>BLSH010492131.1:1930793-1950219 GCA_018402905.1 Glandirana rugosa | reverse complement strand
AAGGGGACATTCTACCACCATTTCAGGACTGCCACTATGTTATTCCACAGTCTCCCCATGTCCACAATAGATATCTAGGAGATCTTGCTCCATTGTGTCAACCCGGTATGACCCTTGTGACATGGCTATATAAACCTATTAACAGCTTAATTGCTGTACTCCACTATTTCATAGCCACCCTGACTAGAGTCACTATTCGGTTGAGGTGTATGTGGTGTGCATGACCACGGCTGGCCAGTGTGTATGGGGGGTTTTTTAACATAGACAACGTTGTCTTTTTTTACATTTTGCTATCTTGTGGTGGTGCTCTCCCTTTTTTTGATTTTTGTATCTTATAATCCGATTTGTGTTAACTGTTACCAATAAAATCTTTTTGTATCATTGACCGTGTGGCCCAACACGAGTTCTTTCGGGGGCTATCCCCCAAAACCCTTTTTCCACTCAGAACATGCCTCGCCATGGTCGAGCAAAGAAGTTGAGTGCACGTGCTCAGCATCATATCCAGAGGTTGTCTTTGGGAAATAGACGCATGAGTGCTGCCAGCATTGCTGCAGAGGTTGAAGGGGTGGGGGGTCAGCCTGTCAGTGCTCAGACCATACACCGCACACTACATCAAATTGGTCTGCATGGCTGTTGTCCCAGAAGTAAGCCTCTTCTAAAGATGATACACAAGAAAGCCCGTAAACAGTTTGCTGAAGGCAAGCAGACTAAGGACATGGATTACTGGAACCATGACCTGTGGTCTGATGAGACCAAGATAAACGTATTTGGTTCAGATGGTGTCAAGCTTGTGTGGCGGCCACCAGGTGAGGCGTACAAAGACAAGTGTGCCTTGCCTACAGTCAAGCATGGTGGTGGGAGTGTCATGGTCTGGGGCTACATGAGTGCTGCCGACACTGGGGAGCTACAGTTCATTGAGAGAACCATGAATGCCAACATGTACTGTGACATACTGAAACAGAGCATGATCCCCTCCCTTCGGAGACTGGGCCACAGGGCAATATTCCAACATAAAAACAACCCCAAACACACCTTCAAGACGACCACTGCCTTGCTAAAGAAGCTCAGGGTAAAGGTGATGGACTGGCCAAGCATATCTGCAGACCTAAACCCTATTGAGCATCTGTGGGGCATCCTCAAACGGACGGTGTAGGAGTGCCATGTCTCTAACATCAACCAGCTCTGTGATGTCGTCATGGAAGATTGGAGGAGGACTCCAGTGGCAACCTGTGAAGAACAGGTGAACTCCATGCCCAAGAGGGTTAAGGCAGTGTTGGAGAATAATGGTGACCACACAAAATATTGACACTTTGGGCCTAATTTGGACACTTTCAGTTAGGGGTATACTCACTTTTATTGTCAGTGGTTTGTACATTAATAGCAGTGTGTGGAGTTATTTTGAGGGGACAGCAAATTTACACTGTTATACAAGCTGTACACTCACTACTTTACATTGTAGCAAAGTGTCATTTCTTCAGTGTTGTCACATGAAAAGATATAATAAAATAATTACAAAAATGTGAGGAGATTTTTGGACTAACCAGTCTTGTAGCAATGTGCCATAATATGTACTTTATGATTTTATTTTGTGTTTTTCAAATATTTCCATACGCAGACTGAGCTGCTTTCCTTTATATGACACCTGGCAAATCCAACTAAAGCACAGTTTGATTCCCCTATACATTATAATCAGTTTAGTTATATCTATCACTTCCAGAGCAGGGGTGGAATTTTGTGTTATCATTTTAAGGTTGGTATATCACTAACATTATACAGTATTTTAAAGCAGAGAAGGAGTTAAACTGCTATTAATTCAGCATCACGGCATAGAAAGTATTTGCGTACATAGAAGAAGTGCAACATGTGGTTCTTAGTAAAATGCTCTGTACACAAAGTGCACGATAATCCACTTGACCTGTGTGCTCACTTCTCCATGGGATAAACTTGTCAGAATACTGATGAATCTCATATGCATTACTCATCCACAAAAGACCATCAGTTCGATGGATTGTGTGAATACACAAACCAGATACAACTAAATAGAAAGGCAGAAAAAGGAAACCAATGGTACCTTCAATGTATACACCTGGTGTTATTTGAGGAATAATTGATAGCACAGAGGGCAACCATGCTGCAGAAACTTGATTATCATTAGGAGAAAATTTTGAACTTTGATGTCACCTATCAGAAATAATAATGTATTTATCATCTGCTTAGTGAAATACAAATAATGGTAGCCTTATTCATATTTATCATAACTTCAACATTTTATCAGTGGCAATGCCTTTAGTTCTTTTATTGATTGCTCCTATTTTGTATGTAATAGCAATGCTGCATTACATGCTTGTTTTATTATTTGATATAAAATTGTGTACTTATTTTCATGTTAAGTTGGACTTCTAGAGTACCCTTCTAGTCGATATTTACATTTAATGGCCACATAATCTTATTGCTTTTGGTAGAAAAGCACCAACACAACAAAGCTCCCACTGATCTTAAAGGTGCAGATAAGAAATGATTATTGGTGATTGCCATGTTTTAGAAGAACTAGACCGGCTTCCATAAGCTATATATAATTAATAACCAATTAATCATTGATTAAATTAAAGTGATTTTTTTCACAGCTACCTTTCCTATTTAGTAGTAAAATAATACATGAGATAATTTAGAGGTTGGATAAAAGGTGCAGTAAAGTACAACACATTTGTTAGTTAAATAGTACCTTTGTTATAGAGTTCTATAGGAATCATAGAGGGATTACTAAGGAAGAGGGAGTGATTTGGTTCCAAAAAAGGGACATTCCCTCCAAATGAGGGACATTTGGGAGCAGCTATGGATGTCTGGGTCTACCTGCTAGATATAATTTGCCTCTGCATGCTAGTGGTTGCATATATAGCATTTTTCGAAGGTGACCTGTAAGGTGAAGATCAGTCCAGCATTGGTTAAAGAGCCTGAGTTGGAGTCCCAACTTTACAGAAGTGGTATAACGTAACATGTATATTTTGGTGGTCCATATAGTATTCTCACATAACAACCAATATTTTAATGCATAGATACCAATATTTTAATGCAAGGGCTCAATCTCAGTGCTGACATATCACAGTGGCTGAAGAGGGTAGATATACTCTGGAAGGCAGCTTTAATGCATGTAATCTAACTAGGGGAAATTAAAAATTTAATAAGCACCATCATTTAGTAGCTATCATGGGGCTGGAAATTTGCCTGTGGATGTAAACCCCTGCATAAAATGATGGTCTTTATTCAACAAGAAAGTGCAAATACCAGTAATAAGCAGTAAACTATAGCAGCCAAATCACCTTTTATCAGCCTCACTATTCTAAGCTGCCAAAAACTAATAAGACATTGAGGTTGATTTACTAAAACTGGAGAGTGAAAAATCTTGTGCAGCTCCGCATGGAAACCAATCAGCTTCCAGTTTTTTTTTTTAGTCAACGCTTCATTTAAGAAGTTGAAGTTAGAAGCTGATTGGCTATCATGCACAGCTGCATCAGATTTTGCACTCTCCCGTTTTAGCAAATCAACCCCATTGCCTTAGACTAGATATAAAACCTAAGTAAATGACATTTAGTTTGCTAAAGCAGTGTGTATCATATACAGTATATGCATGCAATATTCATGTGCTTCAGTGATGGTTGCATGGTATTTTTCAGGGCAGGTTTCTTGATTGTGATAAAAGTTGACCATGCCTGGGTACTATGTGATGAAACAGCCACTTGTAGTCAGGCTGTAGGTCTTTGAGAGCTGTATGGCAGGGTGACAATGCAGGAGGATAATTGGGACATAGGGACAGAGCATTGTGATCCTATAACAGAAAGTGTCAAAAAGATCCTTCATGGCAGGTGTTATTCTTAAGAAAGCTTTACATTTAAATTGTTAAGCATTCATTTTGAAACAATATCATCATGTTAAAGTTTATATGACATGTGAGTGATTAAGTATAGAGTTGAGTTAAACCACAACCACAGCCAAAACATTTTGGAAAGAGTTACAACTTTTTGGAAAGGGGTTAGAACCTTTATCTGGTTTTGACACCCCTGTTTTATCCTTGTCTGTGACTCTGTTGGAGAGATTTTCCCTTACTTCATGTCCTAATGACCACATAGAAAGTGAGAAGAACCTCCCTAACATGGACACAAACAGCAATGAAACTTGAGGCTGGGTTCACACTGAGGGACGGAGCGGCTCACAGCCGGGGTCCGGTGCGTCCCCATTCAACATTTCAGGTCTGATTTCAGCCCGAATTTTCAGTTGAATTCAGACCTGTAATGGACCAAAAGACGCACATGACTACTGTGCAATTTGCACCGGAGCCGCTCCACAGAGAGCCGGTCACAATCTCCTTACATGCGAATTGGATGCGGAAAAAACCGCCTTAAAACAGCCTTAAAGGGGTTCTAACTCTTCCATCTTCCAACATCATATAAAAATGGCGCTTTAATTGCATGATCCCTGCTGAAGAGTGTGCTCAATTCTTACTCCAGTGACCACACAGCAAGTAAAAGAAAACCTTCCCAGTGAGAACACAAATTAAAATACATTTCTGACAGATTATAACACTCTATTCTGAACTACAAAATATGTTTTGCTGGATCTAAGCTTAAAACAAATTGCTGCACCCTGATTTTGATTTTCGGGCTAGTTTCAGGGCAGTGTAGCTTAAGTCAAGCAGCTTTACTTTGAGTGACATCATCATTCTGGAACTAGCATTGAGGAAACAGTGCTCCACATCTCCACTGCAGCAAAATCAACCATGGAAAAACGTGTCTAATTGAATTATTTTCCAATAATCTACAGTGGAGTCTTGACTACATTAGTTAGTATAGTAACATTAAACTTCACAGTGCATCGGTTTTAATTTGCATTTTAAACTAGTTTTTAATGAATGGGGATTTCTGGCACCACAAATATACAGAACATTTAATTAATATGGGTCAGAGGGGGAAATTCAATCTACTTTGCAGCAGCCAACTGAACTACGGTCATCCAGAAACACACATTGACTTGCACAGGAATGTTTGGCTTTGTGTATGTTGGAAAGTTATGAATTACCTCTGCTAGAGTGTTGTGATTTTAAACAATAAACTTAAACTAATTCAATTTATAACTGAGCTCTGCAAACATCCCATCGACAACCTTAAATGATTGAATATCAGTGATTTTATTTTCCAAAGAACGTTCTTTCCAAACACGTTTTGAAGAAGAACTCAAATAATTTTAAAAAGTCAAGATCGGTCTGTCATGTTTTTAATTATTTAGCCACAAGCCTTTTATTAAACAAGAATGCAAATTCCTTAGGGATGAAAGACTGTAAAAAAATCAATATGTATATGATGAACTACAGCAGAGTATTTCAAGCTGTATCATATTAATATAAGAACAAATTGATACCTAGCATAAGTCCAATTTTTTTTTTTTTATCAAAGACTTTTATAGCTTTAATTTTTGCCTGGGGAAGGCACCACAATGTCCTGCCAGCTATCAGTCTATATTTGGTTTGCTAGCCAACAAAAGTCATTTTTTGTTAAGTAAGATGTCTTACTGTACATAATGGCAACTAAGAAGAAGTATGAAATAATTCTTATAGATGAAGATGCCCATAGAAATATAGAAAAATTCAGTCAAGGGACCCAATACCTCCTAAAATCTACTGATTTAACCACTTCAGTCCCGGAAAGTTTTACCCCCTTCCTTACCAGAGCACTTTTTGTGATTCGGCACTACCGTCGCTTTAACTAACAATTGCGCGGTCCTGCAACGTTGTACCCAAACTAAATTTGTGTCCTTTTTTTCCCACAAATAGAGTTTCTTTTGGTGGTATTTGATCGCCTCTGCGTCATTTCTGATCACCGCTATAAGCAAAAGAAGAGCAACAATTTTGCAAAAAAACCCAAATTTCTTACTTTTTGCTAAAATACAAATAAAAAAAATATAAAAAACATTTTTTTCATCGGTTTTGGCCAATTTACATTCTTCCTCATATTTTTGGTAAAAAAAAAATCGCAATTGCCGTTTATTGATTGGTTTGCGCGTTTACGGATGATGAGAATTAATTTCTGGGGTTTTTATATTTTTATTTTTTACTAGTAATGGCGGCGATCAGCGATTTTTAGTGGTACTGCGATATTGGGGCGGACATGTCGGACATTTTTGACAATTTTTTTTCAGAAATTGAAATGTCCACTGATTACTGTGTAAATGTCACTGGCATTGAAGGGGTTAACCTGCAGGGGGAGATCTAGGGGTTAACTGTGTTCCCTGGGTGTGTTCTTACTGTGGGGGGGGCTGGGCTACCATGGGCATAAGAGATCTAACTGATCCCAGTGACAGGGATCAGTAGATCTCCTATGCCCTCGCTAACAGAGCGGGGAACCGCCGTGTTTACATTGGCGGTTCCCCGTTCTTTGGCTGTGGCCGCTCATTGCGGCTCGCTGGTGGACATCGGGTCCACCCGAGCCGCGGGCACACGCCTCAGGAGTACGGTGCGCGCGCCCCCTAGCAGTTCGTGCTCATCGTCCACACTGCCGCCGTGAATACACGGCAGGCGGTGTGGAACCGGTTAAAGAGCTCCATCATTCTTCTTTTTTATTAAATGAATATGGTAACAGCAAATGTAAGGGATGTAATATAAAAGGGATTAATGTCCAGGTTAGAAAAAACATTATAGAATTACGAGACTTACAATTTGGAACTACAGTAAGGTCCATAAATGGAGCAGATCAAAGATCCAGAGTTAATTTCAAGTGTGCCATTTGCATTTGGAATCTGTTGCTGTCAACTCTCAATATGAGATCCAAAGAGTTGTCACTATCAGTGAAGCAAGCCATCATTAGGCTGAAAAAACAAAACAAACCCATCAGAGAGATAGCAAAAACATTAAGTGTGGCCAAATCAACTGTTTGGAACATCCTTAAAAAGAAAGAACGCACCGGTGAGCTCAGCAACACCAAAAGACCCAGAAGACCACGGAAAACAATTGTGGTGGATGGCCGAAGAATTCTTTCCCTGGTGAAGAAAACACCCTTCACAACAGTTGGCCAGATCAAGAACACTCTCCAGGAGGTAGGTGTATGTGTGTCAAAGTCAACAATCAAGAGAAGACTTCACCAGAGTGAATACAGAGGGTTCACCACAAGATGTAAACCATTGGTGAGCCTCAAAAACAGGAAGGCCAGATTAGAGTTTGCCAAACAACATCTAAAAAGGCTTCACAGTTCTGGAACAACATCCTATGGACAGATGAGACCAAGATCAACTTGTACCAGAGTGATGGGAAGAGAAGAGTATGGAGAAGGAAAGGAACTGCTCATGATCCAAAGCATACCACCTCATCAGTGAACCATGGTGGTGGTAGTGTCATGGCGTGGGCATGTATGGCTGCCAATGGAACTGGTTCTCTTGAATTTATTGATGATATGACTGCTGACAAAAGCAGCAGGATGAATTCTGAAGTGTTTCTGGCAATATTATCTGCTCATATTCAGCCAAATGCTTCAGAACTCATTGGACGGCGCTTCACAGTGCAGATGGACAATGACCCGAAGCATACTTGCGAAAGCAACCAAAGAGTTTTTTAAGGGAAAGAAGTGGAATGTTATGCAATGGCCAAGTCAATCACCTGACCTGAATCCGATTGAGCGTGCACTTCACTTGCTGAAGACAAAACTGAAGTGAAAATGCCCCAAGAACAAGCAGGAACTGAAGACAGTTGCAGTACAGGCCTGGCAGAGCATCACTAGGGGTGAAACCCAGTGTCTGGTGATGTCTATGCTGTCCAGACTTCAGGCTGTAATTGACTGCAAAGGATTTGCAACCAAGTATTAAAAAGGGAAAGTTTGATTTATGATTGTTAATCTGTCCCATTACTTTTGGTCCCTTAAAAAGTGAGAGGCACATATACAAACTGTTGTAATTCCTACACCGTTCACCTGATTTGGATGTAAATACCCTCAAATTAAAGCTGAAAGTCTGCAATTAAAGCACATCTTGTTCGCTTCATTTCAAATCCATTGTTGTGGTGTATAGAGCCAAAAAGATTAGAACTGTGTCAATGTCCCAATATTTATGGACCTGACTGTATATTTAGGTCTCAGCCATGAAAAAAAGTAAAAAACATGTCTCGAGGGGACTAGTTCAGCCCTTTAGTTGAAGCAAATAATAATGTTTATGCTGATAGCCTGGCAGTGGATAAAGGCTCAGAATGGCACCTGGAAGCGATATGTTAGAAGCAGTCTGGAAACATTGTTCTGTTATTCTGGCTCTGACCAGACCATGCCTCTTTAACATGGTTCTTACTCTTTTTACATATTGATACTAGTTTTGGTGATTTGGTTCCAATTACTGCTTTGATAAGTTGACTGTAGGCCTGTAGGAAGGATCTTATCATAGCTATGGCAACCTGGCTTGCAATATGATCCTAGCATCATAGATCGAATCAAGGCTTTGGGAACATAATTTAAGTAACTTCTCTTCTACAATATTTTCTATTGTCTTAAAGCCAATCGTCAGTCAAAACTTAATTTCTCATTTGGGCATTAGTGCAGGCTGGGTTTCTAACAAGGTTTTTTTTATAGCTGTCTGTGTCCTAGTTAGGGAGATTTTCTTGCACTTCCTGTCAGGACAGGAAATGATGGGAAACCTCTTTTATGGAGAGACAGGCAAAATCACACTTGTATGAGGAAGGGTTAGAAAATCTGACCATGTTTTCTGTCAGTGACTTTCTGTGGATCGACAAAAGTACCCCCATTACTTCTACAGACATCTCTGGTGCAATGTGTGAGAGAAAAAAGCTTGAAAAAATAATGTCTGGAATTAGGCTTTAATTGTGACACACAATATAAAATCAACTGTTTTGTTGGTTGTTATGTATGCCAGACTTTAGGGCAAAAAGTGTCAATCTTGACCTATTTTCTTAGCAATAATCTTGAAACATAAAATGCCAGTTGGTCTTCATGCAGCAAACAGCAACTAAGTACATTTCAGTTATTTGCAGGGAGTATTTTGAAAAGAAAGATATAATTGGATTCCAATATGAGACCCGCTCATTTCTAACAGAGAGGATACAAACTTTAAAGTGTTACTAAACCCAGGACCCTGCATTCATTATATCTGGTCTCCCACAGTACACAGAACATGGAAATGCAATATTTTTAGTAAATATAAATGGCTAAATACCTTTTCTCATCAGCAGTTATAGCAGTCTTGTGACTTCTATCTGTGTCTGGCTAAAGCTTGTAGGAAGAGTTTTAATTTTCCCGATTGTCCTATGAGGCTATAGGACCACAACTCTCTGTCTGGACAGTGCTGATTGGCCCTGTGCTGATCACATGTACCTCTCCTTACACACCAATCTGAGCGTGTGCAGCTTGCCCCCAAGGCTGTTTCATCAGGAGATGGTTTGGGGACAGGGGAAGAAGGGGAGGATCAGAAAAGACAGGATCAAATAGCCTTTTTACACAATGCAAAAGATTCACCCCTTAGGTACCACAGTGAGTATAACAATAATGCTTTACTGCATATACAGACTGATTTTACTGTTGTGTGTTTAGTAACACTTTAAGTATCCCATTTAATGTATTTAAAATCAGTCAAAAGAGTGCAATTCATACAGTAGGTCTAACACAGAAGTTCTGCCACATCATCCTAGCCTTTATCCCTAAAGGATTAATAATCACTTGAAAGGCAGATGACCCTTCCAACAGGACCACAGTATACAGAGGAGCCAAGGAGGTTCTGTGGCTTTCACATATATTTGCAAATGTGTGCAATTAAACCCTCTGTCTTTGATGTACACTGTTAGACAGAGCTAAGTTATTTTTTTTTTTTGCAGGCTAGCTAGTAAGTGTGCTGGGAATTTTTTTTTGTTGTTTTTAATTATGGCACAAAATATCAAATCAACCTTTTTGTTGGTTGTTATGCATGCCAGAATTTAGGGCACAGAGTGTCAACCTTAACCTATTTTCTTAGCAATTATCTTGAAACATAAAAGCCAGTTGGTCTTTGTGCAGCAATCTCACCAGCATTAAGTACATTTCAATCATTTGCAGGGAGTGTTTTGTAAGGAAAGAAATATTTGGATTTCACTATGAGACCGGCTCATTTCTAACAGAGAAAAAAAAAACTTCAAATATCTAATTTAATGTCTTTAAAACCAGTCACAAGAGTACAACTGATACAGTAAGTCTAACACAGAAGTTCTGCCACATCATCCTAGCCTGTATCCCTATAGGACCAATAATCACTTGAAAGGCAGATGACCCTTCCATTGCAACATGCAGACATGCATAAACATGTACTGCTTTATAGATGTGTGCAAGTAATCAGATATGAAAAGACCCCTTTTCTTAAGGAAAAAATGTATGCTACGTTTACCATATTGTCAGGAGGATTGTAATATAAATAATAAGGTTAAAATATTTTAAAACAAATTTCAAAGTACGAGGTTCATGTCCAAGAATAATATTATACAGGACATTCAGTCAAATGCTAGCCTCATATATAATTGTTCCTTCAAATATGGTTTGCTCACTGTATAAGGGGTTGAATACTGATCAAATGCCAAATTGAAAGCTAACACTAAAGATGTGTTATTTTTATCAGCAGGTATCATCTTAATTTCTCTTCTGATTTTCTCACATTGGAATTCTATATTTGATCATTGCTCACAAATTTTCCATGACGGTGGCTCAAAAGTCTATAAACGTGTTAAGCATTTTACAGGGGAGCAGGCAGATGAAAAACGCAGATTTGTTTGAAAGGGTTGTGTAACTTGTCTAAACAATGTACAATAATGTGCAGTCAAGAGACAAACCTTATTAGCTACAACATATGTTTTTTTTTACCTAACATGAGCTTATGGGGGGAGTTTCTTTACCCTTACTATCTGTACAAACCCCAGTGAGGGTGATATGTAATTCCATAACGTACTGTATGTTGCATTACTATTAAAAGGTAATTATATATGTATATATGCGATAATTACATGTATATAGGTTAGGAAGTTACATATTGCCATATATACATATTACATCTTGCCTATATATTAAATAATACGATTCACTAGTTCCCTTAATTTCACTAGTTCCCTTATGGGATATTTATACTTGCCTTCTACATAGAGAGTCACTCCCTTTATATTGGGATTATCAGAAAATATTTAATTTATCGGGATAAACCTCTGAACAAATAACAGTTAAAAAAGCTCTCCTTCACCACAGTATAAAGGTAAAATTTTTTTTTTCTTTTTTTCTCTTTGTTTTAAAGAACCTTAGAAAAAGTATTGATTGAGTAGTTCAAGTTTTAAATAAAACTATACTATTGATACTAAATTAATATGAAGATTAAGACCGTACTGGAGGTTTGAAGGTTGGAGGAGGAGGAGAAAGAGGAGGGGGTGCTCAGGGCTTACATGTGTGTGTGTGTGTGCCTTGGTGGTCCTCCTTTGGTTCTTTGGTGTCCCTTTTTCCTGTCCTGGTTTCCCCCTCCCCTCTTTCTCCCTTCTTTCCCCTCCTCCTTGTTTCCTTCCCCTTTCCACTCTTGTCTATGAGGGAGATTGTAATGTAAACTGTAAAATTTAAAAAAAGTTTTTTAAATGTGATTACTGACAATGTGTTATTCCATTTAGATGGCATTTATAGAAAGTCTATATTGATAGTTCCTGATGAAGAGGACTATGTCCGAGAAACGCGTTGAGTTCTAAAGACTACTATATGTAAAATTTCTGCAGTAATGAGATCAATTGGTTTTATGGAATTTGTATTGCATTTTACTGTTTTGTTTGAAGATGGAATATTATCTTTTTTAAAACAAATGTTGAATAAATGTTATCATTTTTACAATAACATGCTGTGCCTTAAAAGTCCCATGCCTATGCTATAATATAGTTTCGATATAAGTTTTTTAAGGATGAATTGTACTAAACAAGATCTGTGATACTGCATTGACAACTGACAATAGATAGTAGAAGGAAAGGGAAAAAACAACTATTACTTTAGTTTAACGCAAAGTAAAATAATTATAAACACGTGAGAATAAGCATACCACTGTTAAGCAAACAATTCAAATTTTGAAAATATATTGTATCTCACTGCTGCTAGAAAATGCTGCTGAGACATAAAAGCAGAATCATACTAGATGAGAATCAGTTCTGGCAGATGGGGTACTGCAGCTCGCCCTTTACATTATTACCAGTTCTCTAAACCAAATGTTTTCCAATGAATCCCTGACTTCAGAAACAAATTGGAATATAAACTTCCATAAACTCTACTGTTCATTCTATTTTCAATAATGTTTCTACTTGTGTATTTCACAAGCATTTACAGTCAGGACTGAGATCGATTAATTTCTTCACTGTGTGCATAACATCTTTGTTCCAGTTACTTTATTAGTATTTATTGCACCAGGGAATGTGTCTCTATCTTTGTACTTTCTTTTAGATCTCTGTACATTTTGGCTGCCTCTCAACGTTTACTTCAGTTCTTCATTTGAACCTGTTGATGTGTTGAGATTTATGGTTCTAACAGTGAACTAATCTACTGGATATTGTATTTTCCTAGAGGAGTACCTTGAAGCTACTTGGCACCTATGCATGGAATAAGTTGGGCCTGATTCGTATTGGCATGTCGCTGCTTATGACATAATTATGCCTCTGAACAGTTACACTAAACTGCACAATTAGTTCAAGGTGAATGCCAGTCAGTATTAAACTTGCCAATTAATTTAAATAATATTAGTTTATATGTAAGCAGCTAAGGTACCTGACATGAAGATGAAAAAACAGTTCTCAGCAAATTAAGTACAACATATTTTATTGGGAATAACTGAATGTATAATTATAAAATGAACAGTTAACATATGCCAATTATATCTGCAGATCAGGTACAATAATGCTCACTACTACACAATTAAAGTGAATGAAAACCTCTACTCTTTACCACAAGACATATGAAAGTCAAGCCAACAAACTTTTATATTTCTAGGAAAATCATATAAACTAGACAGAGGTAGAGAAGGATGGGAGGAAGGGGGGTAAGAGGAAGGACTTAGAGTAGGAGCTTTCATTCATACCTGAACAGGGCCTGAGCAGAGTGTGTTCCTGGTGATTCTGAAGCATTTTTGGGGCATTATTAAAGCTTTTTTCAAGCTTTGTGCCGACATTTTTGCACGTGTATCAAAGTTCAGGCATTTGTTTCTAAGGCTTGGTAAGGGGAGCAAAGCAGTTCTAAAGGAGGAGAAAATTCTTCAGAAAATGTGCGTCCTGCACATTTACAGGCACTCTCACTGAAATCCAGGGGTCAAAAACACCTGAATATGCTCAATTAATAGTTAATTTATTTCTTTGAGTGTAGAGTGTACAAGCTACTGAGAGGTGAAGTGTGATTAGGCACAATTATAAACAATGAGATGCATGTTGAGTGCATTCAGGTGTAGTCAAACAGGAAAACTCTTTACAAAATACTCAGGTGTGAATAGGGGTTAAGGGGGAAGGAGGGAGAAATAGATTGGAGGGAAGGAGAAGGGTACTCCTGTTATGCCACCATTTGGCTTGGGTATGATAGAATGCTGGGGTGTGTGCTGTATTTATTTTATTTATTTCAGGTACTTATATAGCTCCGTCAATTTACGCAGCACTTTACATACACATTGTACATTCACATCAGTCCCTACTCTCAAGGAGCTTACAATCTAAGGTCCGTAACTCAAATTCATACATACACATACTAGGGCCAATTTACACATGATCTAATTAACCTACCAGCATGTCTTTGGAGTGTTGGAAGAAAACCGGAGTACCCAGAGGAAACCCACGCAGGAGGCAGGGGGCATGGATCTAATGTCACACACTTAACAGTACAGAGCAGTGACCTCAGTACAAGAGTATCTGAGACCTGAGTGAAGAGCCACAATTAGGGATGAGCTGGTTCGGTTCACACCAGAACACCACGAACGGGCAATAAGTTTGCTCGAACCCTCATATTAAAGGCTTATATGCCTTTTTATTGGGGACCCGGTAATGCCCTAGGGGACATGTATCTATGCCAAAAAAAGTTTAAACATTTTTTTCAGGAGCAGTGATTTTAATAATGATTATAGTAAAAAAAAAATATCAGATCACACCTGTATATGTTATATATCCTGTAGCTACAAACGTATAGATTTTTACAGAAATATGGTGCATATGGTAATATTAGTATAACACACATCGATGTACATTTGTGTAAATAATAATAATAGTTTGCCACTTTTTGGTCTGTAAAATACACCATTCAAAATGTTTCATATCTGTTCAATAAATGCACAAATTTCCTGTTGATCTTCCAAGAAATCTTGCGAGCTGATAATGCTAGACATAGGCCCCTTTCACACTTGTGGGGCTTGTCCAGTGACTTTATGCTGCAAAGTCACATGACAAGTTGTTCCCCATGATTTCCAATGACAACCATTCATATATGTCCGACTTCAAAGTAGTCCCTGCACAACTTTGGTCCGACTTTCATTCGAGTTGAGGTCCATAGACCTCAAGTTTGCACAGGCACTCCCTGAAATCACATCGACATCGCATCAAAATCGTGCCCGCAAAATCGCGTCAAAATCACATTACTTTCAAGCTGCGGCAGTGTGAAAGGGGCCATATAAGGACTGAGATTCAATTCCTGCTGAACCAGTTGCAATTTGTTCTGTGGGTCACTGCGTCGGCACCATTTGGCTCGAGAAAATTCGATTTTTTTAATTGGATGGAAAAGTCACTGCCGTACAGAATCTGCATCCAATCAGAGGTAGGCACTGTTTAGGTATTCTGGCAGCCAGGATGATGGAATTGTGAGCTGACAGAAAGAAATCTTTACAGTTTATGGTCAGCTTAATGTACTGATCTCTTTGTTTCAGCTATTCTTATTACTTACATTGTTCTAGCTATCTGGATAGACTACATAACACCCTTAAACTACGTAATGGAGAATAAGAGAAGGAAATGTGTTCTGTTGTCTTGGGTTAGAACTTTGCACCTTCCATAGATACAGTACAGTGAATGATAGTTATCATGCTAGAAAACTAAAAAAAAAGAAAAGACGAATGCAGATACCACATCTAAGTATTATGCTGGTTAACTGCAATATATTACATTTTGGTTCTTAGGTTTAGATATATTTTAAATATTAGTTAGGACTGGAACTCTGCATGAAGTCAACACCAGTAATTGCTTGTGAAAGCAATTAAACATTTTGATTGTTTTGCCTAAATAGCCAATTTATTTTTCATTTAACATGCAACATTCTATTTAGAGACCTTAGAACAGGGGTTCTCAATCTGTGGCCTGCGGAGCCATCTGTTGTGGCCCGGGACCTCAAACCAGACCAGGGAAGTGCATGCTCATGCTCTGAGATGGCAAGGTAAACCACAGCGTATCAGTGTGAAATCCGCTTTATAGGGGGATCAGGACAGTAAGCTTGTTTACATTTGCAGTCTGAGGGGCAGTAAAACCTTATAGTTCTTTGTGGCCCATGACCGGTTACCAAATCACTTAAAAGGTCTTCATTCTTCAAAAGCTTGAGCGCCCCTGCCTTAGAATCACAACAGTGACATAAATACACGAGCATGGCTGAGCATACATATTTCTTTGCAGAGTATTTTTGTACTATTTTTGTCTTATATTTTATACTAGTTGTATGACAGCTGACAAAAGGTGCTTATTTCCTCTTCAAAAACAGTGAGGGGGATTTATCAAGGGAGTTACCAATAGAATGAGGTGCCTTTTCAGCACAAAATCAGTTTTTCATTAAGCAAACAATTTTTACTAAATCAGAACAAAAGAAGCAATAAAGTGTAGTAAAATTGTTAGTAGTCTAGGAAAGGCAGTGGTTTCTTCTAAACAAAACTGGATCTTTACTTTCATGGTCTGCGGTCTAAATATCTTATCACATTTTTACACATGGTCTTTTTTTTAAAGATATTTCTTGCAAGAAATTGCAAAGATGACATAGAAATAACATGAAGACTGGAGAAAAGAAAAAACACAAATAATTGAAGGAACAAAATCCCCTGTGTCTGCAGTAGAATCACTTTGAAGTAGCTCTGAAGCTGCTGCCAAGTGTAAAGTGCCCTACCCCTCTACCCTTGTACTGAGCAAGCAAAGCTCTTTCACCTAGTAGTGTTGAATCTTGCCCTCCCACACATTCTTATTGATCCATTACCGTGATTGGCTGATTTAGGGCCCGTTCACACGTGTGCAATGCTTACTGCTCCTTGAAAAGCAATCTGCAGTGGATGACTTTTCAGAGACATTTGATAAGCAGGGAGAAGGACATATGTTGCCTCCTCACCACCCGCTTTAGATGTCAAAATGCTAACCCATTGCATCTCAAGAGCAGTGCAGTTGCAGTGCTGTCTTAGTCACTTGAATGGGTTGCTTTTGGTGGCGTTACCGTTGGCTGTATGCAACATGACCTTTCATTTTTACTTTATATAATTGAATATGCATACCACTGTGATCCCTGATACATGGGCACAAATAAATGGCAAAGTCCACAGAGAGTAAAGTTGGCTATAGAGAGATCGAATCTCAGCCGGTTCAGCGGGGTCCGGCTGAAATTCAAACCTTGTATGGGCAGGCCGAATGTACTAAGTGCATCAGTCGATCAACTTTGGTACACCCAGCATGTCAGGTTTTACCTGTGATTATCACAGTAATCATTGTCTTCTCCCAGTGGGGATGGCTTCCCCCACCTGGGAGAAGACAATGACCCATCAGGAGGGATTCCCGCATCAACACTGTCTGTGTTGATAGGGGTATCAAGCAAATTTCTTTCCTGCAACCAATGGTTGCAGGAAAGAACTTTGCTCCATGTATGGCTGGCCTTAGGTACAACCAGCTTGTCAGATTTTTCATGTGATTATTTCCAGTGGTTATAGCCACTAGCAATAATCAATGTGTGTTCTCCCGGCAGGGACAGCTCCACCCACCAGGAGAACACAATAGCTTTGCGGGAGGGACTTCCCCATCAACACTAACAGTGTTAATAGGGGTATTAAATGATTTTCTTTCCTCCAACCGTGGTTGCAGGAAACAAAATTGCACTATCTATGGTAATGCTCTAGTAATAGAGTGAGAGAAAAAATGTAAGACAAATAAACACAAGGAAAGGGGCAACCAGGGCTTGGGACACATCCATAAATGTGCTGTTACTCTGCAACTGTCTACTGCAGGGAGGTCAAACTCAATTTCATCATGGGCCACATCAGCATTATGGTTGCCCTCATAGGGCCAGTTGTATCTGTAAGACTAGATGTCCAGCAGCCCCCCATTAAATCAGATGTCAAAAGCCCTCCCCCACCGCCAACAGAAGTCAGGAGTCTCCCTTACATCCCAATGCACCCCCCTTAACATGTGCTGCTGCCGAAAGAGGCGGGGGCGGAGCCAGGAAGCTGAAAAGCAGAAAGTGCAGGGTCTGGAGGAGGGCTGGACTTTGCTGAATGCTGAGACCAGGGGAGCTGGAGAAAAGGGGGTGCTGCGGCTGCTCAGAGAGACCCAGGATCTGTAGGAGGAGTTCTGTCCTCCTCTCTGCTGCTGACTGTTGAGATGGGGGGCAGAGACAAGCCTCTCCGCAGCTTCATGGAAAAGCACAGGATCTGGTGGAGGAGTTCTGTCCTCCTCTCTGCTGCCGCCTGTGGAGATAAGCTGAGGACAGGGACAGAGGGGTGCTGCAGCTGCAGGAGAGATGTGAGGGTCACATGAAATGGCCTAATGGGTCAGATTTGGCCTGCGGACCTTGTGTCTGACACATGTGGTCTACTGGATTCCTCCTCAAGGACTGGTAAAGCAACAAAAGCAAATACTCATAACATTTTAAAAGAATTACATCACTGTCAAATGACTAAAAGCTGACTTCTGATTGGCTGATATGGGTTGCTACTGCAATTTAATAAATGTGTTTGCTTTTGGGTTTAATACTACTTTAATGTTACTCTGACTACAGTGTTACATTACTAGTGTTGATATGGAAGCATCCTACTAAAGCATCCAACCACTATCCAGAATAAAGAATGCATATCACTGGTACTACCTGAATATTGAGCTCAATACCACATAATTATGCATAAAGCAAATGGGTGTGCTGGCACATCACAATTCTAAGCATTAGGTTTAAAAAAGCCACATGTTTTGTATAGTGTGTGCAAAGCACTGAATAATAATTACTGGTCCCGACTATCTACTCTTGCAAAATAAACCACTGGCATTTGGACATGCAATTTTTCATGTTCCCTTACAAAATAAAGCAGCACAAAAAGCAATATTGATGTATAAAGTGCAGCATAAAAAAGAGCCACAATTTACTGTACTGTCAATAGATCAGTAAAACATAATTTCTGACCTGTATCGTCAATAGACGAAGCCATCCCACACCACATGCCTTCTCCTTGTAAATGTACAGTATCTCACAAAAGTGAGTACACCCTCACATGACACTTTGCTACAATGTAAAGTAGTGAGTGTACAGCTTGTATAACAGTGTAAATTTTCTGTCCCCTCAAAATAACTCAACACACAGTCATTAATGTCTAAACCGCTGGCAACAAAAAAGAGTACACCCTAAGTGAAAATGTCCAAATTGGCCCAAAGAGTCAATATTTTGTGTGGCCACCATTATTTTCCAGCACTGCCTTAACCCTCTTGGGCATGGATTTCACCAGAGCTTCACAGGTTGCCACTGGAGTCCTCTTCCACTCCTCTATGACGACATCATGGAGCTGGTGGATGTTCGCGACCTTGCACTCCTGCACCTTCCATTTGAGGATGTCCCACAGATGCTCAATAGGGTTTAGGTCTGGAGACATGCTTGGCCAGTCCATCACCCTCAGCTTATTTAGCTAGGCAGTGGTCCTCTTGGAGGTGTGTTTGGGGTTGCTATCATGTTGAATACTGTCCTGCAGCCCAGTCTCCGAAGGGAGGGGATCATGCTCTGCTTCAGTATGTCACATTACATGTTGGCATTCATGGCCCCCTCAATGAACTGTAGCTCCCCAGTGCCGGAAGCACTCATGCAGCCCCAGACCATGACACTCTCACCACCATGCTTGACTGTAGGCAAGACACACTTGTCTTTGTACTCCACCACTCTCACAGTACCAGACCCCGACGTACTCACGAAGGCCGTGACCCCTCGATGTCAAGTAACTCCCCCGGTACTTACGGTTGTACATTACACTGTATGACTTCGTCTCGTACTAGGGGAGGGAAGCCTCTGACCCGACGTCCTGTCATAAGTTGTACTATCGTTGGGGTTTGTGTGGAGGTTCTCCTGGTGACGGATCGATTTATTCGACTCCCACTACCTGACCGGTTCGTACAGAGGTCTGGATTTGGGATAACTCGTAGACACCCTGTAGGAGTTTACCTTCCACGTCCTCACGTTCC
>BLSH010492131.1:1917145-1930783 GCA_018402905.1 Glandirana rugosa | reverse complement strand
AGGAGAGATGTGAGGGTCACATGAAATGGCCTAATGGGTCAGATTTGGCCTGCGGACCTTGTGTCTGACACATGTGGTCTACTGGATTCCTCCTCAAGGACTGGTAAAGCAACAAAAGCAAATACTCATAACATTTTAAAAGAATTACATCACTGTCAAATGACTAAAAGCTGACTTCTGATTGGCTGATATGGGTTGCTACTGCAATTTAATAAATGTGTTTGCTTTTGGGTTTAATACTACTTTAATGTTACTCTGACTACAGTGTTACATTACTAGTGTTGATATGGAAGCATCCTACTAAAGCATCCAACCACTATCCAGAATAAAGAATGCATATCACTGGTACTACCTGAATATTGAGCTCAATACCACATAATTATGCATAAAGCAAATGGGTGTGCTGGCACATCACAATTCTAAGCATTAGGTCTAAAAAAGCCACATGTTTTGTATAGTGTGTGCAAAGGACTGAATAATAATTACTGGTCCCGACTATCTACTCTTGCAAAATAAACCACTGGCATTTGGACATGCAATTTTTCATGTTCCCTTACAAAATAAAGCAGCACAAAAAGCAATATTGATGTATAAAGTGCAGCATAAAAAAGAGCCACAATTTACTGTACTGTCAATAGATCAGTAAAACATAATTTCTGACCTGTATCGTCAATAGACGAAGACATCCCACACCACATGCCTTCTCCTTGTAAATGTACAGTATCTCACAAAAGTGAGTACACCCTCACATGACACTTTGCTACAATGTAAAGTAGTGAGTGTACAGCTTGTATAACAGTGTAAATTTTCTGTCCCCTCAAAATAACTCAACACACAGTCATTAATGTCTAAACCGCTGGCAACAAAAAAGAGTACCCCCCTAAGTGAAAATGTCCAAATTAGCCCAAAGAGTCAATATTTTGTGTGGCCACCATTATTTTCCAGCACTGCCTTAACCCTCTTGGGCATGGATTTCACCAGAGCTTCACAGGTTGCCACTGGAGTCCTCTTCCACTCCTCTATGACGACATCATGGAGCTGGTGGATGTTCGCGACCTTGCACTCCTGCACCTTCCATTTGAGGATGTCCCACAGATGCTCAATAGGGTTTAGGTCTGGAGACATGCTTGGCCAGTCCATCACCCTCAGCTTATTTAGCTAGGCAGTGGTCCTCTTGGAGGTGTGTTTGGGGTTGCTATCATGTTGAATACTGTCCTGCAGCCCAGTCTCCGAAGGGAGGGGATCATGCTCTGCTTCAGTATGTCACATTACATGTTGGCATTCATGGTCCCCTCAATGAACTGTAGCTCCCCAGTGCCGGAAGCACTCATGCAGCCCCAGACCATGACACTCTCACCACCATGCTTGACTGTAGGCAAGACACACTTGTCTTTGTACTCCTCACCTGGTTGCCGCCACACACGCTGGACACCATCTGAACCAAATAAGTTTATCTTGGTCTCATCAGACCACAGGACATGGTTCCTGTTAAACCGCTATATGGTCTTGGCCACTGTGGTGCAGCTCAGTTTCAGGGTCTCTGCAATCTTCTTATAGCCTAGGCCATCTTTATGTAGAGCAAAAATTATTTTTTTTCAGGTTCTCAGAGAGTTCTTTGCCATGAGGTGTCATGTTGAACTTCCAGTGACCAGTATGAGAGAGTGAGAGCGATAACACCAAATTTAACACACCTGTTCCCCATTCACACCTGAGACCTTGTAACACTAACGAGTCACATGACACCGGGGAGGAAAAATGGTTAATTGGGCCCAATTCGGACATTTTCACTTAGGGGTGTACTCACTTTTGTTGCCAGCAGTTTAGACATTAATGGCTGTGTGTTGAGTTATTTTGAGGGGACAGCACATTTACACTGTTATACAAGCTATACACTCGCTACTTTACATTGTAGCAAAGTGTCATTTCTTCAGTGTTGTCACATGAAAAGATAGAATAAAATATTTACAAAAATGTGAGGGGTGTACTCACTTTTGTGAGATACTGTATATATAAAGCAGCTGTCAAACACGTTGGATGCCCCATGGCTGATTCAAATGTGCTCTCTCTGAATTAATGCGGCTTCCCAGTAATTCTGTATTTGGACTTTTCATGTCAGACATCTTTGTTTTTTTTGAGGTATCAATTTCAGGCCCAGACACTATGAAATGCTAAGTGAACACTGAGTGGTGTAACCTCCATATGAATATAAACAAATGTGGAGTGTGGCTCTACAAACATTTCTTGCTACTTGAGTTATGCACTTAGCACTTTTCATTGTCTCAGTAAATGAACCCACATGGGTCATGTAGAAATTTATGGTCTTCAGCACAATCTGAGAGCTGTGGAAAAACATCCTAGTGGGGATTCCTTCAATTATTTCCTACTGTGTTTGGGCCACAACTGTGGCAAGAGTTTTTTCACATAACTGAATAGACCAGTGTTAATTTGTGAAAAGTTCTGCTTACACTAGTAGGCAATCATTTCATCGAGGTAGATTTGTTTCTTTAATTTTGCATGCTATGACAATGTGATATACAGGTGTAAAACCATTACTAATTAATTCTCAAGCAAGGGTTTTCTTATGCTTAGGTCACACACACATACAAATGGCAAAATGCTTACTGTATCCAAATATTAAATATTATTTAGTAACAGCGTTTGTTCTTCTTTACACTTTGTTGTAAAAAGTGTGTCGTTTACAAACCTCTATAGCTCAAGGTGAAATTTAAATTCATAAGTGAATAACTCAATGCAGTAATGACAACTCCTTGCCAATTTTTTGTCATGTTTTAAATGTTTGCAATACATGATAGATATTAAATGTATGTTTAACAACATATACAGGTGAACCTATAACTATTACAATTTCCTTTCATAATTCAAGGCAGTGGTTCCAGCTGAGGGTTGCTGCAGACATTAGATTGGCAATAGATGGAAAGACATCTTGGTGCTGCATCGCCCAAGATGCAGCTCCAATAGTATAGTATACCCGAGATTAAAGTATGCCTCCCTGTCCTCCAATGTAATCTACTACCAGTAGCATCCTCACAGTGAGGATGATAACTATCATAGGACAGCAATATATCTTCAAATTCATGGGGGAAAAGTTGGATAAATTAAAATCTTGCAATGATTAATGTAACCTCTTTTACAATAACAAACTTTAAGGAGCGTCCCACTGGCATGTTCTATGAAAGAGAGGTGCAAGCTGATATGAAATCCTGCTGATATGAAATTGCATGCTGCAAAGGCATGAGAAACTGACACAGATGTCAGCCCCTTGGAAAAATAATAATAGTGCAAAAACACAATAAGCTAAAGAAAAACATACAGAGATATTTTGCTTTAAAATGGCAGCAAAATAAATCTTCAAACTCTACAGGAGTATTTATACTTTCCTTTGGTAGGCATATTTTCAACTATGAAATCTCACGCTAGACTTAACCATGTATTTTCGGCAGATAGAGCCCAAGCTAGGCAAAACAGCGATTATCAGAAACATTTTATAAGGTACAATGAAGCTCAGATTCTAAGGCTTATGCAATACAAATGTATACCTAATACTTGTCAATGATTACCTGAAATTGTGGGCACTGTCCACTTTGTATGACATATTAATGGGTATGCAAAAAAAAAGGGACTTTTTAAATCTTTGGTGTTTAACTTGTTTATATTATGGTATCTGGAATTGCTAGAACTTTGTATACTAATGCATTGTAAACCCAATCACTAAAAACTCATAAGAATTAAAGTGATATTAACCACTTGCCATCTGGGCCAATTCTGGCATTCCATTCCTACATGGAAAAATCATAATATTTGGTAGAAAATGACTCAGAGCCCCCAAACATTATATATTTTTTTTTAGCAGAGACCCTAAGGATTAAAATGGCGGTTGTTGCAACTTTTTATGTCGCCTTTTATGTTTTGGAAAAAACTATTTCATGAATTAAAAAAAAACAACACAAATTACAAAGCTACAAAGTTGGCCCAATTTTTTGTATAATGTGAAAGATGATGTTACGCCGAGTAAATAGATACCTAACATGTCACACTTTAAAATTGTGCAAACTCGTGGAATGGTGCCAAACTTTGGTATTTAAAAATCTTCATAGTCAACCCTTAAATTTTTTTTTACAGGTTACCTGTTTAGAGTTACAGAGGAGGTCTTGGGATGTTGCTTTTACACTAACGTTTGCGGCGATACCTCACACGTGTGGATTGAACGCCGTTTACATATGTGGGAGCAACGTACGTATGCATTCACTTCTGTGTGCAATATTTTTTTTTTTAATTGCTTATTTTATTTTCATTTTTTTTATTTTTACACTTTCCCTTTAATTTTTTTTTTTTTGATCACTTTTATTCCTATTACAAGGAATGTAAACATCCCTTGTAATAGGAATAGTGCATGAGAGGTCCTCTTTATGAAGACATCTGGGGTCAATAAGACCCCACATCTCTCCTTCAAGCTGGAAAGCCTGAGATTAAAACAAAAAAAAAAGTTCTCGGCTTCCCAGATGAGTGCACTGCAGTATTTACAATGGCCAGGCTGGACGTAACATCATAACGTCGCGCCCGGGCCTCCGAGAGTCATGGAGACTGCCGGGGACCATCTGGTCACCGGTATTCTCTATGGTGAACTTCCGTCGGCAGTGGATTCCTTCTCTGGGGGATTCCTTCTCTGATCACACGGGCGAGCAAGTAGAAGCACTGGAGGGCGATGGGGGGGGGTTTCCCCTCCCACCGCCTGTAAGAACAATCAAGCGGCTGAACAGCCGCTATGATTGTTCTTATAGTGCATGGAATTGCCGGCTGAAAAGATCAATACCGGGATGATGCCTGTAGGTGCAGGTGGCGGGAAGTGGTTAATGATATTATTTTAGAAGGGGAGGTGCATACTTACATCATCATATGATGTGTCTTTTTCCATAAGATGCCCTCTTTTGTTCTCCTGCAGCCTATTTCTAAACCTCTGGCATCCCTTGGCTGTCTACTGTACAGGTGTCTCCTTAGCTAGCTAAGGAGACACCTGTGTGTGGTTGTGTGTGAGCTCCAGATTGGTGCTGTTTGCATTTATAGATGCACACAGTGCCCTGCAAGCCATACTCCCTCCTCCTCCAAACAACTTGACTGACAGCAGCAGATGCCTTCACCCTACTGCCCTAAGTACCTGCTTTTATACATGGACATGCTGATACTCATAAGTCCATGTTCCATCTTTATCACTATCGGGAAGCTTGCATTGGGTAATAACATAGAGTAAGTGCATGTAGACAGGAAGTGACAGAAATGAGGAAGAAGGAGATCAACAGTACTGAGAAGCAAGATGAAAAAATAAAATGGACACTTTTTTCTTTAAGAATATTAACTAAAGAAATAACTAACTAGTAAACAATAAGTTGAAGTTGAATAAGGTTGCTGTCTGTTTCAATAGATAATCAACTTAAGATTAACAATGACTGTCACTGAATGTTGAATTGGTAAATGTTCATCCATGAATGCTTGTTTGGCAAATCATCTCTGTGATTCAATACTATTTTTTATTGCAATGTCAATTCTTACAGGGGATTTACATTTACAGGAGTTTTACATTTACGGGGGTTTTGGAGGCCACCACTCATTTTATATTATATTCATGATTTGACAACATACCTATCAATGCTGTTCCTCCCATGTTCACCATTAAACTGTTACCAACAAGGGATGTGAGCACCGAAGGTAATCCGGGTCCAAGTTCAGCAAAAAGCATTAACAGTCGCTCCACTCCAAACAGGTCCGAAGCAGGTTCTGTGGGAATTGTTTGAAAAATCATACCATGAAACAGACTATGACAATACTCCGTCATACAATCATGGAAAAACAAGTCTTGTCCTAAGCATTTTAACCATAATTTTGACAATTCGATTTGTAGTTTTTTTTATTGCCTGCCAAGCTAAATATGTGAAGCTGCATCATAGCCCTTTATGTAATTTCCACAGCTTTGTTCTGAAAGTGTGGGTCCAAAAACTCTGCCATCTTTAATTGATAATAAAAGATTCTAGGAGGGTGTTGATTAATTCACCCTACCTAAAGTGTATCCAAAAGCACGCAAGAGTGGAGCACCACCAAAAGCTATTGTACAGCCCCAATCTGAAATATTGGCAGGAGATTAAATATGATTTGGTAAAATTCCTTATTGTAAGATCTGATATCTTAATTAGCGTTATTAAATTATATCTAAAGCCAATTTTTGGTTAAACACATCATTTTGCTGTCTGTATCCCATTGATGACATTTACCTTAATTTCCTGCTCTGTAGACACAACAGAGAAATCTATGCAAACTGTGGTAAATCCTTGCTTAAGCTGGCCATACAGGTAATGATTTTTTCATTGCAGACTGAATGGAAAAAAATTAACAGATTCCCCCATTCAATGTACACATCGTGAATGGATAAACCTCTCATTGCAGCTATTGTATTTTAACAGCATGCACTGCCAGGTCTACAAACACCTGAACACTGCTTGAATCTGCTTGGATGCTGCCACTGTTTGGCCAACAATTTTCCACCCAGCTCCTTTGATTTTTCAATTAAGAGATGTCGGGTGGGAGGCAGCCAACAGGGCCATCTACTGAGCAAATTATTACTGGTTCATCAGGAACAATGGTGACTGGAGCAGGTGTCTCCATTGATAGATTTTCCCTCTATAGCCTAGTACACATAGGCTGAATGTCGGGCGACATGGCGATATCAGCCGGTTAAATAAAAAGGTTCAATAAAAATGGCTGACATTTGGCCCGTGTTTATGGCAGCCGGTCTGACAGAAGCCAGCCATTCGGCCGACTTCTATCAGATAAGCATGCTGGAATGCCAACAGCCGGCCAGCTCTCGGACTGTTCTAGCGGGGTGGGGGTTGCTGTCACTCTGTTAGAACAGCACAGCAGGGGAGATTGCTGTACTAACATTGGATTGTTAGTATAGCAGCTCCAACCAGAGCTGTGAGGTTTGTTTTCAACCCACTGGTTGTGGCAAATTAAAAATAAAAAAGTGTGGGCTTTAGATACATTAATTCTGGGGACAATATTGTTAATTAGCGTAAAGCTGTTTACTAAGTATGTTATATAAAAGCAGTGTATAGGGCTATAGGAGCGGCACAAGGTTCATAACTGATATATGTGCACATAACTCCATTACTACTAAAACCTAACTGCACTTTGAACACACCGACTGCACATTTTACTGCTCAATTAAATAAACCTGCATAAATAAAGCACTGTCCTTATGTTATAGATTTTGGAAATTATGGTGGCTATGTTAAGTACTTAGCAGTTTGTGGGTAGAACAGCACTTAAAAATCAACTTTACAACTAAAAGTGTATATACCTATGACTTGAAGTTGGGTTGATTCTGATACCTCTCCATGTATGTTAGCTGCTTTACACGTATACAGTCCCTGGTCAGTATACATTATATTTGCCAGGAACAAAGATGCATCACTGTGGTGGGGTACATGGTGTAATCTGCTTTTATTTCGAAACCAAGTCACATCAGCCTCCGGAAGACCTGCAGAAACAAGATTTGCACTAATGAAAGATTACTTTACTGTAAGAAATATACATTCATTTTTGGATTTATCATATGTCTTAGTAAGACATTCCCTGTGTTGCCCCACAGTTTCCAGATTCAAATTTTGTTCTCAAACTGTCATTTTCCAGTGCAAGTTATGAAGGGTTCTGTGACAAATATTAAGAAAATAAAAGGGGAGAAGAGAGGGGCTATATTGAGAGGTGTCTGGCATGTACGGAAACTGAAGTCATTCAACTATGATATATTGGAGTCAAGTTTTGTGTAAGAAACTAATAAAAAAAAGCAAAGATAACTTTCCCTGTTAATCTGGATCTACTGATCATTTTGACATGCGGTTTTTACTGCAAGTAATGCCTGCTTATGCATTTTGTCTTCATATACTTTTTTGAATTGCTATGCTTATAAAAGTCCTCACTGAAAACAGACATCACAATATGCCTGCTATTGTTAGCCACAAAAAACACCACTTTATTTTATAAGTTTGAGTTTCCTGATTTGAAGGCTAAGGGGTTGATTTACTAAAGGCAAGTAGACTGTGCATCTTGCAAAGTGCAGTTGCCCTCTGCAAGTGCAATAGCTCCAGAGCTTCGTAAATGAGATGAAGGTTCACCTTGGAAAGAATGCCCAATCACATGCAAGGAATGTCATAAAAATACCGGTGCCCTCCTTGGATAGGGTAATGACATTTGGTGTAGTCGGTGCCTAAGGTCTGGGAACCCTAGACAAGGCAATAGCAGATATGTTGCAATGCCCACATAGTTAAAAACTCTGTCTAGTTAATTAATATGATTATTTTCAGGTTGCCTGTAGTCCCTCTCTGGGCTAGCACCAGCATCAGCAGATAGTCAGCATCAATAATCCAATCAAACTGAGAGCCCAACTCTGAGTCACAGTGGAGGAGAAGAGAGCTGGGAGAAGGTGTGGACATGTATGGCTAGAAAGAATGGAAGATTGCTGAACACTTGGAGATTGGGTAAAGGGGAAGACAGACTGGGCTAATGCCTAGTAACCATGGGCCAAATGTCGGGAGACTTCGGCCGGTTCAATAAAAAAGGCCAACATTTGGCCCGTGTGTACGTCAGCCAGTCCAACAGAAGCCGGCCAAGCATGCTGGAAAACCAGCAGCTGACCAGCTCCAAAACAGTGCTCTCAGCCAATGGCTGAGAGCGCTGACCGGAGTGGTCTAGCAGGGGGGCAGTCCCCCTGTCAGAATACAACAGCTCAACGGGGGAGATCGCTGTACTAACATCAGATCGTTAGTACAGCATCTCAGACCGGAGCTGTCATTTTTTTTATTAGTGTGTACCAGACTTAAAGTGGATGTAAACCCGATTCATGAAATTTGAGTTGGGCAGATATATCTGCAGTGTTTTCTTATCTCTCCCCAAAGCACTAAGTCCCGTGGCTTTCTCCTACTCCATTCCTCTATTATAAGCATGATAACTTCTGACAAGTTCTCCGACATAGGAGACAAAACCAGCCTGAAATTTGTGTCGGGGAGGGAGCTATAAATAGATTAGCACAGAGTTAAACTATTCATAGAACAGCTCTTAGAGAGCCTGCCTATGTGGAGTGGGGGTGTGTGCCTTTCCTCCAATCAGCTGTCTTGGCTGTGTGCCCAGACTTCACACTCAGTGCTGAGTAGGAAGAGAAAATCTCTAACATCATGTGCACTTTCTAAAGGATATATAAAGCTGAAGACAGCAGATATACATGTAAAACGTATGTAAGGAGACTTGTTTCATCTCTGTTTATCATCTGAGGCTGTTCACTTCACTGGCTATATGTGAGGGTTTACATCCACTTTAAAGTGGTTGTAAACACTGGGAAAATAAAAAAACACCTGCAAGACAAAGGCATAATGAGTTAGTTTGCATTGCATACTAGCTCATTATGAAATACTTACCTTAGATCAACGCTGTTGCAGCAGGCCCAACACATCGATGTGACTAGCAGCATGTCTCCCAGAGCTTCTTCCGGGTTTGCGGGCTCTGGCCAATCACAGCGCAGGCTTCAGCGGTGTGATTGGCCAGAGCTGGGATGACGTCACTCCCGCGTGTGTGCGTGGGAGCCACTTGCTGATGAAACAGCACCCTCGGGCCGTTTCTTCAGTGCGCATGTGCCGGTGATGTCGGCACATGCGGATACAGTGAATATCTCCTAAACCTTACAGGTTTAGGAGATATTCACGGTACCTACAGGTAAGCCTTATTATTATTAATTGTCCTTGCACTTTATCGCCTTTGTATGCCTGTGCATTGTCACAATTCTTTGCATGTTGCTTGTGTATTGCAAGGGATTTCCTTTCTCCACCATGTGTTGTCTTGATTGCTCATTTGTTTGCCCTGGTGTTGTCATAATTGTCTGTTTGTTGCCCATGTATTGTAAGTATAGCCCATTTTTGCATATGCATACCCGCAATTACCAGTCTTATGCCCATGTGCTGACTTAATTGTTCAATGTTTGTTATTCAAGTATTGCCACAAGTGCTCATTTGTTGTCTTGATTGCTCATTTGTTTGCCCTGGTGTTGCCATAATTGCCAGTTTGTTGGCCACGTATTGTCACGATAGCCCATTTTTGCATATGCATACCCGCAATTACCAGTCTTATGCCCATGTGCTGGCTTAATTGCTCAATGTTTGTTATTCAGGTATTGCCACAAGTGCTCATTTGTTGTCAATGTATTCTCATAATGTATTCTCAAAGCTGTCTGCTTTTTGTGCCTAAATATCTCTGATTTGCCATTAGTTGTTCATGTATTTTGACACTTGGATAAAAAAACATTTATTTATTTCAGGTACTTACATAGCGCCGTCAATTTACGCAGCACTTTACATATACATTGTACATTCACATCAGTCCCTGCCCTCAAGGAGCTTACAATCTAAGGTCCCTAACTCACATTCATTCATACACATATTAGGGCCAATTTAGACAGGATGCAATTAACCTATCAGCATGTCTTTGGAATGTAGGAGGAAACTGGAGTACCCAGAGGAAATCCATGCAGGCACAGAGAGAACATGCAAACTCCAGGCAGGTAGTGTCGTGATTTGAACCAGTGACCCTTTTGCTGCTAGGTGAAAGTGCTATCCCATGTATTACCAGAACTTAGGCTCCGACCATGCCATCTGATCGCATGTGTGGTTCCATGCGTTTCTGCACATTGCATGTAGCGCAGACCATTCATTTCAATGGGCTGCCTATGCGCGAGAAACCTTCAAAAGGAATTCCCGACCCTTTTGAGAAATCACGTGCATTGTAGGAAAGTGCATGATTTTGCATATATGTTCCAAAACATGCAAATGTGAACATAGTCTTAGTACTATATTGCTAACTATGTGAGGCCCATTCACCCTTGTGACCTCCCACTTGCCAAGCAACCTTATTGGTCCTTTATTGTGAGCCTCAGCAACCTTTTCGGTGGCTTGGAAGCTGGGACAAAATCTAGACTTTTGCAGGAAAAGTCAAGATCAGCTGATATCATCAGGTAACTAGGTTTCTAGATATTTTGACAGATTTTCATAATGAAATGTTTGCGTTTGCATTTTATCATTATATAGTCAGTATGAATGGCTAGGTTTGTGACAGGTTTATGTTAAAAGTAAACCAGCGGTGAGTGAAAAATGGGGGCTTTAATTGCTGATCCTCTTCTGAAAATACTAGTTCTCTGGCTGATGTGACTCACAGGCTTCCATAATTTTGCTGCTCTTATGACAGATTTCCTTTAACCACTTCAGCTCCAGAAGGTTTTACACCCCCTTCCTGTCCAGGCCATTTTTTTGCAATACGGCACTGTCACTGTACTAATGATGCTGGCAGGGAAGGAGTTAACATCAAGGGCGATCAAAGGGTTAAATGTGTCCCTAGGGGATGCTTTCTAACTGTGGGGGATATGCTTTGACTAAAGGAAAACAGAAATCCATGTTTCTGCTTAGCAGAAACACAAGATCACCATTTTCCCCTCTGGCAGAATAGCGGCCTGCCTTGTTTACACAGGCAGACCGCCGTTCTGCCTCTCTTCAAACAATCACTGGTTTCCCAGCAAGCATCGGGTTCGCTGGACCTGCTGATTGGCTCCCGCTGTGTCCAATCACAGTGGGAGCAGGTCTCCGGCGGTGCGCACACACTCCCCAAACCAGGAAAAAGAAATAATGTACAGGTACATGATTTTTGCGCTTAAGAGCTGCAGTATATGTACGTGGGGCGGTCCTTAAGTGGTTAATCTGGATCTAAATACAAAAAAAATATATAATATATTGCAGCTTACCAGTCCTGCCTTAGTTTAGTTTTTCAGACTTTTCCCCCTTAATTTTTACCTTGTAATCCTGTGAATACCACACATCCTGTCCTGGATGGGTGCATTGGGGTGGACTTACTAAAGGCAAATAGACTGTGCACTTTGCAAGTTGTTCCAGAACTTAGTAAATTAGATTAGGCTTCACTTTGCTTAGACTACCCAATCACGTGCAAGAAAAATAAAAAAAAACATTTTTGCTAGCACTTGGTTGGATGATGAAAGTCATCAAAGCTTCTCCGCCGTTCTGGAGCAGCTGTACTTGCAAAGTGCACAGTCTATTTCCCTTCAGTAAATGTATCCCAGTGACTCATCCATTGTATCTGGATAGAATCATAGCTATCACCCAGACTGGACTACAAATACTGTATTTCTGCTTTGTTCATCACCATTACATAGGATCTGATAGGATTAGTGGTTTACACAAGAAAGGTAAAACTGTTTGCACCCTTTGTTAAATGCACAGGAAGCAACAAGTTCATGACATTTCTGGCAAGATCAACATATATTTTCCATGCTTGCTAAAGATGTTCTTAGCTTAAAAAAATAAACCTATTGCAGCCACCACATCTGGGTTGCAACATATTACATTTTAATTAAGACTGTTACTGTTTAAGTCAGCTTTAAGGGGTCAGAAAGTATTCCCTCTAAATAGTGTACTAAAGAGTATTTCTATTCATATTGTTAAAACGGCTTTGCGCATATCAACTTGTAATCAGGATTTAATTAGACAAATTAACCTTGTAGGTAGAACGAGGACTTTTATAACATTTATGGGATATCATGACATCCTTATGGCTGACGATAGTCCAATTTTGTACTTTTTTACACTTTAAATTCACACATTTAAATTCAGATAGATACACATTTTATCTTCCACATAATCACCACTAGGTGGCAAAAGAGTATTGTTATGTCTGTTTTCATAGCAAAAAGCATGTGGTATTTTTTTTCCATTAGAGATCATCAATTTTAATTAACTAATAATAATATTTGTGTTTTTAATCCACTCTGTATCAAGTATGCTTTAACACTTAATGCCAAGCTTTGTTTCTCTCCTTTTTTTTTTTTTTAGTTTGGAAAAGAATAGGAAAAACTTCCTGTCCTTGTGACATCAGGTCAAGAAATGGGGGGTTGATGTTGTCACCTGCACAGGAAGCCACAGACAACAGGAACTTCCAACCCCTCCTCACATAACTAAACATCTTTTTATGTGTTTCCTTTGAAGGACTTCACTAATTGTCTTAACATGAAGTGAGCAGATGGAGGGAAATACGATTGTATAATCTCCTTTAGATCTTCTATCAGCTATGTAATGCAATGGTCTGCTTGACTGTTTACAAATTGAATGGCTTGTTTGGGTTTTTCCTCATATTACATTCAGATTGTAGGGTCTATGGCAGAGGTGTAACTAAAACCTTCAGGGTCCCGGTGCAAGAAATTATGAAAGGCCCCCTGACCCCTTGCCAGGCCCTTCCCTCTTCCCGCTGATCCTAGGGCCTTTTACTCCCATCACGGGTCCCTTTATTGTGGTCCTGCAGCGGCACCCTTTCACAAGTTCTGCAGTGGGCCCCCTTTCTACCATCTTCGGACCTCCCCATGGTGGTCAAATGCCAGGGCCCGGTCCCAACTGCAACCTTTGCAATCCTGATAGTTCCCTCACTGGTGTCAGTAGTTTTTAATTTTAATATTATTATTTCTTTACCATTTCATTTTATTTCTTTTAAAATTTTTATTTTTTTATTTTTTTCAATTTATTTTAGGAGTTC
>BLSH010492131.1:1894883-1914050 GCA_018402905.1 Glandirana rugosa | reverse complement strand
TCAATTTTCAATGATTTGCACCATAGCTTGTAGACTCTATAACTTTCACACAGACCAAATAATATACACTAATTTGGGTTATTTTTACCAAAGATAGGTAGCAGTATAGATTTTGGCCAAAATTTATGGACAAAAATTACTTATTTGCAAAATTTTATCACAGAAACTAAAAAAAATTGTTTTTTTTTCAAAATTTTCGCACTTTTTTCAATTATATCGCAAAAAATAAAAAACCCAGAGCTTCTTAAATACCACCAAAAGAAAGCTCTATTTGTGTGAAAAAAATGACACAAATTTTGTTTGGGTGCAGTGTAGCATGAGAGAGTAATTGAGATTCAAAGTGTGAGAGCGCTGAAAGCTGAAAATTGGTCTGGGCAGGAAGGGGGTATAAACATCCTGTATTCAAGTGGTTAATATAAAGCATTCAATTGAACATGCAGATTAAGTCCAAGATCAGGTGTGGTCTGAAGACAATGTATAATTAGATGCAGTGCGAGGGGGAATCCCGTATCAGACTTGTGTAAGTAACTCCTTAGGGTCATCACAGGTATTGAAGAACCTGACCACCTGATAATGCCGGTGTTTCACCACCTACCCAAGATACACAAAGGGTTAAAGCCCCTAACTGGGAGACCGATTGTGGCTGGCATCGGCTCACTGAACGAGAGATTGCCTCAGTGGGTTGATGAGCAGCTGCAGCCTTTGGTTGACGGTCTCCCGGGCTATCTTAGAGACACAAAACAGCTCTTGAATACTTTTGAAAAATTTGTGTGGGAAGATAATTACAGCTTTATCAGATGTCCCATTTTTACTATTAAATCTATGATATTATAAATGATCCATCCCACACATCCACTCTGATAAGAATGATAAATATGATAAAAATGATAAATATGATAAAAATGACAAAGAGGACAAAAGGGTTAAAAATGATACAATGACAATATGATGGAATGGTTGTCGCTGTTTTTCATGCCACTTTTTTGCCTGATTTTTATATTGTGATAGTTTTTCCACAGGGACGCTCTTCATATGGCCCCTCATGTGGCTTTTCACATGGCTGGTTTCTGTATTATATTGTGATCATTTTTCCACAGGGTCGCTCTTTATATGGCCCCTCATGTGGCTTTTGACGTGGCTGTTTTCTGTATGGTTCTTTACATGGGTTTTCATGTTTTTCCTTTTTCCTTTTTGCAATGCGTTCATACGATTTCCATTCTCCATTTTTATGTGTTCTGCTATTTAGCCTGTGCATTGGTTGACACCCGTTTTTGATTGCAAATACATACATGCTCTTTTAAGTTCTTATCGGGGTCCCATACATTCACAGACACAATTTTATTAGATGATGTTTTTGTTTTTCATCCGTGTATATTTATATACGCATGCATTTCTCTTTATTGCATGTTTTTACATATATCTTTACAAATTTAATGATATTGTGCATTCATTGTGCATTATACTCTTGTATTTTTGTTTATATTTTTATCACATAAAAATCCAATAGATTGTGTATATCGATTTATTTGTCTTTTGTTTTCTTTTCTTCTTTAGAGCCTGTGCAGTGGCGACCCAGTTATCGCAAGATGTATATGAATACAAAGAAGTTCATCAATACCTGTAATGACCCTAAGGAGTTAATTCCATTGAAGTATGATATGGGATTCGCCTCTGCACTGCCTCTAATGATACATTGTCTTCATACCACACCTGATCTTCGATTTAATCTGCATGTTCAATTGAATGCTTTATACCAATTGTATATATATTTGGATTCCATTTGTGGTTATACAGCTATGACTAAGCGCCAATGAAGGCGTGAAACGCGTTAGCTGCTTTTTATCCATTTTTCTGGTATTTATGGATTTTAACTCTTCATGATACAATAAAGGCGTTTTAATGGAGTGCAGCCGCCAATTTCCCTCTTTTTCACTCACATTTGAACATGCTAAATGCCCCAATTACAGACTTAGGGGTCAATAATACTAAAAAAAAAATTCTCATCAGTATTAACCCCAAAAATAACACAATTCTTCAACCACATACCAAAAGGTAATTTTTTCCCAGATGAAATGCTATTAGCAAACATGTCCCTTATCCCCAAGCCTAATAAAGATCTAGCTCACCCCCAAAATTATAGTCCCACTTCAGTCATTAATAATGACCTTAACATTTTTAGCAAAATTCTTTCAAACAGACTTGCCGGCATTATCCACAACTTGATATCACCTAACCAATCGGGATACATCCCTGGCTGACAAATAACTGATAACATTAGATTGGCAACCAATATAATATAAGAAGCCAAAAAATTTACTCGGAACATCTTGCTGCTAGGATTGGATATTCACAAAGCGTTCAACAGCGTCTCATGGTCTTACTTGGAAATTATTCTGTCCAAATAAGGATTTAGGAATGAGTTCCTATTTGGTTTTAAAGTTCTTTATAACAACTCTAAAACTAGAATAAACATCCCAGGGTGCAACTCTGATTTCTCTACTCCTGGAAGGGGTATGAACCCCTATCTATAGCTATCTCCCAACACCCAGGCATCACAGGATACTTTTTCTCACCGACCCTCAGGCATCTATTCCTAACCTTTTAAACATATTATCCAAGTTTGAGAATATCTCTGGAAATAAATGTATCAAAATCAATAGCCCTCCCTATTAACTTTAACACCCACCAACAAAACTATCCTCGATTATTGACTAAAATTCGCAATACACTTAATATCTGGTCATCATACCATATATTGTTCTTGGGTAGGATTACTGTGATTAAAATGAACATCCTCCAAAAGCTCAAACACTTCCCATCACACTTACTAAAACATTCATCTTCAAAATTCAATCCTTGATCAATAAATTCATATGGAATAATAAAACCCCTAGATATGGGAAGAAAATCCTTTACCACTCACATAGGTCTGGTGATCTAGGTGTTACAATCGGCACAATGGCACATCCCCAATCCTACAATCCTACAATACCTTGGCTGATATTCGAAAATGAATCAATCAAGCCATTTTACCTCCCTGGTTTGTTATAGTCCAACCTTAAAAAGGTAGGCCAAATATCCCCCCGTAATACAATTATAAGTCAAATGCTTATACTTTGGAACAAATGCAAAAATGAGAGACCTACGATCTCCGACCCACCATTAGGAGCATCTTTCCTAGGCGACCCTAGGTTCAACACAACATATTCACCCCCTACTCTGTTTCAATGGTGGATAGACAACAACCTTACAAAACTCAAATTCTTTGACATAGATACATTTATATCCTTCAACTCTTTATCAAACTCCAAAAATATTCTGTTAGAGGAAAAACAAAACGTTGAAATGATAAAAGCATTTTTTGAAAATTATTATCCTAAACCTATCCTCATATGAAAAAAAATTGCTTTAAAACCCCAATGGTAGAGGTTTAATCTCACTGATATATAGAGAGATAAACAACACTCTCCTTAAGGAGAAACTCCCATATATGATATCATGGGAAACAGAACTAAACACACAGATTTCACCATTGGATTGGTCCTCTATGTGGACAAACCTAAGGAAGTGCACTAAATCTTTATCTATAAGAGACTGCGGTCAAAGTATTTACCAGATGGTACTACACTCCAGTTCATCTTAACAGAATTTTTTCAGAAATCTCCCCAGATTGCTTTAGAGGTTGTAACTCCCCCGGTACATTCCTATATATTTTTTGGACCTGTGATAAACTTTCCCCGGAGTGGAAGGAAGTAAATAATATCATAAATTAATTAGCTGATAGAGAGAGTAACCTTTCATACCTCAACTGTATACTACTACAAAATATTGTCGATACACCCCCGCATCTTACACAGCTTATCCATACAATATGTGTAGCCACACTTTGGACTATAGCCTCACATTGGAAGGAAGCAGCTGTCCCACTTCCTCAAGTTCTGACAAGAATATCAAACAAGTGGAAAATATATCACTCTGTAAATAACACAAAACAGCTCTTTGACAAAAAGTGGGATCCCTGGTTCCTTTACAAAATGTACATGGTGGTCTAGCTCCATGGATAGACAAAATAAAATAACACTAACATTTTTACTGAATAACATCAAACTACACTTGACCAATATAAGAAGCATTCATTTCTCTTTCCTATTTTATTTTATTTATTTTCTCTTCATTTTAATTACCTTTTTTCTTTCCCTTTTTATATATATTTTCTTTCACTTTAAAATTTTCCACCTTTAACAGGTTAAAATATATAACATATGCTAAAATATGAAACATTCATGGAAATATTTCAAATTATACACAGAAATGTTGTTATAAGAAATACTACGTTTATTCATGCAAAGTTTTTTCATTTCGATAATATGACTTATTTAAGTCTTTTGGATGATAGATGTTATTTCATGTTTTTTTCATGTAAACTGCTGACTTTTCAATAAAAATTGTGTAATAAAAAAAAGTAAATCCTATTCTAATTATTCTGTAAAAGGAAGGTGCTTATACTTACCAACTCTGAGGGCAATCCAGTCCGGTCACGTGATCTCCCCAGCAGCCAGCTTAAGGTGAGGTCCCACCTCCCCTCTGAAGCTGCTGCTGGGAGCAAATCTTGTGACTGGAAAGGAACACCCTCAGAATAGGAAAGTAAGAGCACCTTCCTTCTACAGTATAGTTAGAATAGGCTTTACAAAGGGGGTGGGGACAGGTTTCAGCTTAGTTAGATCAATTCTGGACTTCCACTTTATAGTAATTTTGCAAGTCCCTTAGATCTATACGAGCAGTTAAACCTTGCAGTGCAGGTTCAGCTAAACTGCAAGCAGGGGCGGGCGGATAGGGGTCGCAGGAGTCGCCATTGCGACTGGGCCCTATGCTGAAGGGGGCCCATAAGGGCCCCCTGTATGCCTAGATTGGGAGGGGATGAGGGATGGAGCGCTCCGTTCCTAAGCCTCGTCACACTGTTTACACTGTGAAAGTGAAAGCAGTGTGTGCTGTGCTCTTTGTCTCCCCCTACAGTGCAGTACCCGGCATGAAGAGAGCAGGTACTGACGTTTTTTTAAGAGACTTTCTGCAATTCTGCATGTATGTGGGTACATGTGTGTGGGTGCATGTGTGTGGGTACATGTGTGTGGGTGCATGTGTGCGGGTGCATGTATGTGTGTGGATGTGGCTGAATGTGTGTGGCTACATGGGTGTGGCTACATGTGTGTGGGTACATGTGTGTGGGTACATGTGTGTGGGTGCATGTATGTGGGTACATGTGTGTGGGTGCATGTATGTGGGTACATGTGTGTGGGTACATGTGTGTGGGTACATGTGTGTGCGTGTGTGGGTACATGTTTGTGGGTGCATGTATGTGTGTGGGTGCATGTATGTGTGGGTTCATGTATATGGGTTCATGTATGTGGGTGTATGTGTGTGTGTGTACATGTATATGTCAGGGTGCATGTATATAAGTGCATATACATATATATAAATATGTGAGTGTGTATTTATATATGTGTGTGCATGAATGTGTGTGTGTGTGTATATATGTGTACATATATACAGTATATATGTATGTGTGTCTGTGCATTATATATGTGTGTGTGCGTACATGTGTGTATGCACATTCTATGTATGTGCTTTTAATCCTGATCCCCTGATGTACAATCGCTAATTTTTTTCTCTGCTTGTTCATAGTACCAGCAAAAAAAATGCTGTTCCTCTGAAAGCGATCCATGCTCAGGCATTTGACAGCTGGTAAAGAGACAATCTGTTTTAACCCTCTAAATGCATCACCACTATGCTGCAACTGTGTGCAATGCACACAGTTGTGGAGTGGTTGCAGTGCATCCTCATTCACCTAGGGGTAACCTTCAAGGGTACCCTGACTGTAAAGAGATTGAGAAACACCGGCATAGAGGAACCAATCTCTCCATTTTCCTCCTGCAGCCTCTGAATGCCTGTGGGAGGGAGTGGAGGAGAAGTGTGGGGGGAAATGGAGAGATCGGTTCCTTTTAGATGCAGCCACACACTTGCGACCGGGCCCTGGCGTTCCGCCACCGGGCTCCGAGGAAAGGGCCCTGTCAGGGGGGCCCTTCATGGTTTCTTGCATTGGGGCCCTGAGGGTTCTAGTTAAGCAACTGACTGCAAGGAAATGTTATCCTGGAGTTCAGGTTTTAAACAAGTGATATTATGCAAGGATCAGTTTTCTGGTATTTGTAATGCCTGGGTCAAGTTTTATTTAGCTTCCTCATGAACCCTACATTGTACAATCCAACCTGCATACTCGGGGATCACCTTCAGTCTTTTGACTTATGTAGACAATGATTTCTTATAAAGCGGAACTTCATCCCTAAAGGAAAATCCTGTTGCTTATTCCCCCCCTCCCCTCCTTTTTCACTTTTTGGAATCATTTTTGGGGGGGGGGTTCCTACTTTTGCCAGGTACATGTTCCTGTTCCCACTTCCACTTGAATCATCTAGGCGAACCCAGAGGAAGCCCCCCTCCCTCACCTGCAGCCTCCTGGGGCCATTCAAAAACCGCAGGGTATCTCATGCATGCACAATGGGGAAGCTGACTGTTAAGCCACTAAGAGTCATAGCCAATTTCCTAAAAGGCTGTGGGGCCATTCAAAAGGCACAGAGCATCTCATGCATGCACAGTGGGGAAGCTGACTGTGAAGCCACTAAGAGTTATAGCCGGTTACCCACAGTCAACATGGTGGTGCCGGTGAAAACCTGACCCGGGTGAGAACAGCACTGGATCCCTGGACAGGTAAATGTCTCTTTTTTTTTTTTTTTTTAAACGATTGAAGATCCTCTTTAAGGCAGCTTACAGTTTCTACTGTATAAATCCCTATATTATAGTATACTACCAGACCTAGACTGGCAATCCTGAAACTCTGTCATTTGCCAGAAGTAATATTGATTCTCAAGAGACATATGGGCTTCTTTAAACAGTGCATTTGTTACTTTTACCCTTATTTTTTAGATTGGACTTGTATGTATGCACTCTACTGAATAAGCAGTCTAAAGTATATACACAAACATTATTGTTCCTTTGGGGTTCCAGCACTAGGGTCTGTGTGGGCCAATGTGCTTAAAACACCAGATCTGCTTTTTGTTCTCATTCTGGCAGTGTGTACTAAACATCATTCTATATCAAATAAATAATGTGCATATTGGATTGAAATCAACTAACATTAAACATCATTTATATGCAACTTAAAAATCTTATAAATATGATTCTATGCCAGATAACAGGAAACTCTATTATAAAAAACACTTATGGACATCCAAGCGCCTTCTGTCCTAGTATGGAATGCACATTAATGTTATCTCCATGGGCCATAATGCACTAAGTGTCATCATTTTTTCACTAATGTAATCTTCTGCCACAGCTTATCAAAGCTTGTCAACAGACAGCCCATTCCAATGTCTCCTGGCATCGATGGTGGGAGCCAAATGTCATATTTACATTGTACAGCTCATCCCTCATTTTCATAGTTACAGTGTGCTGTCTAAACTGCTCATCCAGTAAACATTCACATCTCCTCCAATTCAGCGAGGGGCCTGAGTGTTGTCACAATCCTTTCATTGGCATCTGGCAGTTCCATGATAAGAGGGGTATCAATACATTTTCAGTCTGTGTTTACACACCACAGCTAGGTCATTTTCAGTCATGCACAACATTGTAATAATTTGGAAGCTCCCTCTTGCAGTAATGACAATCGGAAAGCAGCCTCCCACAGTCAAATATCATCTTATCATGACTTCATTATTTCAAGTAAGCTTTTACTCTAGAATGCTTATACACAAGTTATTTGCAAGCAGCACATTATGAGACAGTATAACCATTCAGGCTATTATACTGTCTTGTTGGATCCCTACTCCAAAGAGGCCATATTTTCCATGCACTGCATTGATGATGGCCAAAAAGCCTGAAACAGCTGTATGTAGTTTAGAATAAATGGCTCTGTAAGATTAGGCTATATTTGCACTATACATGGCTCTGGCTGTGCATTTGGCTGATGGGGCATAAAGGAATGAATTAGATGGCCCCATCCACTGTCCTGAAATTAGGAATAATCCTCATATTTTTGGGATATGTAATGCATTGACTCATGTCAATACTTTTTGTTCTAAGAAGGCTTTACTGGCTGACTTCTTCTCCTTCTTTCCCCCACTTTTTCCCTGTTCCTCTCTCCTCCCCTCTTGCATTTTATGCTTCTCCTTAGGGTGGTTGGGTGTCTTAATCTATGGAGACTCCTTCTCAATGCCTAATGGGAATGTTACTAAGATGCATTGTGTACTTAACATACTTAACCCTTATGCCTCGTACATACGTTCAGATTATCGGATGCTAAAAATCGCTTTCGGACTAATCATACCATAGTCTGATCGTTAGTACAGAGCTTTTAACAGCTGATCATGACAGTCCATCCAACAATATTCAAAGGGACAAACGCGAAAACTTTGCTCGGACGATAGCCCAGTGATCGATATTAGTTTAATCAATACAGTATGCGTCCGCTAAAAATCAATAGACAAACACTATGCATGATCATGATCATGAACGTAGCTACGCAAACAGGATCATTTCAGATACGTAACTACGCAAACAGGAAGCTTTTTAAGAGCCATACAAAAAAAATCGTATGTTTAGAACAGTGCTTAAATGCACTGTTGCATTTGATATAAGTATAAGTATTATACAACTAAATGCGAACGATAAGTCGTACGATAATTTGAACGTATGTACAAGCCATTTTTGTTAGCGGTAAAGTGCCACCCGTTTTAGTTTACCGCAGTTATATTGGCCCTTTGGTGCCGCTTTTTTCGGGTGGTAGCGGGGTGCTTTGGAAGTGGTGCACATTCATTCCAATGGGCAGGGCCATTTGGGAGCGGTGTATACATCGCTCCTAAACCGCCCCAAAGATGCTGCTTGCAGGACTTTTTTTCCCGTCCCCCAAGCGCACTGCCTCAGTGAGAAAGCACTCGGGCTTTCACACTGGGGAGGATTGAGAGGCAGTTTTCAGGAGCTTTACAGGCGCTATTTTTATCACTAAAGTGCCTGAAAACTGCCTCAGTGTGAAAGGAATCTTACTATATGTGTTGGATCTGGATTGTGCAAACCTTTATGTGATCCTGTAATTGATGTGTGGGTCATTAAATAAACCTTTATCTGGTAAAAAAAAGAAGGTTTTACTGTGCCAACCAGAGCATTTAATCATAAATACCACAGAGATTTTTACAGTGGTTCCAAAGTCATGAAATATGAACAAAGCATATCCTTCTATAGTGTTTACTTGTCTCATTCAGGAGCACTAAGTGTCATTTCTGTCTGCTGCCTCCATGCTTTGTTATCAGCATGAATAATTTCTGACAAGTTTTCCTAACACCAAGAGAAAAAATGTGACAGGGGAGGGACATCCAGCTGATTGACAACCTCAGCTCTCTTCCTGTGAGCTGTTTGAAGAGGGATGTATCCCTTCCCTCCAATCACCTCTCAGAGCTCTCCTCTCTGAGCTCTGCAGAGTGTAACTCCAGCTCTCTGCCCCCCTTTTGAACTTTAAGACAAGCTTTATAAATTCTGCACTTTGAATGGGTGTAGAGAGAAGACTGCAGATAACAGGTACAACCTATGTAGGAGGATTTGTCTTATCTTTCAAGCCAGTCACTTCACTGGGTATCTGTGACGGTTTACAACCACTTTAAGGCATTCCCTGCATTAAGGTAAAAAACATGGCAATAACTGTACTGCAGCATCACTCCTGTGAGGAGGGGGCGGGGGCGTGACTTATGGGCAATGTGTGTGTCAATGGACACACACAGCCTGGATCAGAAGCACACTCCTAAGGGGCTTGCTAAGGGGGCACTCGAAGGAAGAAGGAGCAGACAATACCAGTGGAGGACCGCCAAAGAGGAGGTAAGGGAACACTGTGCAATATCATTGCACTGAGCAGGTGAGCATAAACTCTCTATTACTTTAAATATCACTTCAAGGCATTTATGGATGGGTATTTCTTTCCTCCTATGCATAAGCAGCACAGTCAAACATTGCATGGAGTTGGAAAAGAAGCAGCACCTATTATGGCAGGTCTGAAATCGATCGACTTTCCCATATCTGCTAATCTTAGTAGCAGATGATACATAATTAATTTTTATTCCTTCAACCAGCAGGTTGAACTAAAGAAAATAACTTGATTTCCCCATCCACACATTCGATGTGGATGGGGGAATCACTCCCATGGAGTTATTGTATTTTGACAGTTGGGAGGCTTCCCTGCCATCACAATACACTCATCAGCTCTGCAGGCTATAGATGGGGGCACTGATCAAACGAAAAATTCCCAACAGGAAGTTCCAACATTGGGAGATTGACTTCTGTACAACCAGCCTACCCATAGATAGTTCAGCAGGGACTGGCCAAATTTCGATCTATCTATGGCCGGCATCATAATATCTTGGCATATACTGGCAGTAATGGTGAAAGAGTCAGGAAAATTGATATCTTGTTAATTAGCTCATTAACAATTTGAATATTGACAGAAAAAGTAAAACCTTTGCATGTCTGCTGACAATAACAAGATGGCATATCCGTTGACTGGCATACCCTTTGCTATTACAATTTACGACATGTGTCCCTTATCAAAAATCAAACTAGAACATGTCCTGGAACCGCTGAAGCAACCCAGAAAAGGAGTTAGGGCTTAATAAAAAATGGAGCAGCAGTTTACAGGATTGGAACACTCAACAGACGCATGAAATGTCCCCTGATCTAGGAGACATTCCATGCCTGAATTTTAGTGTAAATCACATATTGCAGTCATTGGCTTTTATAGAGAAGCACTAGGTAAGCTTTAGGCACTAGGAATTGTGACAAACATGTCATGTGTTAATTGACGTTTCCCTCCTAAAGATAGCTTTATTTTATTGATAAAGCAAGTGATAGGTAAATTGTTCCAATAAAGCAAATGATAGCTAAATTGTATTAGTAAAGAAAATTCTTGTTTTGGGTCTGTCTTCCCACACAGGGCCTAAAAGTTCACTTCCCTCAGTTCAGAAACCCATGCTATGTTCAGTTTTGTGTTGGGTCCCCATTTGGACACACAATGGAGTCACATGACTAGGAACACAGTGTCAATTTCTTTCAAGATCGCTCAAAATCAAGGAAATGACGCTAGCCAGGAGTGGTGTGGGCACAGCACAACTGCTCTAAAAATGTCACCACAGCAATGCAAGTGTTCTTTCTGGCAATTTAAAATGGTTCTAAAGTCAGTTTGTTTTTTACCTTAATGTATTCCCTACACAAGCAGTGGCAGCCGGTAATAATTTTTTTTTGGGGGGGGGGGCAGCAAACAGTAAAACCACCCCCCCGCAGTCGGTCAGTCGGGTCTGGAGCACTTACCCCATCTATGGTGGGCAGAGCTTTTCCTTGGCTTCACCGGCGGCTTCCCCTGCTCGGCGGCAGCTTCCCCTTCCCATGCTCTCCACGAACATCGTGTCGGTTTCCATTTCCTCCCTCCTGCTTGTCGCCCAATTGGGACTCTTCTATTTTCAGCCAATCAGAAAACGTGTCTCAGACCTGCTTCTGATTGTCCGGATTGAGGATCAGTGTTTCAATAGCGAATATTTATTTGCTGTTGTAACACCTGGGTGGGCTTGTGGCGCAATGCTCTGCGCCACGAGCCCACCCTATTTTGAAGCCTATTAGAGCCTCTGGCTTTATCAGGTGCTTCAGAAAAACACCCCCGCTGCTGTAATTCATGCACCCGGCATCCTGAAAGGGCGGGGGAATGTATGAATAGGGGTGGCACTGGCGGCTGTGGATAGAGCATTAATAGGGGGTGGAGGCCGTGGATAGAGGGGGCGGCACCCAAGTGCCCCTAATGGACGGGCCGCCACCTGTACATAAGGGTAAAAAACTTCCCACTATCTATCCCCCCAAACATTTACCCGATTCCTGCCAGTGATCCAGCACTTTCCTGCCTGCAGGTCTTCTCCGTTCACATCCTAGTCTCACAGGAGATACAGGCAGCAGTGGGAGCCATTGGCTTCTGCTGCTATCAGTCATATCCTGTGAGGAGGGAGGGAGGGGTGATGCTGAGCCACACTATGTGTGTCTATGGACCCACACAGCCTGCCTTGGGAGCAAACATGCATGGGTGCCCCATTGCACACAGCTTGCTATGGGGGCATCCACAGGAAGAAAGAGAGGAGAGTGTAGGCGTGGGACCCCAGAAAAAGAGGTAAGGAACTGCTCCGTGCAATACCATTGCGCAGAGCAAGTAAGTACAACCTCTCTTTATGTACAGTTCCTTTAAAAAGTATTCATACCCCTTGAAATTTTCCACATTTTGTCATGTTACAACCAAAAACGTACATATATTTTATTGGTATTTTATGTGATAGACCAACACAAAGTGGCACATAATTGTGAAGTGGAAGGAAAATGATAAATGTTTTTCCAAATGTTTTACAAATAAATATGTGAAAAGTGTGTGGTGCATTTTTATTTAGCCCCCCCCCCCCCCGAGTCAATAATTTGTAGAACCCCCTTTTGCTGCAATTACAGCTGCAACCCTTTTTTGGGAAATGTGTGTACCAGCTTTGCACATCTAGAGAGTGAAATTTTTGCTCATTCTTCTGTGCAAAATAGCTCAAGCTCTGTCAGATTGAATGGAGATGTCTGTAAACTGCAATTTTCAAGTCTTGTCACAGATTCTCAATTGGATTTAGGTCTGGACTTTGACTGGGCTATTCTAAAGAATTAATATGCTTTGATCCATACCATTCCATTGTTACTCTTTGAACTCATTGAACCTCTTTCCGGTCTCAAGTCTTTTGCAGACTCTAACTGGTTTTCATATAAGATTGCCCTATATTTGGCTCCATCCATTTTCCCATTAACTCTGACCAGCTTCCCAGTCCCTGCTGAAGAACAGCATCCCCACAACATATACTGCCACAACCATTTTTCACAGTGGGGATGGTGTGTTCAGAGTGATGTGCAGTGAAATTTTGGTCTCATCTGACCAGAGCACCTTCTTTCTCATGTTTGCTGTGTCCCCAGATGGCTTCTTGCAAACTGCAAATGGCACTTCTTATGGCTTTCTTTCAACAATGGCTTTCTTCTTGCCACTCTTCCATAAAGGCCAGATTTGTGGAGTGCACGACTAATAGTGGTTCTGTGGACAGATTCTCCCACCTGAGCTGTGGATCTCTGCAGCTCCTCCAGAGTTACCATGGGCCTCTTGACTGCTTCTCTCATGAATGCTCTCTATGCCTGGTCTGTCAGTTTAGGTGGACAGCCATGTCTTGGTAGGTTTGCAGTTGTGCCATTCTCTTTCCATTTTCAGATGATGGATTGAACAGTGCTCCGTGAGACGTTCAAAGCTTGGGATTTATTTTATAACCTAACCCTGCTTAAACCTTCTCCACAACTTTACACCTGACCTGTCTGATGTGTTTTTTGGCCTTCATCATGCTGTTTGTTCACTAAGGTTCTCTAACAAACCTCTGAGGCTAGGTTCACACTATCTGACATGAAAACGATCTGACTTTGATCCTACTTTGCTCTTCGACTTGTGTCCTACATCCGGCCTACTTTTATCCCGACAATACCAGGCACCTTGTGCTCTGGAGATCTTGAAGGGGAACCTCTGCCAAATTAAAAAAAAAAAGGCATGGGGTCCCCCTCCAAGAGCATACCAGGCCCTTCGGTCTGGTATGGATTTTAAGGGGAACCCGCCATGCCGAAAAAAAGGGCGTGGGGTCCCCACCAAAATCCATAGCAGACCCTTTGGTCTGCTATGGATTGTAAGGGGAACCCCCACGTGGCTCCCCTTACAATCCATACCAGACCCTTATCCGAGCACACAGCCTGGCAGGCCAGGAAATGGGGTAGTGACAAGCAAGCGCCCCCCTCCTGTACCATACCAGGCCGCATGCCCTCAACATAGGGAGTATGGGTGCTTTGGGGCAGGGGGGGGGATCTGCGCCCCTCAGCCAAAAGCACCTTGTCCCCATGTTGATGAGGACAAGGACATCTTCCTGACAACCCTTGCCGGTGGTTGTCGGGGTCTGCGGGTGGAGGCCTATCAGAATCTGGAAGCCCCTTCTTTCTTCTGCTCTTTTATGGGGACTTCTTTCTTCTGCCTGTTCTTCTCCCTCTCCACGGCGTCTTCTGCTCTTTTGCGGCATCTTCTGCTCTTTTGCCGGGTCTCCTCTGCTGTCTTCTCCCTCTGCTCTTCCCCTACTCTTCTTCCCATGTTGACTCGATGCAATCTCCTGCACGAATGCTGTCTCCGTGCTCTGCGTTGACTTATATTTACATGGGGCGGGGCCACCCGCTGATGTCATCCAGTGGCCCAGCCCCCTTATTATGTCACTGCCCCATCATGCCCCGTGTAGTGACGTCATAAGGGGGCGAGGCTGCCGGATGACGTCAGCAGGTGACTCTGCAACATGTCAATATAAAGAACAGAGGGAGAAGACAGCGGAGAAGACCCGGCAAAAGAGCAGGAGATGCCGCAAAGGAACAGAAGAGGTCGCGGAGAGGGAAAAGAACTTGCAGAAGAAAGAAGACCCCTCAGAAGAAAGAGCAGAAGAATGAAGACGCCGGAGAGGGGAGAAGAAATCAGAGGGAGAAGACACTGGAGCTGATTTAATAAAATACTTTAAAAACCTGTGTAGTGTGTTTATCTGTTTATTTTTGACACCTTTTTTTTTAGGTGAATAGGTAGGGGTACAATGTACCCCATACTCATTCACGTAGGGTGGGAGGCCATGATCTGGAGGCCCTCTTGTTAAAGGGGGCTTCCAGAATCTGATAAGCCCCCGCCCGCAGACCCCAACAACAACAGGCAAGGGTTGTCGGAAAGAGGCCCTTGTCCTCATCAACATGGGGACAAGGTGCTTTGGGGTGGGGGGGGCGCAGAGCACCCCCGCCCCAAACTACCCATACTCCCCATGTTGAGGGCATGCGGCCTGGCATGGTCAAGGAGGGGGGGCACTCACTTGTCTCCACCCCCTTTCCTGGCCTGCCAGTCTGCATGCTCGGATAAGGGTCTGGTATGGATTTTGGGGGGACCTCACACCATTTTTTTGGCGTGGGGGTTCTCCTTAAAATCCATACCAGACAGAAGGGCATGGTATGCTCTTCAAGGGGGACTGTAATGTCGTCTTTTTAATTTGGTGGGGTTTCCCTTTCAAGATCTTCAGAGAACAAGTCGCATGCCAAAGTCAGATCCGACTTTGATCACACTTCAAAGATATTCAATGGGCTAAAGTAGGATCAAAGTCGGACAAAAGTAGTACAGGAACCTTTTTCAAAGTCGATTCAACTTTTATCTGACCAGTTAAGATGGCTCTCATAGGGAATCATTGATTTTGTGATGTCTAGTGTGAACCTAGGCCGAGGGCTTTAATGAACAGCTGTATTTATACTGAGATTAAATTGCACACAAGTGGACTCTATTAACTACTTAGGTGACTTCTGAAGGTAATTGGTTCCCCTATATTTTAATTAGGGGTATCAGAGTAAAAGGGGCCAAATACAAATGCATTCCAGACTTTTCAGAAATGTATTTGTAAAAAAATTGGAAAATCATTCGTCACTTTCCTTCCACTTCACAATTATGTGCCACTTTGTGTTGGTCTATCACATAAAATCCCCAAAAAACACATTTACATTTTTGGTTGTAACATGACAAAATGTGGAAAATTGCAAGGGGTGTGAATACTATATATATATACAGTATCTCACAAAAGTGAGTACACCCTCACATTTTTGTAAATATCTTATTATATCTTTTCATGTGACAACACTGAAGAAATTACACTTTGCTACAATGTAAAGTAGTGAGTGTACAGCTTGTACACCCTGTTCCAAATTATTATGCAAATTCTATTTCAATGTCACAAAGATTAAATATTTTGTTTTTCAGTTTAACTCATGGATGGCATTGTGTCTCGGGGCTCTTTTGATCACTGAAAACAATCTCGGACATCTGTGATAATTAGATTGCCAGGTGAGCCCATTAAAGGAAAAACTACTAAAGGAGGGTGTTCCACATCATTAAGCAGAGCACCATTTTCAAGCAATATGGGGAAGAAAAAGGATCTCTCTGCTGCCGAAAAAAGTGAAATAGTTCAATACCTTGGACAAGGTATGAAAACATTAGATATTTCACGAAAACGTAAGCGTGATCATCGCACTATTAAGAGATTTGTGGCTGATTCAAAGCACAGACGGGTTCGTGCAGATAAAGGCACATTGAGGAAGATTTCTGCCATATCCATGCATCGGATCAAGAGAGCAGCTGCTAAAACACCATTACATAGTAGCAAACAGATATTTGAAGCTGCTGGTGCCTCTGGAGTCCCACGGACATCAAGGTGTAGAGTCCTCCAGAGTCTTGCAACTGTGCATAAACCTTCCATTCGGCCACTACTTACCAATGCTCACAAGCAGAAATGGCTGCATTGGGTAGAAAAATACATGAAGACTAATTTTCAAATTGTCCTGTTCACTGATGAGTTCCATGCAACCCTGGATGGTCCAGATGGATGGAGTAGTGGATGGTTGGTGGACGGCCACCCTGTTCCAACAAGGCTGTGATGTCAGCAAGGCGGTGGTGGATTCATGTTTTGGGCCGGAATCATGGGAAGAGAGCTGATCGGCCCCTTTAGGGTCCTGAAGGTGTAAAGATGACCTCTGCAAAATATGTGGAGATCCTGACTGACCACTTCCTTCCCTGGTACAGAAGGAAGAACTATGCTTTCCGTAATAAAATCATCTTCATGCATGACAATGCACCATCTCATGCTGCAAAGCATACCTCTGCATCAATGGCTGCTATGGGGATAAAAGGAGAGAAAGTCATGGAGTGGCCTCCATCCTCCCCTGACCTCAATCCTATTGAGAACCTTTGCAACATCCTCAAGCAAAAGATCTATGAGGGTGGGAGGCAGTTTACATCCAAACAGCAGCTCTGGGAGGCTATTCTGACATCTTGCAAACAAATTCAAGCAGAAACTGTCCAAAAACTCACAAGTTCAATGGATGCAAGACTTGTGAAGCTGCTATCAAATAAGGGGTCCTATGTTAAAATGTAACGTGACCTGTTAAGATGTTTAAAACGTTAAAATGTTAAAAGTTTGATTGAAATAGCTTTTGATTTCAGTAAATATGCTGCAAACACAACAAATGACAATTTTCAGTTCTTTACAATCTATAAAGTGTTTTGAAACTTACTGTGCGTAATAATTTGGAACAGTGCATTGTAAGTTTTTTATTTTGAAAAAAAAAACACTGTTATCATTAGGAGGTTTGTTCGAGCAAAATTTGAATTGTACTCTTAATAGTTGATAACATGAGAATTATGCTGACTGTTGTTTACATCAATTATTTAGGTAAATGAGAAAAATATCATTGGCATAATAATTTGGAACAGGGTGTATAACAGTTTAAATGTACTGACCCCTCAAAATAACTCAACACACAGCCATTAATGTCTAAACAGCTGGAAACAAAAGTGAGTACACCCCTAAGTGAAAATGTCCAAATTGGGCCCAATTAGCCATTTTCCCTCCCCGGTGTCATATGACTCATTAGTCTTGCAATGACTCAGGTGTGAAGGGGAGCAGGTGTGTTAAATTTGGTGTTATCACTCTCACTCTCTCATACTGGTCACTGGAAGTTCAAAAAGGCACCTCATGGCAAAAATCTCTCTGAGCATCTGAAAAAAATAATTGCTGCTCTACATAAAGATGGCCTAGGCTATAAGAAGATTATCAAGACCCTGAAACTGAGCTGCAGCACAGTGGTTTAACAGGACTGGTTCCACTCAGAACAGGCCTCGCCATGGTCGACCAAAGCAGTTGAGTGCAGGTGCTCAGCGTCATATCCAGAGGTCGTCTTTGGGAGATAGACGTATGAGTGATTCCAGCATTGCTGCAGAGGTTGAAGGGGTGGGGGGTTAGCCTGTCGGTGCTCAGACCATACGCCGTACACTGCATCAAATTGGTCTGCATGGCTGTCGTCCCAGAAGGAAGCCTCTTCTAAAGATCACGCACAAGAAAGCCCGCAAACAGTTTGCTGAAGACAAGCATACTAAGGACATGGATTACTGGAACCATGACCTGTGGTCTGATAAGACCATGATAAACTTATTTGGTTCAGATGGTGCCAAGCGTGTGTGGCGACAACCAGATGAGGAGTACAAAGACAAGTGTGTCTTGCCTACAATCAAGCATGGTGGTGGTAGTGTCTTGGTCTGGGGCTGCAGGCACTGGGGAGCTACAGTTCTTTGCGGGAACCATGAATGCCAACATGTACTGTGACATACTGAAGCAGAGCACGATCCCCTCCCTTCAGAGACTGGGCTGCAGGGCAGTATTCCAAGATGATAACAACCCCAAACATACCTCCAAGACGACCACTGCCTTGCTAAAGAAACTGAGGGTAAAGGTGATGGACTGGCCAAGCATGTCTCCAGACCTAAACCCTATTGAGCATCTGTGGGGCATACTCAAACATAAGATGGAGGAGCGCAAGGTCTCTAACATCCACCAGCTCCATAATGTCATCATGAAGGAGTGGAAGAGGACTCCAGTGGCAACCTGTGAGGCTCTGGTGAACTCCATGCCCAAGAGGGTTAAGGCAGTGTTGGAAAATAATGGTGGCCACACAAAATATTGACACTTTTGGGCCCAATTTGGACATTTTCACTTAGGGGTGTATTCACTTTTGTTGCCAGCAGCTTAGACATTATTGGCTGTGTGTTGAGTTATTTTGAGGGGACGACACATTTACACTGTTATATAAGCTGTACACTCACTACTTTACATTGTAGCAAAGTGTCATTTCTTCAGTGTTTTCACATGAAAAGATAGAATAAAACATTTACAAAAATGTGAGGGGTGTACTCACTTTTGTGAGATACTGTATATATATATATATATATATATATATATATATATATATATATATTCACTCACATGTCGAATATATTGTCACATTTACACAGCAGGGGAGTTTTATTGAGTTGTGTGTCGGTTATTACAGATTCGACGACCGTTGTTTTCACTTATGTGGGGATTCACTTTTACAGGTTTAACCCGGGTTTTCACAGTTATAAAACACACCGGTGGTAATAAAAGGTTGTGACGGAATTGGGAG
>BLSH010492131.1:1798989-1842651 GCA_018402905.1 Glandirana rugosa | reverse complement strand
AGAGACAGATATAAATCCTGTATAATAATGTCATGATAATAACCTTCACTGTGTAGAGTAAAGCAAGGTTTACAGTGCATAAAGCTCCCTTTTAGGTATTTTATTTAATAGGTAATACACCAGGGTTACTTATCCCCATGTTGTAAATTTAGCACGAGTCACAAATGATCTCCAAGACTATATAAAGACATTTAAGATGCACAGAGCTTTTAGTTTTCCTAATATTTACAATGATTAATAATTTATTTATAAATGTAAGACTCTAGTTAGGGACACTCTTCAAGTATGTTATCACTTCTTGATAAAAATGTTGACAGATATCATGTCTTACCGGTTTCCACTCTGTAGTGTACCAAGAAGGTGGGCAGTCAAAGCGGTTGCAGGCCTGCACCAAAATAGGTTTAGGCTGTCTACAGACATCATCCCCCAAAACAACAGTTTTGTTTGTCTCCCGGGACAGAAGATGAGAGCAGAACACATCTCTGGTCTGTAATCCAACACCACAAGTCAAGCTGCATGAGCTCCAGTTCCCAATTTCCCACCTGGTGGAAAAAAGCCATATCATGAAATATTCTGATAGCATGTATAGCTCCTAAGTGTCAATATGTATTTGCAAGTTTAATTCATTTGCAAAATGCACCCACAGTTAGCAGGAATCACCCACATCCTGATCTATGGTGACTTTTTTTTTAATTAGCTTTATTTTATTACTTTTCATATGATTTCACAACAATAAGAAACAGTCTGCATTTCATCATTATTACTACACAAATGTATCTATTTTACAAAATATTGCCCATATTATTATCTAAAATCCGGCAATCAGACAAATCTGATTAAGATACACAAAGGAAAAGGAAGAAAAAAAAAAAAAGAAAAAGAAATTATAAAGGAAAGGAAACCAAGGTCCGCACTGAGGTCTTGGCCTGTGAAGGAAAGGAAAAGAAAAAAAAAAAGTCTTACAGTGCAATGAATAACAAATTATTCGAGAGGGGAGGCGTACCTCATCCCCTTGTAAGTGCAACCCACGTGTCTACAACATCAAACCAATCCCTAAGGAAGGGGAATAAAAAGTTTCTCCTCATAAGTGCATCTATAATTCTATATTCACCACGTTAAACCACCTCTTGTATAACCCTGAAAGCAATTAAGTAAAAATAAGAAGGGTAAAGAAAAAATCCCTCCTCATCGGTGCACCTTTGGTGTCCATATTCACCATATTGACCTACCCCCCCCAAAATAAAAAAAAAGGCCCTTGATTTATTTAAGGAAGGGAGGTAATAAGCCTCCCCTCATATGGTGCTGTCTCAGTGTCTGTATTCGCTACAGTAAATCCACCCTAGGTGTCTGGAGCATTAACCCACCCCCTATATCACAAAAAAAGAGAAAAAAAAAAACCCAAAAAACCCCACCACTATGTATAATTCCAACCTGATTTATGGTGACTTGAGCATTTGGTTGCTTTTGTTTTTAATTTTTTAAATTGTTGAAACTGTGTACAGTTGCTGCATGTGCAGGGCACATCTGCTTGGACTGTATACCACTGCCACACACACACACACACACACACACACACACACACACTATATTGCCAAAAGTATTGGGACACCTACCTTTACATGCACATGAACTTTAATGGCATCCCAGTCTTAGTCCGTAGGGTTCAACATTGAGTTGGCCCACACTTTGCAGCTATAACAGCTTCAACTCTTTTGGGAAGGCTGCCCACAAGGTTTAGAAGTGTGTCTATGGGAATGTTTAACCATTTTTCTAGAAGTGCATTTGTGAGGTCAGGCAATGATGTAGGACGAGAAAGCCCTGCTCGCAGTCTCCGCTCTAATTCATCTCAAAGGTGTTCTATTGGGTTAAGATCAGAACTCTGTGCAGGCAGTCAAGTTCCTCCACCCCAAACTCGTTCATCCATGTCTTTATGGACCTTGCTTTGTGCACTGATGCGCAGTCATGTTGGAACAGGAAGGGGAGATCCCCAAACTGTTCCCACAAAGTTGGGAGCAAGAAATTGTCCAAAATGTCTTGGTATGCGGATGGCTTAAGAATTTCCTTCACTGGAATTAAGTGGCCAAGTCCAACCCCTGAAAAGATTTGGACCAGTGCACAAAGCAAGGCCCATAAAGACATGGATGAACGAGTTTGGGGAGGAGGAACTTGACTTGCATACATAGAGTCCTGACCTCAACCCAATAGAACACCTTTGGGATGAATTAGAGTGGAGACCGCGAGCCAGACCTTCTCATCCAACATCAGTGCCTGACCTCACCAATGCGCTTCTGAAAGAATGGTCAAACATTCCCATAAATACACTCCTAAACCTTATGGGCAGCCTCCCCAGAGGAGTTGAAGCTGTTATAGCTGCAAAGGATGGGCCAACTCAATATTGAACTCTACAGACTAAGAATGGGATGTCGTTAAAGTTCATGTGAGTGTAAAGGCAGGTGTCCCGATACTTTTGGTAATATAGTGTAAATATATGTATATACTGTATTCTTTCTTTTTTTTTTATAGTCAATTGCTGCTAAAGTAATTAAAACACTGTCCACAAGCACAGGATTTTAGCACACATTAGTTTGGCCTGATTTCAGTGAATAAAACATCCCACCAAAAATGTTTTTGATAAATGATTTTCTCCATTGGGTAGGCCCAATATATGCATGAGAATTATTGTTGCGATAACTATAATTACAACAATTATTATTGTCAATATTATTAACTATATTGTTATATTGGCAAATAGGCTATCAATTCTGGCTCTGCTGACATCATTACTTACCAGTGAAAATAAAAACATTTATTCTAGTTTCTACAGTTAAATGTAAGAATATTATTTAGAAAACCTTGAGTAGATATTGATTAAACAAAGGCAGAAAAATTAAATATGCTATATTAACACTTTTCCATTACTGAGATCTAATGCACTAAAGATCCAACAACATTATTTTGCTCAGTCTGCCCTTGTCCTTTGAGGGCATAGACCTCGAGAATAAAAAAAAAGAAAAACCCTAACTTTCCACCCTTTAGAAGCTAAATGATAAGCTTTTGATCCACAAACCATCTTCATTCAAAAAAAAAAAAAAAAAGAATATGGATAGAGTTACTGTAGAGAGGACATGTTTTTATTGCTATTGTTATCTGTATCTCCTAGATAGATGTTCATTCCCTTTCTATCCTGGTGACCACATAATGGGCACAGGGACAGCAATTGAAATATGTCCCTACACTATCCAAAACAAAATAGAAAAACAGTTTAGGTCACAGGTGGGCTCTATGCTAAACCACAGAAGAATGGAGGTGCTCAAGTACACACACATGCAGAATATCTGTACAGAAAATTTGTTTTAGTTGTTCCTCAACCTTAGAGTTTCCCCCAACTTATGAAGATAAGAAACATCTAGATACTGAATGCAAAGACTGAATGTTGGGATCTGTTTGCACATGCATGCATATATTAAATGATTGCCTCGATTATATCCCCTGAATGTTGGCACCAAATGAAATAATTTATAATTGTTAAATATGGCCACTACCAATAAATGTGCAAAGATCTGCCTTCTTTTTGCTAAGTAGCCTAAAGTGAAATGATCTGCACATGTACAGGAAGCTTACTTTGACATCTTTGGATTCATTTAGCAAAGGCAGGTAGGCTGTTTCACTTTGCAAGGAAATTTTCCTTAGTTCAGTGAATGTGTTGAAAACGCTATACAAATGTTACCCAGTCACGTGCAAGGAAAATTTTAAGAAGAAAAACTTTTTTTTGTTTGTTTTTTTGGATCATGCTTGGATAGTGGAGATCAGTTTTATCTTATGTAGTAAGCTAATGGAAAATTTAGTTGCAAAGCGAAAATTCTCTTGCAAACTGAACAGCCTATTTGCCTTGTTGATCAACCCCTCGTATCATAATTTTCCTTTAAAGCAGGCCTTAATTTTCCTTGTTTAGAGAAAATGCTACCAGCTATAAACTATTCAGCATAGTAACAGCCCCATGTTGCATAGTCAGTGAACACTAATTCTGGTCCAGTCTTTCTACAGAAAGACAGGTATTTCCCTGTTCACCATCTTGCACCCTGCACAGCAAAGACAATGTGAAGCTTGCATGTCATGTACATAAAATACACCTCTTTCTGTGATAGTTATGAGACACTGCTCTTTGCATATGTCAGAAGCCAGGTGAAGTGGTTAGAGATGAAGGCATAGCTGGCAAAAGAATTCAAAATCTTAATATTTTGTTAAGGCTCCTCAATGTGCAATACCCATGCTTCACTCAAGGCTATACTTGTCTCAATTCTCTCCCGGCTGCAGGAGCTAGCTTGCTATGTGAGCCACTGCACATGAACCCACTGATTATTCTGAAACAAAGGAAGGGAGAGCCACTTACCATAAAAGCCAAATTCGAATTTATTAAATCCAAATGATGCACAGACAGTTGACCCGGTGCCATGAAAGCCCCAACACATTTCACTCCTCACAGAAGATTAGATATAGGGACCCTATGACTAAGCTCCTGTGAGAAGTACAACTTGTTGGGGCTGTCATGGCACCAGGTGAAATGCTTGTGCATTATTCGGTTTTATTAAATTAATGAAATTATTAAATTAAGAGTTGGCATTTATGGTGAATGGCTCTCCCTTCATTTGTTTTGGTAATAGCTCTTTTTAACTTGACTAGACTGCAGGTTTAGCCTATTCTGCAGAAAGAATGAGTGTTTATAAGGACACAGATTTACTTTAGGCTCAATTTCAAAATGAACTCCTCCTTGATAACATAACCTATTCCTTAGAAATATATTTATTACATATTTAGGATAATACATCTGAAATTGTTATATAACAGTATAATTAGTTCAGTAAATCTAAGTTGTTATAATGAAATACAGATACGAAGATGAAATAACATCTAAGAGTTTTTTTTCAGCACTATGCAGAGGCTAACAAGAAATGCTTCATTACAGAAAAATAAACTTACAGATCATCTTTAATATAAACCAGACAATGTTACACTGCATTTCTCATGGTTATTATAAAGTATAGTCAATTATAAAGCAATTTGTTGATTGACTCTTTAAATAACTGAAAGATTGGGAAACAGATAAATGATGCACAATATGAAGTAGAGGTCACATCTTTTCAGATCCAATTTTGGACATTTGGCAGCTAGAAATTCCACATCAGTGAGAGATTTTGTTTTCAGAACGAAAAGTTAAGTGGAATAATCATGGCTTGCTTTATCAACCATAGTTTTCCTAAGTGTCATGTAAGGGGGCTGATGTGCAGCAATGAATAAATGTGCTCAAGAATGGGCAATAACCACAAGCATTAATCTTTCACACATGTGTGTAAAAGTGAACTTAGCACCACTCTCCTGACATTGCTCATTTAGTTGACTAAGAACACGTGTAGACAATAACTTAACGTCAGTACTGAAGTGGAGGAAATTGCAACCAATTGTACAAATGGATTACAGTAATTCAGAGTATAATGGCAGTGATCTGACACTGCCCAATGAAGCATATAATGAAATAAAGATAAAACCAGTAAAAGGCAATGCTGTAATCCCATAGCTGAAGTTAGATTAGGGAAAGGAACAATAATCGGCTAGTGCTTTGTAAAATAAGATAGTTGTAGATAAGTATCACAGTTTTTATATCTCCAGAGCCATTCCGTAGGAACTCTGTAAAATTCATGGTACAATATCATTATTTTGAACCAGAGTACTTTGAACGTGTCAGAGGTTATCCATGGCAGTGTTACAGAGCCGTATTGTATATTATAGGAGCTGGAATACATTTTATGGCTTATGAAACAAGTAGGTTTTTAAAGAAGCACGTAAGACAAATGCCGGGCAAAAAAATACATCTCTCTAATACATGCACATTCACCAATGTTTAGTCTATTTAAAAACACTTGAAGTGCAAATAAATACCTATATTTTTTCTGTACCGGGAATCAAGTGAGCTCATAACACCATGTGTACTCCGTTTGTGCTGCACTAAATACCCAAGTGGTTCTATCAACTCTGCCTAGTTCTCTTCTGTGGACTGCAGATTCCGCCTCTTCCTCAAGGAGCAGAAAAACTAGGGTTTAATTCCTGTTGTGGTCACAAAGCAAAGCATCGTGGCCGCAGCATGTTTAAGAACTGGTATGCTGCAATAAATCACATTTATGTTTTAGGTTTAGATCCATTTTACCTTCTCAGAAGATACACTAAAACTAAATATGGGCATAAACATATGCTGGTGGCAATATACACAGGCATAGTCTGTGCCTTTCTTTTAGCTTTTGTTTTCACCTTCTCCTACATAAAATGCAATTATAACTCAAAATATGTACTCACTGAAAGTGCACTACACTCTCTTTTAATATAACCTAGAAGTGTAGATGGCTAGCAAGTATGGTATGGGTTTCAAAACATTTTAATAATTGACAGAAATGTATAACTATTTCATGTTATAGAAGTAGGATTAAATCATTTTTGTTGGAATTTCTGCATCAGTGCACAATATTTATGGGTCCCCAAGAAAAAAGTGGTTATCAGTTAAACTGTCATCAATACAATACTTTATGTAGAAACCCTAAAAACCTGTCAGTGGCCACTTGGAGCCCTGTAGCTATATATAGGTAAAGTAGGGAGACACAGTTATCTGTAGTGCTTACCCCCCAGGGGCCCCTGAGGCTATGCCCAGGTCTTAGTACAAAGGCCACCAGTCTCACGCACACTGACAATAATGGCTTCATCTAGGGGATTGTCTTTTTACTATTCATTGCTAAAGAACATGAACAAGAGAGGGGTTTAGGGTCACAAGATAATAACAATCTATGGGAGCACAAACTAAGAAAATTCTTACAGGAGCAGGTACAGTCTTTAATCCGGTCTTACTCACAATGTCCCAGGAGCTGTCTACCACCCAGCATCCACATATAGATCCTCAGTGAGGGAGATAAAATATCCTTCTCCAGATCTAAAAGGACAGTGCCCTCCAGCAAATAATCCTTTAGGAATCTTCTCCAGGCCCTCAGCCCAACTCTTGCTGAGACCCAGACTGCAATTCTTGATTCAGTAGCTCTCTCCCCAGGAGAACTGGAACCCTCCCTTTTTCCTTCTGTTGGCTTAACTAGATAGACTTGTGCCTTTTTTCAGCCAGACTAACTATGTAACTATGGAGAAGAACACTCTGCAAAGGCCCCCCAAACATTCATCACCTCCCCTGCCATGTTCTGGATGCCTCCTTTAAGAGAATGGCTGAGGTATGATATATATTCATACTAGACATTTGACAGTTCCTGCCCCATATTTTGGAAGCTCCTTCCACAAGCAGGTGAGAGAAATCAAACGACCGGCATAGGAACCCCTGACCAGGCAAAAGGAATCAATTACTGCTCCACTAACTGCAGTGAAGCCAAAACTAAATTTAGCATATATTCTCATATGATAAATCAAAATAACTCTATCAACAATGTTTACCTTTTATTACATCCCATATAAAAAAAAGCTTATCAGATATTAGTAGCATAGTTTATTTTTAACAGATGGTGGGCAATGAGTTATTTGTTTAGTCTACCACCTTGATACTCTTTAAACGTATGCACCCTTTGCTAGTGTTTTATAACATCCATTCTCTTGGCAAGTTGTAGTTGTAATATTGGATTGCAGGTAAGGTCAAGTATTCCTATACTGAAAAATAATAAATGGTTTTGTGAAAAGTATTTGTTTTCTCTCACAGTACCTATTTTATCATGCCTGACTTCTGTAGTATGTTATATGTACTACATCACTACAACTTCACAGCTTTGCAATGTGGTAACAAGTGTGTTCCCGCACTGCAAGGTATAATACCATACATGCATTAGTGCACTGCAGCACCATTCATTTTGTATGCCACTTCAATGCACTAAAGGGACGCACTTGCATTGGAGCTCCCAGCAATGTACTGTAATGTGCTACCTTATTGCATGGTGCACTGAGTTTATTAAAAAAGGCCGGTTGAGGTTTCTGGTTTCATGGCTTGCATGGGCAGCAAATTGAAAATTAATGGGCTGCCAATTAAGCTATTACTACCTTACACTACAGTATATGAACTGTGGCACTTACTACCCTATGACCTGTTCTCTCAAGTGACTTCCTCTGGGGCAAAGGAGAGGAAAACAGACTCTGGGAGGGTACAGCATCTCAAACTGTGAAAGTTATATATACTATTTCCTTTTTTTATCAGGCTGCATAGTGATGTGTGTTATATCTGCAGTTCTCCTTTGATAAACTGCAGTGGTGTCATGTGAGCAAGAGATACCATACAGTTAGTCATTATTTCCAGTGGTAAACTTTGACTGTTAAAAATAGAAATGTGGAGATAATTAACCATGTGCAAAAAATAAGGAAGTGCACCATCTTTGTTTTTATCTGGATCACACATTTTCATGGATGCTCTTCCAAACAGCTGACATTAGAGAAAACACGTGAACATTCCAGGTTCTAGGTCTGCAGAGCAGCTGTTTCATGCACACTGTTCCATTAGAGAAAATCACAAATCTGCTTAGTATGAGTTGACCTCCATGATCTAAGGTTACAAAACTGCTCTGTAATGTGGTCTAATTTGTCAATGCAGTGATTGTGCAAAACCGGATGGCATGATTGCTTAAAGGGAACATCATCCATTTAACCCTGCCCTGAACAAACACGTAGAATGGTGCCCAAATTACAATTTTACAGGGATCTTCTTCACAGAATCAAACTACTAACTATTCTTAAACAGGTACATGATCTTCCAAAGGCTAGCAAAAGTTTCCCCAGGGCTTCTGACCTATGCTTTTGGGGCTGCACCTCAGCAGGTACACACAAACATATAAGGTTTAAGTTACTAACCTTTGCATTCATGTTGTCAAGCGCTGTGAGAACTGTTGGGGCTATATACATTCTGTATAATAATAATGTAATAATATTCTCAGTTGAAATGCAAACTTTACTAAAGACATAGTGGTCTAGCTTCCCTACAACTTTGGAAGTACTGTAAAAAAATGTATTGGTATCTGGTCAATGAAAAACTTACGGACAATGATTTTAAAATAATTTGGGCACCATGAATAATGCACCACCTTCCAAAAAACGTTAATACGTCTGTCTTGACGATCAAACATTTGCAGTATCAGACAGTGAGTGGGCTGCATGATGCCCATAATGGGCATGCTCATAAACTCAGTACCCACTCCTTTCCTCCCCACATTTTCCCCTTACTTTTAACTAGCTTCTTTTTCCATTGCTTCACTCTACTTCATAGAAAGTCTGCTACCAAGCCCCCTAGGGGCTCCAACACACATATATATCATATATTGAACTTCCACGCATTTAAAAATAACTAGGATTTTTGATGTTCTCAGGATTGTTATGACTCATGTCTTTTCTTTTGTCATTGAACTTTAATATGTCACCATTAAACTTATACATTAGTGCATTATTATAATCTATTACAAACTCTTAATAAAAACGTATTGAAACATACATTTCTACAGCAGTGCAACAGCATTTCAGTCTTGGAGATTGTATTGGTCAGTAAGGAGCATCAGCTCCACTAGCATCCTGGACCAGGCAGGAAGGTTGCTGGAGGGCCAGGCAGAGAGGCAACGAATGACAGAGATAGACACTTACTATTCTTTTTGAACTTTGGACAGTCACAGAAAATATGATGAAGTAGGAGAAAGGTAATAACTGTAAAAAATCTTAGTCTATACAGTATCTCACAAAAGTGAGCACATCCCTCACATTTTTGTAAATATTTTATTCTATCTTTTCATGTGACATGAAGAAATGACACTTTGCTATGTAAAGTAGTGAGTGTACAGCTTGTATAACAGTGTAAATTTGCTGTCCCCCTCAAAATTACACAACACACAGCCATTAATGTCTAAACAGCTGGCAACAAAAGTGAGTACACCCCTAAGTGAAAATGTCCAAATTAGGCCCAATTAGCCATTTTCCCTCCCAGGTGTCATGTGACTCATTAATGTTACAAGGTCTCAGGGGTGAATGGGTAGCAGGTGTGTTAAATTTGGTGTAATCGCTCTTACTCTCTCATACTGGTCACTGGAAGTTCAACATGGCACCTCATGGCAAAGAACTCTGAGGATCTGAAAAAAAGAATTGTTGCTCTACATAAAGATGGTCTAGGCTATAAGAAGATTGCCAAGACCCTGAAACTGAGCTGCAGCACGGTGGCCAAGACCATACATCGGTTTAACAGGACAGGTTCCCCTCAGAACAAGCCTCGCCATGGTTGACCAAAGAAGTTGAGTGCACGTGCACACTGTCATACCCAGAGGTTGCCTTTGGGAAATAGACGTATGAGTGCTGCCAGCATTGGTGCAGAGGTTGAAGGGGTGGGGGGTCAGCCTGTCAGTGCTCAGACCATACGCCGCACACTGCATCAAATTGGTCTGCATGCCTGTCGTCCCAGAAGGAAGCCTCTTCTAAAGATGATGCACAAGAAAGTCCACAAACAGTTTGATGAAATCTTCTTATAGCCTAGGCCATCTTTATGTAGAGCAACAATTCTTTTTTTCAGATTCTCAGAAAGTTCTTTGCCATGAGGTGCCATATTGAACTTCCAGTGAACAGTATGAAAGAGTGAGAGTGATAACACCAAATTTAACACACCCACTCCCCATTCACACCTAAGGCCTTGTAACACTAACAAGTCACATGACACCGTGGAGGGAAAATGGCTAATTGGGTCCAATTTCAAAATTTTCACGTAGGGGTGTACTCACTTTTGTTGCCAGCGGTTTAGACATTAATGGCTGTGTGTTGAGCTATTTTGAGGGGGCAGCAAATTTACACTGTTATACAAGTTGTACACTCACTACTTTACATTGTAGCAAAGTGTAATTTCATCAGTGTTGTCACATGAAAAGCTTTGACTAGACTTCTCCTTCAAGCAGCTTGATATGTAGGCAGGCACTGTCACACATGGGCATTTTTAAAGCTGCATTTTTTAGCTGTTTTTACAGCTTAAAAACACCACTCCATGTTATTCAATGGCCTCATACACCCGCTGACGTTTTTGAGCTGTAAGTGGCATAGGCGTCTTTAATCTGTAAAAAAGCAAAAAACGCACCCCCTTATTATGTCACAGGACAGGACCGTGACATCATAAGGGGGCAGGGCTTCTGAATGATGTCAGCGGGTGGCCCCGCCCTATGCCAATATAAGCCATTGCACAGCATGGACCCGGCATTCGAGTGGGAGAGAGCGACGATTTAACATGGGAAGAAGAGAAGAAGGAGAAGACAGCGGAGAAGACAGTGGCAAAAGAGCAGAAGACTGAGCACAAGATAGAAGACCCCTCAGAATATAGAAGGCTCCACAAAAGAGCAGAAGAAAGAAGAGCCGTAGAGGGGAGAAGATGTCAGAGCTGATTTAATAAACTATTTTAAAAAGCTATGCAGTGTGTTTTTTTGACACTTTTTTTAGGTGAATGGGTAGGGGTACGATGTATTTTATGCTCATTCACATAGTATATAAAAATTGCACTGACATGCAATAGGGCAGGTGGGTGGAACTTTAAATGAAGGATGTGGTGGTCATATTGTAACATTGATGGATATTCATGTGTTGAAGTAATGAAAAAATAATTTAATGATACAAGTAATCATAGATTGATATACATATGGTCATGAGAGTGATCCAAATTAGCAGAACAATTTCATATATATATACATACAATGGCAAGATAACAATACAAGCGGCATGGCCCATGACCTAGGATTCCATGGGGTAAAACCCCTAGATAAAACCATAAAGATTGAGTAGACAATAAGAAAACAGTAACGCATATTGGTGGCAGAAACACGGCAATGTTAGCTCTACGCGTTTCGTGGCTAGGTGGCCACTCTTCAGGAGCAAGCGTGTTTATGATCTGCAATGGAAATAATAGGGATAAGTTTAGCTAATATATAGGATAGTGGGGCTAGTCGGTCATTGTGAGCGGCCCCCACAAATCTTGTGTGGAAAATACTTACCATTGTATGTATATATATGAAATTGATGGATGGGGAACCTATACCATGTACTATATGACTATTTAATTGTTGATCATGTTCTTCTAATTTGGATCACTCTCGTGATCATATGTATGTCAATGTATGATTACTTGTATCAATAAATTATTTAAATTAATATCCATCAATTTAACAATATGACCACCGCATCCTTCATTTAAAGTCCCACTCATCTGCCCTATTGCATGTCAGTGAAATTTTTATATATCACATACAGGGATGGAAGCTATAATCTTACCAGGCTAACCAAAGCTTAATTTAAACTCACACCTCCTTTGTTCCACCACCCTTATTACTCATTCACATAGGGTGGAGGGCTGGGATCTGGGGGCCCCCTTGTTAAAGGGGGGCTTCCAGACTCCGTTAAGCCCCCGCCCACAGACCCCGATAAGCAACAGCCAGGGTTGTCAGTAAGAGGCCCTTGTCCTCATCAACATGGGGACAAGGTGCTTTGGGGTGGGGGAGCAGGGCCCCCCTGGCCCAAAGCACTCATCCCCCCATGTTGAGGGCATGTGGCCTGGTATGGTCCAGGAGGAGGTGGCGCTCGTTCACTTGTTCCCACCCCCTTTCCTGGCCTGCCAGACTGCGTGCTCGGAAAAGGGTCTGGTATGGAAATTGTGGGGGACACTACGCCGTATTTTCGGTGTGGGGGTCCCTTATGATCCATACCAGACTGAAGGGTCTGGTACCTCTTGGGGGGGAACCCTAAGCAAATTTTTTATTAATTTTTTGCGGGGGGGGGGGATTCCCTTTAAAGATTGTTAGCACACAAGTCACAACGCAAGTCGGATCATCATGATCTGACTTCTGGTGCAACTTCTATTCAAAATCAATGGGCTCCCATAGAGAACCATTGATTTTGAATAGAGGCAGAGAGACGCTGCTGAAAGCTAGCACTGAAAAACACGCACTGATGCCAATGCAAAACGCTGATAAAATCGCGTTTTTAATGCCGCTTTTTTCCTGGCGTCGATACCGACGTTACAGCTCGTTTTTTTAAACACCCGTGTGTATGAGACCTAACCATTAGACACAACCCCTTCTAAAAGGATGTGGCCTTGGGAAAAAGACATGCAGGCTCGGAAATCAGCATAATGGAATTAGCCAGAACTTGGACACAGACTGACAAAATGTCAGCAGTTCCTGAAGCGCCCCTGCTCGATTCATTGTGAATCTAATCCTTGACATGTGTATTTATCATCTGGGGCCTGAACAATCTGGTTCCTTACAGTAAAACAAAGAAATCTAAAATCTGACTGGTTGCATTGGTTTAGATTACTTTTGCTTCAGTTGTTGAATAGGAGCTTATTAAGCCGCTACTTTATGTGTAGTTTTGATTAAAGTGGGAAGGACCTAAAAATGATGTCAGGTTTGTTTTGCTGTCTGTGCCCACTGGAGATATTTAACCTCAAGAAAAAATGACATGGAAGGCGCATGGCCTGGCGCATTATCCTTAGTAAGGTTGTTTTTTATTAAATGACAGAAGTAAAAATGTACTCACATGTTTACAAATGTTTAAAATTCTTTCATATCAATCCAGAGGAGACCACCCATGTCCCAGGTGGCTGGCAGTGGTGTGAATGGCTAACACGTTTTGAGGAAAGTCCTCTTCATCAGAACCTTAAAGGTCAAAGTCAGGTCTGCATGTGGTGCACTACTTGGGAATGCAGCCTGGGGGGATATTTTCCTCCTCTTAAGGGTAAGTCCTAGTTTGTCATAGCTCTGTAATTTGACTTCACACTCTTCTGGAACATTCTGTTGGACATCACGTGACTCAAGGAACCTTATGTGATCTAGCCTAGACCAGTCGACTCCATATTTACCCTCACCCTGACCAATAGAAGTGAGGAACAAACCACAATTTAAAACTAGCAGAGGTTGTAGCCCTACACCACTCTATTTCAAAAGGTTCTTTTATTTGGTGCATTTACACCTGGAGAGCTTCAACTAACTTCCTGTTTGGATGACCACAGAGAGGTGAAGAGAAACAGCTATAAAATATCCACAGAAGTTCTAATTTTATCCAAAACGAATAAAAGAAACATTTTGACTGGAGCTGGGCTTTAAATCACTGTTGAACATTTAGCAAAACCACCATTTTAAAACCACAGTTAATCAATAATAAATTAAAGTAATAAGGTACTGTGTACATTGTGAAAACACTGCTTTTTAAATTAAATGTTAAATTACCATATTTTAACTACATTATTTTTGCCATAATAATTGCAGTTGAACATTGAAGTTGGAGACCATGGTGGCAACCAACAGTAAGACCATTGTCCAAAGATGCCTTTCCATAATAAGACACAATTTTCCACTTGGCCAAGTGGAAAGAACAATTAAAGGAAAGAATCTGAATAAAAGAGGGTATGGTGCACTGTAAAGTATTATTGCTGTCATGGACAGTTTAATGCTGATTTGTGACCATCTAGTGCTGTAAAGTGGCTTTTTAGTAGTAGTGGATTTACAAAATTAAAAAATGATTAATGCCACACAGAAACCTCTAACCAAGCTGCAATAAGTTCTAATTACCCATTACATGCATCATAAAACTGAAATCTCTGGATATTTGGTCAGGTGGTCATGAAGCCTGTTCTTATGTAGAATAAAGATTTTTACTCATTAAATTTGATATACTCTCTACACTGCCCTGCACTGAAATTTTAAGCTGAATGTGGTATGTATGCATTGAGAATACAAAGGACAACTAAATGTCATATTGAGGATTACTTTTGATCAAAAAGCCACTTTTTAATCATATGTTTCTTTCTGAAATATATTTTTTGTGTTGGTAGTAATGATGAAACAATGTACTGTAGGTATACAGGGTGGCTAGTTTGTACAGGACCCCCACCCTGGTTTTCTTGATCAGCCACTCTTCCTTAACCTCCCTGGCGGTATGACTGAGTCTGGAATTTATTGCTGAAAGCGGTAATGGTTTTCTGCATGGAGATATGGCGTTATGTACTATAGGCCTGCAATGGTTAGTAATTACTTAATTAAACCTGACCAAACAACACTCTAGTAGACATCTGAGATGTAATAAAGTAAGAAACACACAAATTCATGAATTATAATCAAATAAATAACATAAATTTATTCAGATGGAATCACTCAGAAAATTTTTAACTACAAAAAATGAATAATCCTCCTGAGTGTGGTAGATCTTGAAGCAGGGTACCACACAAAGTCCAACATCACAATCGGGGCAGTAAAACCTGCTTTCTTTCCGGACTTTCTTCCCATTACCGTCTCTTTTGGAACAGCAGACCACACACATTCTGGTCGCTGCTGCTTTTTTGGCGGTTGGCGGAATGTACTCAATAAAATGGTGACCAGTCAGGCGAAGTGGGTTGCCAACGTCCGCAGCCCGACATCCAGATCTGGTCGCAGATGGTACCTCTTGGGTATCAAAGATCCGTTCGGCCACCCTCCAGATGAACTCAGAGTGGACAACCGGTTTCTCACTCTGAGCTCTGTACAAAATGTAAGCGTTCCAGAGGCACTGTTCCAGAATGTGGCGGAAAATTTTTTTATAATATTTTTTCTGCTGCTTCCGCATTGCTGTATAAAAAGTCATAGCCTGGTCGGCCCGGTCCACTCCTCCCATTGTGCTGTTATAATCTATAACGACCTGCGGCTTTTGTATCTCCTTTCCTGCCCTAGTGGGCACAATAGCAGTGACGGTGTTGTGCACTGTGCTGAGTAGGCAAACGTCCTTTTTGTCCCTCCAGCGCATGGCCATCATTTTGCCTTTTTGAAAGGCCACCAGCTCACCACTTTTTAGTGTCCTTTTGCACAGCATTGATGGCATGTTTTTACGGTTTGGTTTTACCGTACCGTAAGCCTCTGTTTTGCGCTTGATCAGCACCTCATAGAGCTCGGGGGATGAATAAAAATTGTCCGTGGTCACACAGTAACCCTGATCCAACAACGGCTCCATGAGGGTTAGAACAGATGCTGTGGCCATTCCATAGGCACTGTACTTTGGGTCAAATTTGGTCCCTTTGCCGGTATAGATCACACAGTTCCATATATATCCGGTGGCCGACTCGCAAAGCATGAACGTTTTGACTCCGAAGCGAGCTCTTTTTGAGGCTATATACTGTATCCAGCTGAGCCGTCCTTTATAAGCCATCAAGCTTTCGTCGACGCTTACATTGCGGTCCGGTACATAAACCCGCTGGAAATTTGCCACGACCATTTGCCAAACGTTCCAGATCTTTTTTAGCTTTGGCGCAGGATGCGTTTCCTCGTCATACTCCTCATTATTTGTGAAATGTAAATATTTCATAATAAGGGAGAAGCGGTACTCCGACATCACGCAGCCGAAAAAAGGCGTGGCCAGCATTCGGTTTTTGGTCCAGTACCATTTTTGGACCGGCTTGCCCACCACGCCTTGCAGGATAATAAGTCCCAGAAAATTCCACATTTCCTCGGTGCTTACCGGCTTCCATAGGCGACTTCTGGAAAACCTGGCCTGCATGCTGGAAGACTGTTGCTCCTGGAAGCGATTTGTCTCCACGACAATATTTTCAATTATTTCGTCGCTGAGAAATCATTTTAGGAACGCCAGCGCGTTGTCGCGTTCAACGTCCACCTTCATTCCAGGCGATCCGGTGAATGGAAATCGTGGCGTCGCTACCTGATCTGTACCGCTGGCGATAGGGCACCAGATGCGCACGTCACTCAGGTCACAGTCCGGTTCGCTGGTCTCGGTGTCAGTGTCAGCGCCAGATGACTCCTCCCATGACTCGCTGTCGATCACTTCCGCGAGCGTTTCCAATTCGCTGTCACTTTCGCTCAGTAGATCCAAAGGCGATTTTGTGTGTCCAGCTGCCATTTTATTTTTGGGGCAAAATGACAGTGTGTATAAGGAGTAGTGCAGTGTAACAACTCTCTGCAACAAGTGTCAGATCTCTGGTGATACAATGCAATCTACAAATTACATTGTATCACCAGAGCTTATAAACTGTGGGTGTGTGTGTTTACTACTTTTTTTTACACAGGTTTGAATTTGCCGCCCAGTTCCGCTCCCATGTGACACCGCTCACATGACAGCGGAAGAGGGAAGTGACACATCGCCAGAGCTCGATGCGCTGCCAGCCACTCGCCCGAGCGGAAGAGGGAAGCGCCAGATAGAAGGTAAGCGCTGCCTGCCACTAGCCCGAGCCTGACTCGGGGTTACCGCTCCTGGCTGCTAATTTTCACCCCGAGTCAGGCTCGGGAATACCGCCAGGGAGGTTAATGCAGAAATACAAGACTTGTAGCAATGGGGTTGATTTACTAAAGCTGAAGCACACAGAAACTGGTGCAGCTTCTAACTTCAGCTTGTTCAACTGAGTTTGGATGAAAAACTGGAAGCTGATCTGCGCCATATTTTGCACTCTCCACTTTTAGTAAATCAACCCAAATGTATCCATTGCAACAAAACACATTGCATGGAGTTGCAGAACTGTTGTTCTGTACTACTGGAGTCAGTTAAAAGTATTCTTCATGTTAAGTGTTGTTGTTATTTTTTATCACTGTGGTTGATTTACTAAAGGCAAATGGCTTCACTTTGCAAAGGGAATTTGCTCCAGAATATAGTAAATGAGGGGAAGCTCTGCTGACTTCCATCATCCAATGCAAGCAAAAATGCTTTTTTTCCCTGGAATGTGATGGGATATTCTTGGCAAAGTAAAGCTAAACTCTGGAGCAAAATCTATGCAGACTGCAACTTTGCTTGCAAAGTGCACAGTCTAGTTGCCTTTAGTAAATCAACCCCAATGGCTTAAGTATAGAAGTTGTATAGAAGCTGATTTGCTGAATTCTTATAGTCCAAATCTTTTGACCAGCCTGGGTGCGGTGATAGAAAGATTAAGTAAGGAAAAACTAAATATGGTAGAAAAACACATCTCCTTTTTAAACTTTGTGGAAATAATACATTATCCTCAATCGAAAAAGTGTCAGCTTAAAAAAAAGGGGCCTATGTGCCTCCGCTCTCTAAAAATAATAACATGTAGTACCTTAAGAGGAGCTATATTTATGTTATATACAGATGTCAACAATATACAAAGTGTAGATTACTTGTTGAATACAAATCTTGCCCGTTTACGTTAGTTGTCATCACATCAACATAACATCGCATTGCAAGTAACTAGCCTTTGTTTCTGAGCATATGCAAAGAAAAACATATCACACTGTTTTACAAATTGTATGTATATGTGACAAAGAAAGTTAATGCTAGCATGCTAGATGTACTTTGATCTACATTGTTTCATTTACTGATTTGTATGTATGGCTGTTCCACTCACTTTTATCATTATTTGAGTTAAAACAAACGTCTAAACATGTTTTCTTCTAAGAACTGCCCTTGCATGACAGACAAATGACATGCCTTCTTCAATTAAACAGATTTCTAAATGTGTACCAGCTTCTGGACAAGTCTCCCAAATGTCAGCCCATATAGACAATAACAATGAAGACATAAATATAGAAATACATACAATAAAAAGGGTATCTATATGACCACCTAAGAAAGTGGTTCTCAACTCCTGTCCTCAGGACTCACTAACAGGCCAGGTTTGCAGGATAACTGAAATACATCACAAGTGATATCATTTGCTGCTCAGTGATTGCAGTATTCTAGTCTGCATCTCCCCAAGGTAATACTTAAAATCTGGCCTGTTAGTGGGTCCTGAGGACAGGAGTTGAGAACTACTGCCCTAAGACAAGCAAGTGTAGGTTTAAATAGGTGCCAAGTTGTGTTCACATTTCTGCAAGCTGTACACTTGAAAACAAACTAAAAACCTCTTGTTACAGGTTTTAAGGTACTGCTGTAAAATATATGAAATATAAATTATGTTTAAAGTATAACTAAAGTGAAAACCTCTTCTAGATTTGAATAGAGCGGAGAAGCTTTAGAAACTCTCTCTGTGCCCATGCTGGGTAGATTTACTCTATTCGTTCTGGTGACCATTGTCAAAGGGACCAAACGTGATGGGACATCCAATATTTTATAGTAGTCACTTCAACGGGAATTTAGTGAGCGAAAATACTAATCCCTAGGGGATGGAACTCCACTTACCCTCCCACTATAAAAGATTGGCTCTCAGAAATGAATATCTACCACGCTATGGAAGAGACCAAAGCTTTAGCATATGATAACTTAACACAACACCATAAGATATGGAATCTCTGGCTTGTCTTTAGGTATTCAGACCAGTACAAACAGATTATGAACATTTGAAACTATCAGACCCCCTACAATCAAACTCACTGGCTACTTAGAGCTGTAATAGTAACCTCCTTCCGCCCCCCCCCCCCCTCTACCCCCCACCCCTTATCCCTCCCTTCTTTTTTTCTCTATCCCTTTCCTTCCTTCTTTCTTTTCTGACTTCACTCAAGATATGTTTAAATCTCTATTTGAGTTTTATCATTCTCATTTGTTTGAATAGTACTTACACTCAATCGTTACTAGACTTGTTATCAATATACAACCTGATTAATCCTTATAACACTAAACAAAATCTTGTACCAGACATCTGACTGCGTTCAGATATACTAAGCATGTTTATGTACAATTTAAAACCTAAATGAACGTATATTGTGAAAAAAAAAAGGAATATAGAGTAATCTTCCAGTGGGTACACCTGTTTCAGTGTCAACAATATTAGAGGGATTTCCCCTAAATTTGAAGAAATTTCCTCTAAAGTCTAGAACACTATCAGCATTTTTCATCCAACCCAGTGAGCTGAAGGAAAAAAAATCTGAAGAGCTTGGGAGGAGATTCTGTACTAACAATCCAATCTTAGTACAGCAATCTCACCGCTGAGCTATTGTGTTCTGATGGGTGGGATGCCCCCCCTGCCCCCCCACCAGAACACACTGGTCAGTGCTCTCAGCCATTTGCTGAAAGCACTGATCGGATGCCAGTTTGCAGACCTTTTCATGCCCCTTCTGTTGGACCGGCTGCCATACACACGGCCGAGTGTCGGCCAGTTTATATTGAACCAGTCAATACCGCCTAGTATTTGGCCCGTGTGTATGGGGCTTTATTGTTGTGTTTCCAAGGCTGAAAGTGAAATCTACCTAAAAGAATAAAACTCTCAGGGGTTTGACCATCTCTTAGTCTATCCAAAAATATTTGGCTTTAAATGTACTTATAGCTATATAAAGTATCCCAAAGGAATATAAAAATATACCTTTGGTGAGTAATACTGCTACAATGAGTAAATTAGTATAGCAGAAAAAAAAACATAGCAAAGGTTCACAAGTGTTTACTGGAGTACCCCTTTACATAAAACTGAAGTAAAGCTGCAGAAATTGCCTGGTATTTCCTTTGAATCCAACCATCTGGCTTCTATTTCTCATATTATTTCCACATCCCAACACATCTCACAAATTCTTTTCACACAGTAACCCACGCTGAGTGATTGAGCCGCTGTGGTCATCTATTTCTGTATACGGTAGATGACTATTTAAATACCACAGTCCAGATCTTGGTCCTATTAAACTTTTGTTTTAAGAAGGTCGTATTTGCTGAATACTGTTATTTCTATTTAAATATACAACATGCAAAATTGGGATCACAGTTATATGCTGTTGAGTCTTTTTCTACAGTAATTCATATAATTTGGGTGGAGGGATTTAGCAGCTATTAAGATGTGACCTATAATTTTAAAGATATAGGATTTTCAAAGCTTGTTTAGTAAACCTGCACAGCATTTGTATTAATTGTGCCAATGCATATTGAGCAGGGTAAGGAAAGGTGATATTGTATTGTATTAGGTAGGGTGATCTTGCAGGTAAGTGATCAACTCATCCTTAAAGCGGAACTGCACTCTATCAATCAGCATTGACTATGTTTTATCCTTCTGCTGCTGGCATTAGTAAATAGATAGGAAAGTATATTTTATTTGCTTGTTTTTTTACATTTCATCAGTTACTTCCTGGTTTCCAGGTCTAGGGAAATTATTTCATACATCCCAGAAATCTTCAGGAGGTTAGGAGGGTTTTGCTCAGTTAACCACACCCTCTTGCCTGCATGCCTGAGCTAAGGGCAGATGAATTCCAGGAAGTAAATGCTACATGATATATCTGCCCTTGATGACCACAGCCAGAAATGCTAGGGGTAAGTTTCAGGGTGATTTCACAGCAAAATAAAGCATGGAGACATGAATGGATGGATAGATGAGTTTGTTTTGGATATTAAAAATTAATGAAATAGCTTTTTTGGTTTGTGCTGCTCAAATGCAGTGTAGATCTGCTTTAAATTAGAAATGTGGTCTAAAATGAAACAAAAATATATTACGCATTATGATAAGCTCAGTAACAGTGTTCATTTTAACAAAGTTGCAGGGAAGGGCCAAACACCCCTCGGTTCGCCCCAGAACTTGCACACAGGCAAACGATTTGTGCGAACATGCGAACCCTATTAAAATCAATGGGAGTCGCACATGTAAAATCAAGTGCTCATTTTAAAGGCTCATATGCAAGTTATGTATGTGGACCTGTGCACTGCCCTAGGGGATATGCACCAATGCAAAAAAAAAATGAAATATTCCTTTAAATATCATGCCTGGGGGGTCCCCTTTGTATGCCTATAAAGCGGTGCATCTCTGTGATGTTTAGAACAGTGCCACCGCAAAGTGACATTTGTAAAGGAAAAATTGTCATTTTAAATCGCTCGCGGCTGTAACATATTGCTGGTTCCCAGCACTATAGATAAAAATCACAGAAAAATCATTGCGTTGGGGGTCTTCCCCAGTCCATACCAGGCCCTTTATGTCTGGTGTGGTTTTTAAGGGGAACCCCATGCCAAAATTAAAAACAAAATTGCGTAGGGTCCCCCCCAAAGTCTGTACCAGGCCCTTCAGGTCTGGTATGGATTTTAAGGGGAACCCCAGGCCAATTTTTTTAAAAAAATGACAAGGGATCCCCCAAAATCCACACCAGACTGTTACCCGAGCACACAGCCCTGGCATGGCAGGAGGGGGAGGGGACAAGCGAGCGGCCTCACTCCCTCCGAACCATACCAGGCCACATGCCCTCAACATGGGGAGGGTGCTTTGCGGTCCCCAAAGCACCTTGTCCCCATGTTGATGGGGAGAAGGGCCTCCTATCCACAACTATGGCTAGTGTTTGTGGGGGTCTGTGAGCAGGGGGCTTATCGGACTCTGGAAGCCCCCTATAATAAGAGGGCCCCCAGATCCCAACCCCCTGATGTGAATGGGTATGGGGTACATTGTACCCCTACCCATTCACCAAAAAAGGAATGTAATGTTACAAAAAACAGTAGACAGTTTTTGACAAGTCTTGTATTGTAAAATAGCTCCTTTTCTTCCTTTCTTCTTTCTTCCTCCAGTCTTCCTCCATCTTCTCCTGCCTGGCTCCTTCTTCTGGTCTTCTGCTTCTTCTTTCGGTCTTCTTCCTTCCTCTCGTCCTCTTCTTCTTCATGTTCTTCCGCCACTGCCACAGCCGTGCCATTCAGAAGCGACTCCCAGAATGGGCGGTCTTCAGTTTGACAGTTATTTTATAAGAAGGGGCAGGGCCACCCTTGACCAGAAGAAGGAGCCAGGCAGAAGATGGAGGAAAACCGGAGGAAGAAAGAAGAACGAAGAAAGGAAGAAAAAGAGCTATTTTACAATAAAGGACTTGTCAAAAACTGTCTACTGTTTTGTGTAGCACTACATTCCTTTTTTGGTGAACTTATTAAAGGGGGCTTCCAGATTCTGATAAGCCCCCTGCCCGCAGACCCCCACAACCACTGGCCAGGGTTGTGGGGAAGAGGCCCTTCTCCCCATTGACATGGGGACAAAGTGCTTTGGGGTACCTCAAAGTACCCTCCCCATGTTGAGGGCAAATGGCCTGGTATGGTTTGGAGGGACGCTCACTCGTCCCCACCCCCTCCTGCCATGCCAGGGCTGCGTGCTTGGATGAATGTCTGGTTTGGATTTTGGGGGGAACCCCTACGCCATTTTTAAAAAATATTTGGCGCGGGTTTCCCTTTTAAATCTATACCAGATCTGAAGGGCCTGGTACGGACTTTGGGGGGACCCCTACGCAATTTTTATTTTACATTTTGGTGCAAGGTTCCCCTTAACATCCATACCAGACCCGAAGGGCCTGGTTTGGATTTTGGGGGACCCCCGCACAATTTTTTTTTAAATTTTGGCGCGAGGTTCCCTTTAATCACTTAAGGACAGAGCCTCTTTCTGAGATTTGGTGTTTACAACTTAAAATCAGTTTCTTTTTGAAAGAATATTACTTAAAATCCCCAAACATTATATATATTTTTTCTAACACCCTAGAGAATAAAATGGCGGTCATTGCAATACTTTATGTCACACCGTATTTGCGCAGCATATTTTGGAAAAAATTCACTTTTTTGACTTAAAAAACAAGACAACAGTAAAGTTAGCCCAATTTTTTCTATATTGTGAAAGATAATGTTATGCCAAGTAAATTGATACCCAACATGTCATGCTTCAAAATTGCGCCCGTTCTTGGAATGGCGACAAACTTTGGCACTTAAAAATCTCTGTTGGCGAAGTTTAAAAATTTCTACAGGCTACCAGTTTTGAGTTACAGAGGAGGTATAGTACTAGAATGATTGCACTCATTCTAACGATCGCAGCGATACCTCACATGTGTGGTTTGAACTACGTTTTCATATGCAGGCCAGACTTACATGTGCGTTCACTTCTGCACGCAAGCTCGGCAGGACGGGGCGCTTTAAATTTTTATTTTTGTTATTTATTTTACTTGTTATTTTTTATTTTTACACTGTCCATTAAAAAAAAAAATGTGTCACTTTTATTCCTATTACAAGGAATGTAAACATTCCTTGTAATAGAAAAAAGCATGACAGGACCTCTTAAAAATGAGATCATGGGTCAAAAAGATCTTATATTTACACTAAAATGCACTAAAAAAAAAGACAATTGCAAAAAAAAAAATTATCTCTTTTAAGAGCATGACATGACCCAGTCAAACAGGTGCAGAAAGGTGCAGAGAAATTGGGCCTTGAGTGTTTATGGTGGCAGAACACTATAACCCCTCCCAATTACTCTTGTTGGGCGCAGGAATGGACCCCGCTGTTGTAATCTATTTCAAAAATAGCAATGACATGGCCCAGGCAAACAGGGGCACAAAAATTGGGCCGTGAGTGTTGGTGGTGACAGAACACTATAACCCCTCACAATTAATCTTGTTGGGCGCAGGAATGGGCCCTGCTGTTGTAATTTATTTTAAAAATGGTAAGGACATGCCCCAGGCAAACAGGTGCAGAAAAATTGGAACTTAGGTGTTGGTGGTGGAAGAACACTGTAACTATACTGTATATATATATATATATATATATTTTTTTTTTTATTTCTTACACTGTCTGAACTGACTCTATATACTATACAACTAGAGGCAGTGTATTTTATACATATATATAGATATATATATATATATACAGTATCTCACAAAAGTGAGTACACCCTCACATTTTTGTAAATATTTTCTTTTAACTTTTCATGTGACAACACTGAAGAAATGATACTTTTCTACAATGTAAAGTAGTGAATGTACAGTTTGTATAACAGTGTAAATTTGCTGTCCCCTCAAAATAACTCACAGTGATTAATGTCGAAGCCGCTGGCAACAAAGGCGAGTACACCCCTAAGTGAAAATGTCCAAATTGGGCCCAATGTGTCAATATTTTGTGTCACCACCATTATTTTCTAGCACTGCCTTAACCCTCTTGAGCATGAAGTTCACCAGAGCTTCACAGGTTGCCACTGGAGTCCTCTTCCACTCCTCCATGACGACATCATGGAGCTGGTGGATGTTAGAGACCTTTCGCTCCTCCACCTTCCATTTGAGGATGCCCCACAGATGCTAAATAGGGTTTAGGTCTGGAGACATGCTTGGCCAGTCCATCACCTTTACTCTCAGCTTCTTTAGCAAGGCAGTGGTCGTCTTGGAGGTATGTTTGGGGTCGTTATCATACTGGAATAGTGCCCTGTGGCCCAGTCTCCGCTTCAGTATGTCACAGCACATGTTGGCATTCATGGTTCCCTCAATGAACTGTAGCTCCCCAGTGTCAGCAGCACTCACAGACCATGACACTCCCACCACCATGCTTGACTGTAGTCAAGACACACTTGTCTTTGTACTGCTCACACTTGGTTGCCGCCACACATGCTTGACGCCATCTGAACCAAATACTTTTATCTTGGTCTCATCAAACCACAAGACATGGTTCCATTAATCCATGTCCATAGTCTGCTTGTCTTCAGCAAACTGTTTGCATGCTTTCCTGTGCATCATCTTTAGAAGAGGCTTCCTTCTGGGATGACAGCCATGCAAACCAATTTGATGCAGTGTGCAGCGTATGGTCTGAGCACTGACAGGCTGATCCCCCCCACCCCTTCAACCTCTGCAGCACTGCTAGCAGCACTCATACGTCTATTTCCCAAAGACAACCTCTGGATATGACACTGAGCACGTGCACTCAACTTCTTTGGTCAACCATGGCGAGGCCTGTTCTGAGTGGAACCTGTCCTGTTAAACTGCTGCATGGTCTTGGCCACTGTGCTGCAGCTCAGTTTTAGGGTCTTCACAATCTCCTTATAACCTAGGCCATATTTATGTAGAGCAACAATTCTTTTTTTCAGATCCTCAGAGAGTTCTTTGCTATGAGGTGCCATGTTTAACTTCCAGTGACTAGTATGAGAGAGTGAGAGCAATAACACCAAATTTAAGACCCCTGCTATCCATTCACACCTGAGACCTTGTCACACTAACGAGTCACATGACACCAGGGAGGGAAAATGGCTAATTGGGCCCAATTTGTACATTTTCACTTAGGGGTGTACTCACTTTTGTTGCCAGCGCTTTAAACATTAATGGCTGTGTGTTGAGTTATTTTGAGGGGACAGCAAATTTACACTGTTAAACAAGCTGTACACTCACTACTTTACATTGTAGCAAAGTGTCATCTCTTCAGTGTTGTCACATGAAAAGATATAATAAAATATTTACAAAAATGTGAGGGGTGTAATCACTGTTGTGAGATACTCTATAAGGTACATATATATTCTAACACTGCCTGAATGCCTGAATGGACCCTATATACTATGCACTGAATGAGCTGTATATAGCCTACACTAAAGGCAGCGTATTATTTATATATATATATATATATATATATATATATATATATATATATATACCAGGCTGTACCAGGCTGTATATACATATTCTTACACTGCCTGCACTGCCTGTATATAGTCTACACTGCCTGCATGAACTGTATACAGATCGCACTATCTATCTGCCTAGTATCCCTCTACACTGAACTGCCTACACGCCACTAGCTAAACTATCCCTCTCCACTTTACACACAGCACTGCATAGAGCCACTGTACAAGCGGCTTTATATAGTGTGGTTGTGGAGTGAAACCCCTGATCCATGATTGGCCAAAGGCACCCTGCCTTTGGCCAATCATGGCTCTCACAGCAGAGCGTGCTTTGATTGGCCAAAGCATGCAGGTCATGTGCATGCTTGGGCCAATCAGCATTTCCCCGCAATTTCACTACATTATGGGGTGCTCGAATTTCCAGCGAACACCCCATAATGTTCGGGATTCGCCGAACAGGCGAACCCCCGTTGTTTGAGTCGAACTTACGCTAGACTCGAACCGGGGGCCCATCCCTATAAATTTACTCTAATATTAAAAAATACCTTCAATGGGTTCAAGGGCCAGTCCATTTTCTCACTTCTTGCAATGAAATGATGATCACACAAATATCCCTGTTATCACCCTATGCATCAGCTGAGTTTACTAGAACTACATCATGATGCAATGGCATAACTTTAAACAAGACATTCACTGCAGCCAACATTGCCCCTTGCTTGTCAATCACACATATCCCAGCCCAGTCCTGGCCACTAAACCATGTCAAGCCATGCCTATGCCCAACAATTACCAAAAGGAATGTATTATAGGCAGCAGGAAGGAAATTACATCCTAGTGCTGCCTACGCATCAACTTCAGGAATGGGGAGCAAACGTGCACAAGGCTGAAAACACAGATAACAGCTTTTTATGGAATTTATATGGAACCTCCTGCCAGTTACATAAACAGACTTGTGCTGCCTTTAGTTATACTTAATACTGACTACGTAGAGAACTCTACGATTAAGCCCAGTGCGGGTGAAACATGTCAGAGGGGCATGATCGATGGGCCGATGGCTGGGAATTTGAGCTGAAGCCTATTTTTTATTAACCTTTCACAGGAGTTAAATGCTGTGTGTGGTGGTATCTGTATGCTTTATCAAACCCAGATTTGTCAAGTCAAAATCTAAGTCTTTCTCATTACCAGTATGCTTGGTGTAAATTTCAGCACCTATTCTAAGTCTGTTTATGTGGACGCTCCACAGTACCCTTTTTGTATAATTTATCAAAGTTATTTGCACTTTTTCATTTTGTCTTGGTGTCTATTGTCACTGAGAAAAGTGGTGAGAAATACAAAAACTTTAGCTGTCAACAAAACAGGAATAGAGAGACCATATTTTAATGGGGACACTTGCTACCGTGACAGTTGTTTAAAGAATATTTTGCCTATAGTACAATTCTACAATGGTGAGTGCTAGCTTCTAAGTTCCACCCATGAGTTCCCTGTAGAATGGATGATGTACATAGCAGCAAAGAAAAACACTCTTAGATTGTGTGCTTCAAAATGGCAATAGTTAGCAGCATTGACTCTGTCCACCTCAACCTTCTCGAGTTTCTTGAATCTGAGAATGGTGCCCACAAAACACATAACACCATTATGTTTTCCCATTTCCAATTTGAAGAAATGTGAAACTATAGATCTAAACATGGCTGGGATTTGAAGTGCATTTCTAATTCCCCATATCTTTTCCAATCAGGTTTAATTTTTCAGTTTTTAGCTTTGGTTTTTAAAATCACTTGAGGTTGAAAAGATAAATATAACAGGTTTCACAGGATATAAGTGCTCATGCTATCACTCACCCTAAAAAACACACTTCTATTGCTTAATGGTCCTTTCACACGAGCTTGTACGTGTATGGACTCCGCTTTGCTCAGCAGGGATCGAACCGCTGATCCCCACTGACCAGGCGGATGACAGATCCGTCTCTGCTCACTGTGCAGAGATGGACCTGTTAGAGCCCTGCTGACCTATGGAGATCAGATGAAAACAGAGTGCCTGTCTGTTTTCATCCGATCCTGTCCGATTCTCCAGGCGTATGGAAAATAGGGTTTTCATCCGTCTGGATTTCACGGACAGGATTGGATCGAATAGCAGTGAATGTTAGCGGACATGTTACTGCAGACATCCACTGCTCCATAGGGCTGAATGAAGCATCCGACCAGGTCCACCTGAAAAACTGACAGGCGGGCCTGATCAGAATTCCTCTCAAATTTGAATTTGCTAATCGGTGGACATTTCATCAATATGGGCAATATTCCAGATTTAGACTCTTTGGGGTTGATTTACTAAAGCTTGAAAGTGCAAAATTTGGTGCAGCTCCACACAGAAACCAATCAGCTTCAAGGTTTTATTGTCAAAGCTTGATTGAACAAGCTGAGGTTAGAAGCTGATTGGCTAGCATGCAAAGCTGCACCCGTTTTTGCACTCTCCAGCTTTAGTAAATCAACCCCTTTCTGTCTACATTCTAGGGCACAAGCTCTGCAGAGAAAATGAGCACATCAAATAGTGTCTCAGAATGACACAATATTTTACTTTCTACCAGTCTCATTACAATAGGGTGCGCTCCTCAAATCATATTTATTCACATAAACCCCACAGCTTCAAAATTTGGCTTCATCATTCATGGGACTGAAATGAACCAGTCCAATAGCCACAGAATTTCTAAGATTTAAAAATCTACTATTATTTCCTTAGTGACCAGCCTATCTCAAGATAATGGACCAACACAGTCAAAGCCTAATTCACATGTAAATTACAGAACCCATTAACTAAACTTTTCTTTTTGAAGAAAAATTATTTTAAAATGTTTTTACTTCAGTACAAGGAAAATAGATACAAGTGATTTTGTGCCTTGAACGCAGTTTAACAAATCACAATTTCTGGTTGCATCTTTTACACAATTACATTTTCTGACTCATTTCCCTATAATAGTACTAACCCTCACAAAACATTGTTGCCTTCACTACACAACAGTGCAGCTCATTTTTTAAGATGCTCTGAGAATAGCATTACTTTGTAATTGAAGACATATGTATACAAAATTATTAATACAAAATTATGGTAAAATAACATTAAATTATTTAAAATATTTGTCAAGAAAACCTTGAGAACAATGTATGGAGCCAATGGGTTCCCGAATTCTTGGGGTCCTAATCCTTAATTGTATTTAAAAAGCAGTAAAAGTAAAAATAGTTCTGGATTGCGTCAAAGAGTCAAACTCATGTACGAATATTACACTTTTGTAGCTTATCTCAAGGGGCAGACAGAGCCATTCTCACAGCCTGGAGATTTGAACCTAAAACACATTTAGAATAAAGTCTACAATGCCATTTCTAGGTAATACAAGTTTATTTAGAGCAGATGAAAACTGTTAAGTCTACAAATGTTTGAGCACTTAAAACAACAGGAAACTCTGTTAGAGGATTAAGCACATATTTTCAGCATGTTTTATGATTTAAGTGTAAAAGTTGCCATTTGATTACTTTGCATTTTTTATAGAAAGTTTGTACAGTACCCCACGAATTCCATATGTGGTTCCCTCTCACAGAGACAGAGGTTGTAAATCTACAACAACTAAATTTCCTTGAGAGGCTCCCCATTTTTTTTTATTTAATAAAAAAATACATGTGTCAATCTTTATTAATCACAAATACCTTTCAAATTGTAAATGAGTGGTCAGTATGGATGGATAAATTGAGTCACCAACGTTGAGATTCAACTTGGATCAGTCTGATTGGAAGCCAGTAGATATTTATGAATAGAGGCTAGTCTGTTTATTTTCACTTTTACAATTTTTGACAGTCTCCAGGTGTACACGCTAACATTCTCTTAGCTGGAGGGCAAGGGATATAAGGGGCCCAGCCATTTTGATATCAAACCATATATGCTTCAACAGCGGGTGGCCACGTCAGTGGTGGGATCCATAAGTTGGTATTGGAGTGGAGCCTATTATTTTTTTAGTGTATGATCTAAATGTAAAAAAAAATATTTCCTAAGAGAGAATTTCATCCCTGAAGGTAATTCTTACAGGAATCGACAGGGCTCCTGCCACAAAAAACATTTGCTCTTTTAAATACGCTCATAGTAATTGAAACCAACGTTCATGTATAATATAAAATGACAAGAAAATAACATCTACACTGACTGTTTTTAATGATATAAGTGTGCACATTTATGTGAATTGTATATATGCAACTGCCAGGCTGGAATTACCAGCCTTCATCATGTAAAGGTGCTATGCTGAAGGTGTAGAATGTTAACTTAGCCAAGTTAAAAATAAATTCAAGGCAGATGTAAAAGAAACAAATGAATGCAGCTTTGTATTCATAATGCATCACTAAATGTATTTAACAAATGCAACTAGTTAACAACCTGAATTTGATTTGGTATCAGCTTCTTGAAATCCCCTGTAAATGAGCACTCAGCAATGAGAGCCAATCAGGTGTGCTGCATTCAAATGAGCTTCCAAGGAACATGATTATAGCAGGGAGAGCAAAGTGAACAGGGAGCTGAACTCAAGTTGTAATAGGGAGAGTGGCATCATTCATCTGGCTGTACAGTATGGCAGGGCTGTATTTCAGGAATGATTTGGCAAAAAGAGAAATCTTATGTTGGGTAAAACAGCCATTATGTATGTATTTCACCTGTGTATTTAGGTATTTGCCTGGAGCTCAGCTGTTCAGCTTTTATATGTATCTTATATACCCAGTCATGTACTGGGGAATGTAATGTATGCAATGCAAGTGAATACAGTTCACTGGACTAAGTAAACTATTTAGTGAATCAATCCCATAAGGTTATTGTTAGTAATCGCGAAAATCAATCACCCATCAAAGCAGTGATGCTGCTTTGTCATAAGAACCCATATTTTCCTTTCTAGATTTTGGCCTACTGTGTCCTTGCACTATTCAGCTGTCCAGAAATAAAGTAAGAAAAAAATGAGTGAAAAAGGAATATACTACCTCAGATTATAAAGGATTAAAATGTCATAAAATCCTTAATAGCCAAAGTATGATACTATTGAGTTGAGCTGACAAAGTTTTGTTACATTATATTTTTAATGTTTAAAATACCTGTCAGATTTTTTTGTTTTCTTTAGCTGGGAAGACTTCCATTCACTTTATGTCCTTAAAAGATAACAGGAATGAGAGGTGAGCTCCCCAGAGTGAGACTTAGACCTTGGATGACACTTAAGACAGGGGTCACCATTTAACCTCCCTGGCGGTATGATTATGTCAGATTTTTGCGTCTCAAAGTGGTACATTGTTTCGCATAGAAATTTGGCGTTTTATATTGTAGGCCTGTAATTCTTAGGAATAACTCACTTAAATCTGTCCAAACAAGAGTCTAGTAGACATCGTGGGTATGATAACATTTAAAACAACAAAATCATAAATTATAATATAATAAATAACTATAAACAGTTATCAAAAATATTAATATAATAATAATAACATTTATTCAATAATGTAAACAAATCAAACACTGAAATTTGCTCAGTTGCAGAATTGTCGCTGTTGTCACTTTCAGTGTCTGATGACGAATTTCCCCACAAATCAGTATCGCTCAATTCTGCAAATGATACTTATTTACTATCACTGTTTTCTAGCGGGTGCAAAACTGCTTTTGACGTAAAGGGGCGCTTTTTGGATGCCATGGGCATTCTCAAGTTTCCAGGCAGAAAGAATGGCATATATAATATGCATGCAGGGCACTGGACAAAGCACTAGGGACAAAAGGGATGTAAAATGATTTGATACAGTAATGTAATCTTAACCCCCCTGGCGGTATTCCCGAGTGTGGCTCGGGGTGAATATTCTGTACCAAGAGTGGTGACCCTGAGCCACACTCGGGATCGCATCGCTGGATCCAGGCAGTGTTACTTACCTTGTCCCCTGGATCCAGCGATGTCCCCCCGCTGTGTCAGGGGGCTGTGTATTCTGCCCGATGCCTGTGTGTGCCGGGCTCCGTTCACTGCGAGCGTCGCGTCGCACGGGGCGGAGACCGGCGGCAAATTCAAAAAGTGAAACACACAGTAAACATACTGTACACTGTAATCTGTAAGATTACATTACTGTATGAAATCATTTCCCATCCCCTTTGTCCCTAATAGTTTGTCCAGTGCCCTGCATGCACTTTTATATTATATATTCCATTCTTTCTGCCTGGAAACTTGAGAATATCCATGGCAACCAAAAAGTGTCTCTTTACGTCAAAAGTGGTTTTTGATCAGCTAGAAAACACCGATAGTAAATAAGAATCATTTGCAGAATTGAGTGATACTGATTTTTGGGGAAATTTATCATCAGACACTGAAAGTGACGACAGCAACAATTCTGCAACTGAGCAAATTTCAGTGTTTTTGGTTTGATTACATTATTGAATACATTTTATTACTATTATGTTATTATTTTTGATAATTATTTATAGTTATTTACTATATTATAATTTATGATTTCATTTTTCAAACTTTATCATACCCGGGGTGTCTACTAGACTCTGGTTTGGACAGATTTAAGTGAGTTATTCCTAAGAATTACAGGCCTACAATATAAAACGCCAAATTTCTATGCAAAACAATGTACCGCTTTTAGACGCAAAAACCTCATACCGCCAGGGAGGTTAAAGATTACAGTCTACTTATGTGTTATGTGTTTCGCACTTTTTGAATTTGCCGTCTGGCTCCGCCCCCATGTGACGCGACGCTCGCAGGGAACGGAGCCCAGAACCCGGAGACATTGGGCGAAGATTTCGCCGGAGGACACAGCGGGGGGACATCGCAGGATTATGGGAACAAGGTAAAAGTAACTTTTCCAGGATCCTGCGATGCGATCCGGAGTGCGGCTCGGAGTTACCACTTTTGGTAATGAAAACTCACTCTGTGCCACACTCGGGATAACCACCAGGGAGGTTAAACATTGTCTTTCAATTTCATTCATGAAACTTTTTCATTGAGTTTTGGATTTCGTATGACTTCTGCTCAGCTGACCAAGAGAGTGATTCTTCTTAAAGCCTAATTCCAGCTTTTATTTAAGCTTAAATAGTTTGTTTGGACCAAGCTGGATCAAGTGAACTATTTCCTTCACTAACACGTGCTCTCGTTTTGTTCCTGGAACAAAATTAAGTTGGGCTGAGAGCTACTCACCCATCTATACCAATTAGGTCTGTATAAATATTTTCCCTTTTTGTATATACACACACACACACACACACACACACACACACACAAATTATCATTTGAATTCAAGAATGACAAACTTTGAAGGAAGAATACTAGATAATGAAACCTTTACACATTTTGTTTCTTAACTACAATCTACTCATTTCATGTTTATCTTTAGCTGCAAAAACTGAAAATGTATTTCCCGACAATTAACAAAGGAAGCAAATATTTACTAAAGTATTTTCAACTTGGTGAGAATTAAAATTAATTTCTAATTTACGTTCATCAATCACTTCTCATTTTCATTGGTTTAGGAAGGTTGCAGACAATATTAAAGTACCCTTACAGCTCAATTTCTTTTAAATGCAGCCACAGCCTGAGTAGCAAGGACTGTCCCTTGACAGCATGCTGTACAGAGGTACTCTTGTTCTCTGTGTGAAAGCACAAGTGCCTCTGCAAAGAACCCTGGCTTGAGCTAGAGCTCTCCAATCAGCAAGGGAGCTTGAGGTTTTGCAGAGTAAAAAATCAATAGGGCTTTAACATTATTTCTTAAAAGACAGAAATGTAGAAATGCAAGAGCATATCCATACCACTGTATGCGGTAAGTGACACATGGATTCTCAGTAACAAACCAATTGAAATAGTAATAGCTAGCAATACAAATGTACTGTTATATACAGATGGGCAATCTTAAAAATGTTACATAAGCACCTATTCATGATAAAGTATTTTTATAATAATAAATGATAATCAAGTATATTGTTTAACAACAATGTTGAAAACAACAGTCGGATAGAGAATGAGATATACAGTGGACTTACCTTGGTGGACATGCTTCCATATTGCAAGTTTTCAATAGGGGGGGAGGTCGTCTGATGGCCACACACAGACTTTCAGCCATTGCTACCCCTGTCTGCTTATTCAAGCATACTACTATGGCTTCTTGAACACCTGCAGAAATGTAAAAAAATCCCTTGTATAACAACATCCGGGAAAATAAGTCTGATATAAGTAGAGAGAATAATGCCTTCCTTAAAATGTAATTCATACAGTAAGCAGAATTAAAACCATACAATGCAGCATTTGCCAAAAACACACTGATTGTTAATCGATGAGAACTAGGTAAACTATAAAGCATAAACGTGGTGAAATAATAACACACTGAAACGCAACTAAAACCAATACTGATGCAGTTAAAATGGAATCACTTGTGCAATATCAACTCAACCTGGCACTAGATAAATGATTCCCAGTGTGTGGGATAGTGAGTAGGAAGCGAAAACAGAGAGTGTAAGTTTCTATATTTCACCTATTTTTGGCAGTCGAGGCACATTAACCAAAGCCAAGCTGAGCTGAAAGGAAACACTCTTGTGCCAATAAGCCTCTAAAAACGTCACCAGATTCCATAATGAACAAGTCTTGAGCATGGTAATTTAATGCAGAATGCAATGTGTGCTTGAAAGGAAAAAAGACATTTCGACATTTATATGTTTGGGTTTAATCAGCAAGATATTTACTTACTTGAAGGGGAAGTTGGGAGCAGTAAGGGTTTTAATGTTGGCTGTATTGCTACTAGGTTCCTTTCAACAAGCAGCCAGAGATGAAAATCTGCTGCAGAACCATGTGTATGTTCAGGTGACAGAACCTACAGGTATTCATGATGGTTTTGTGAGTATTGGCAGTGTGAAACCTGACAAATCTCATTAGGTTTAGATATTTGCTATGCAGGCTTATTGTAAAAAGCAAGGGATGGAAGGCCAACATCTCCTGCTGTCATTGGACCATAACTCACATCAATTGTATGTAGCATCTCCATCTGGCACATTACTGCCAGCATTTCAGCCCAACAATAATCCAAGATCACATGTTGACAACACATGATAAATAGATATACTGTGGTCATATTTTATTTTATTCTGGCAGTAACCATAAAAGAGAACATTTATCAGCAGCTTTTGATGCATATCAGAGTCCCAGGACGTCCTCGGCACAGCTTCCCACTCACAATATGTGAATCTTTAAGAAAGCTGGGAGGTTTTTCTTTTAACTGCTCTACTACCAAAGGGACATGAGTAAGGTTTGTCTGTATTGTGAATGGCGTCTTTGTCATCCACAGACAAATTAGTATGTGGCTAGAGAAACACAATATAGGCTTGCATCTCTTTTGTTTAGCAAACCATTTCACACTATTTATGATGCTGATGATGTGACCACCCATAGAGCTCAGACCTTTTAATCAGTGTTTTAGAGAGCTCTATGCACTCAAGCAAGACAACATGCATAGTTTTCATCATGTTTACTGTAAAAAGGGTTATCAATTACAAACGTCTGTGTTTAGCAGAAAAAAAGTATCTTAAATGTAGTTATAAGTAGTCTGTCTCCCTGAATATTACAACTCCTCTTAGAAAACTGGATTTCTTATCAGCACACTCAGGAGAAAACATTTTTTTTTTTTTAGATATTTGCTTATATGTTTATTTGCTTATTTGCTTATTTATTCTTATTTTGACATATAGTGCTTGATTTAGTAAAACTGGAGAGTGCAAAGAAAGTGCAAGACATCTGGTGCAACTTACATAGTTACATACTTGGTATGGTTGAATAAAGAAAACAGTCCATCCAGTTCAACCTGTGTAGGTATGTGTGTGTAGTAAAAACATTTCCCATAACCCCTTATATTGTTTTCGCTAAGATGCACGTCCCAGGGTCTTTTAAAACTATCCATACTTCCTCCTGACACCACCGATTGTGGAAGAGAGTTCCACATCCTTACCGTCCTGACAGTGAAAAACCCCCTACGCAGCTTAAGGTTAAACCACTTATATTCCAGTCTCATTGTGTGGCCCTATGTCTTCTTACACTCCCTGGGACTGAAAAGTTTCACACTTACGCTGGGATCACCTTTGAGATATTTGTATATTGCTATCATATCTCCTCTCAAGCGTCTCTTTTCCAGGGAGAATATATTTAGCGCTTGTAGTCATTTCTCATAATTGAGGTCATCCAGTCCCCATTTTAATTTAGTTGCCCTTTTCTGGACTCTCTCCAGCTCCAGCACATCCATTCTGAAGCTTGGTGACCAGAACTTGACAGAATACTTCAGGTTCGGCTGAACCAAAGTTTTATAAAGTGGCAGAATAATCGTTTTATCTCTGGAGTAAATTCCCTTTTTAATGCATGCTAATATTTTGCTGGCTTTGGTAGCCACAGCTTGACACTGCATGCTATTGCTCAGTCTTCTACTTGGACCCACAGATCGTTCTCCATCCTGGAAGCCCCTAGGGGTTCTCCCTCTAAAGAGTAACTTGCGTTTATATTTTTACCCCCCCCAAGTGCATTACCTTACATTTACAATTGTTACACCTCATTTGCCATGCAGTAGCCCACTCCATTAATTTATTCAGATTCTCTTGTAAAGTTCCTATATCCTGTTGTGTTGTTATTACCCTGCATATTTTTGTGTCGTCAGCAAACACTGAGATTGAGTTATTTATCCCATCCTCTATATCATTTATAAATAAATTAAACAGAATTGGTCCCAGGACAGAGCCTTGGGGTGCCCCACTATCCACTCTAGACCCTCCTGAGTATACGTTATTTATCACAACCCTTTGGACACCCCCCCGGAGCCAGTTTTCTATCCAGGTACATACCCCATGTTCCATGCCTACAGACCTCAGCGTGTAGATTAAGCGTTTGTGGGGGACTGAATCAAATGCTTTTGCAAAATCCAGATACACCACATCCACTGGCCTACCTTTGTCCAGATGGCAGCTCACTTCCTCGTAGAATGTTAATAGGTTGTTTGGCAAGAGTGACCTTTCCTAAACCCATGCTGATTACTACTAATGATACTGTTTTCATCAGCAAATTTTTGGATATGGTCCCTTAACATCCCCTCAAATAGTTTACAAACTACCAATGTTAGACCGACAGGCCTATATTTCCCAGGAATAGATCTCTGGCCTTTTTTGAATATTGGTACCATGTGGGCTTTTCACCAATCAGCTGGTACCAATCCTGTCAGAATACTGTCCATGAAGATTAGGAATAGTCTGGCTATAACCTGACTGAGTTCTTTAAGGACTCTTGGGTGTAAGCCATCTCGTCCTGGTGATTTATTTATGTTAAGCTTCTCTAATCCTTTCTGGGCTCTGTTAGCCACAAGGGTAGATCCTGTGGTGTGTTGCTAAAAATACTGTTGTGGTCGGTATACCCCTCCTTTTCCTGTGTGAAGACTGAGGAGAAGAAAGCATTTAGCACAGCTGTCTTCTCCTTGTCATCTGTAACCACCTTCCCTTTCTCGTCCTTTATGGGCCCATGTGTTCCGTCCTTGCCTTTTTACTGTTATTATATTTTAAAAATGTCTTGGGATTATTTTTACACTCATCCGCTATGTGTTTCTTATAGTCTTTTTTAGCCACCCTGATTGCATTCTTACACCTCACATTGCATTCCTTGTATTGTTGGAATGCTGACACTGACCCCTCCGCTTTGTACTTTTTAAAGGCCATTTTTTGTTATATGACATTTTACATTTTGGTTCAGCCACCCAGGTTTAACTTTTGTTCTTCTATATTTATTACCCCTTTATTACTCGGTGATACATTTATTTAATATGTTCTTAAGCATTTTCATTTTTCCTCCATGTTCAATGTTTCAAGGATTTGGTCTCACTTAATATCCTGCAGCATTGAGAACAGTTTAGAAAAAGTTGGCTCTTTTGAAATGTAGGGTTCTTGTACACACCTCGTGCCTCCCTTTCCTATGATTTACGTGGAATGTAATAATTCTGTGGTCACTAGTTCCCAAATTGTCCCATATTTCCACATCTGCAATCAGATCTGTATCATTTGTAATTAAAAGATCTAGCAATGCGTTACTCCTAGTCGGGGAATACACCAATTGGGACATGAAGTTGTTCTGTAGAACATTTAAGAAATGGTGGGCCTTTAATGATTGGGCTGTCCCTTCCTAAGAGTTTGAGCAAGTTAGGGCTCTATTGCATTGCACACCGATGAACACTGTACTAACTTACTGAGATATGTTCATTCTGTTAAGAAATTATAAAAAAATTCTGTTGCATTCCTTTGAAAATTTTTTCCAAGCCGCTGAAATCAGATATTGACGGCAGTACATGAAAGTGCAGAAAACTGAATGATTGCTCCATTTACAGAAACTTTTGCACAATTTTCGACTAGTGTGTAGTGAGCTTTACTGTTGGTATCTGTTGGCAATATGCTTACAAGAGAAGAGAACATGTGCATGATCTTACCAGTGTGCTGTTGCTTGTTTGTTGTCCAGTGAGAAGGATGGAAGTTGGCCAGTGACCCAGGTAGCTGTGAAGCTGCTGTAGTGAACACTGGTGTCACCTTCTTGCTATACAATTTCACAGAAGTGTGTGAATTGTAAGAGCAAGAGTAACTGAAAGACTCCCAAATTTTTGGAAGGTAACAGCTTATATATATGTGTGTTTCAGCTGTGTATTTAGCTATTTGGCCAGAGTTCAGCTTTAAGTTCTTCCAGCTGTGTTGGACTGAATTTAGTTAAGGGACAATGATCAAGAATTTCCTTTAACTTGCTATTGTAGACTTCAGTGCTTAAAGGTTAGGGTAAATTGTAATGATTTGGAAATTTAGATTCAAAAGCTATCTTGACTGGGTTAAATGTAGTATTACTGAGCTCATGGCTGTTAAGTGTTTCAAAAGAAAACTTGTATAGTTCATGCCATGGATTTTTCTGTCTTAAATAGTTGAAGATATTTGAATTCACTTTCATCTGTTTAAGAGTTTAGTCATTCTTGGGACAGCTGTCAAATAGAAATACCTCCTACAGAAGGTTTGTGTGCTTTCTACAAATGCCTATATTAACTGTGATTTTACTAAAGGTGATAGTTTAAGGAATGCAGTATCTTCTTTCTGATTTTTAGGTATTCATTCACTCTTAAAAACCATTAGTCATGCATAGCTTAGAATATACCCAATTTACTGAAAAAAAATGAGAGCAAAACTTGTTTACTAAAGCTCTGACATTGGAAAAAATGCCTGTCTTACAGCATAAAACACAATCACTTTCAATGATTCTTTATATTACTGATTTGTTGTTTCACACAAATTAAGGAATTGTTAAGACAGAAGATCCATTTTGTTTTGGATAGTTGCGTTTCCATGGTGTTTCAAGCAAATATAGGAATAAGGATCACACTAAATCCACTCCTATGATAATAACCTTCAAGCCCAACAGAAGTCACAGAAATATACAGTTTGATAAACATTATACTAACTACCAGCAATTCCATAGCTTACTTTCCCCTTAAAGCAGTTGTACAATGTATGAATGTGACTGTGCAGTCAATGGGCACCCAGTGCTTTCAATAATGTAATAGATCTGGTCAAACATGCCCCCTCCCCTTCTATGCAAAACAAGTCTGCGTAGAAACACTTGTGTTGAGGGGTTTGGCTGTTATTTGGCTATGCCAGCCTAGACCACTATAGAAACAAGCATGCAGCAGCATTTTCACTGAGAGAAAAGGTATTTTAAAACAGTATTAAGGTAAATTAGTCACAAATCATTAAATAGGGAGCTACAGGTCTATAAGGTTATAGGTGTAAAACTTCACATGGGCTTAAAGCTATATTTTCTGTTAAGTGCTACGGGTCAAGAACAGGAACTGATATATGTTGTAATCATAAATATTTTTTACCACAATGGGTGTGCCAGGTACATTGTTGGCACCGCTGCACCTGCTCACGATTTTATTTACAATATTCACCACTGTACTCTGGCACCAGTACGTTGACTCCCCTTGCCCACCTTATTTGTTGATCTCGTCTCAGTGCACAGCACACACAGTGTGACCTGCCTGGACCACCAAGAATGTTCTGTGGGCGAAGTGACCAGGATGATGTCTGCACTGCATCATTTGCGCTACCCCTGCCCCCCAGCATTGCGCACATATGGGGCTGAATGCTATGATAATCTGCAGAGGCACTTGCTGCTCCACCACATGACCGCCACACCAATGCTTGCCCACACTCCACTACAACATTTCAATTTGTGCACTGCCAACTGAGATGAGAAAGGGACCATCAGGAGTAACTCAGAGTGCACTGACCACCAATGCAAGGGGCACTGAGAACTGAACACCGATAGGGGGGGCAAAGCAACTGAACACCAATGTAAGAGGGTACTACCAATGTAAGAAGGGGCATGGATTTATGAGGGCACTGAGCACAAATTTAATGTGGACACTGCGCACTGATAACCAAAATAACGGGGACACAGTTCACTGACTGCAACTATAAGGAGGCACTAAGAACTGACTATCATTGTAAGGGGGAGCACTGAACACTGACCATTAATGTAAAGAAGACACTGAGAACTGACTACCAATGTAAGGGGCACTGATGAATTATCACCAATCTAAGGGGGCACTGAAAACTAACCATCAACTGCAAACTTACTACCAATGTAAGGAGGAACTGAGCACCAATATAAGGAGATTCACTTAGCACCACTGTAACGGGGCACACTGACCACCAGCGTAAGGGGGCATGCTGATCACCAACATAAGGGGACACTTGCACTCTATTGCAAGGTCTGCAACTACATAGATCTGACCCCTGTAATATGACTACATTTTACACTTGTATGCAAAAGTTTGGGAACCCCTGACAATTTCCATGATTGTCATTTATAAATATTTGGGTGTTTGGATCAGCAATTTCATTTTGATCTATCAAATAACTGAAGGACACAGTAATATTTCAGTAGTGAAATGAGGCTTATTGGATTAACAGAAAATGCGCAATATGCATCAAAACAAAATTAGACAGGTGCATAAATTTGGGCACCCCAACAGAAAAATCACATCAATATTTATTAACAGGAATAACAGCCTCTAGATACTTCCTATAGTCTGTAATGAGTGTCTGAATTCTGCATGAATGTATTTTGGACCATTCCTCCTTACAAAACATATTCAGTTCAGTTAGGTTTGATGGTTGCTGAGCATGGACAGCCCGCTTCAAATCACCCCACAGATGTTCAATGATATTCAGGTCTGGGGACTGGGATGGCCATTCCGGAACATTGTACTTTTTCCTCTGCTTAAATGCCCGAGTAGATTTTGAGCAGTGTTTTGGGTCGTTATCTTGTTGAAATATCCAGCCCTGGGGTAACTTCAACTTTTTGACTGATTCCTCAACATGATTCTCAAGAATCTGCTGATATTGAGTGGAATCCATGCGACCCTCAACTTTAACCAGATTCCCAGTACCGGCACTGGCCACACAGCCTGATGGAACCTCCACCAAATTTTACTGTAGGTAGCAAGTGTTTTTCTTGGAACGTTGTGTTCTTTTGCCGCCGTGCATAACGCCCCTTGTTATGACCAAATAACTCAATCTTTGTTTCTTCAGTCCACAGCACCTTATTCCAAAATGAAACTGGCTTGTCCAAATGTGTGTTTGCATACCTCAAGCGACTCCGTTTGTGGCGTGTGTGCAGAAAAGGCTTCTTTCGCATCACTCTCCCATACAGCTTCTCCCTGTGCAAAGTGCGCTGAATTGTTGAACGATGCACAGTGACACCATCTGCATCAAGTTGATGCTGTATGTCGTTGGAGGTGGTCTGTGGGCTGTTTTTGACCGTTCTCACCATCCTTCGCCTTTGCCTCTCCAATATTTTATGTGGCCTGACACTTCTGGCCTTAACAAGAACTGTGCCTGTGGTCTTCCATTTCCTCACTATGTTCCTCACAGTGGACACTGACAGCTTATATCTCTGCCATAACTTTTTGTAGCCTTCCCCAAAACCATAATGTAGAACAATCTTTGTTTTCAGGTCATTTGAGAGTTGTTTTGAGGCCAGAGGAGAGTCAAAGAGAACAACAACTTGCAATTTGCCACCTTAAATACCTTTTCTCATGATGGGATGCACCTGTCTATGAAGTTCAAGGCTTAATGAGCTCTCCAAACCAATTGTGTGTTCCAATTAACCTCCCTGGCGGTATGACTGAGTCTGGAATTTATTGCTGAAAGCGGTACAATTATTTTGCATGAAAATTTGGCGTTTTATATTGTAGGCCTGTAATTCTTAGGAATAACTCACTTAAATCTGTCCAAACAAGAGTCTAGTAGACATCCCGGGTATGAAAAAGTTTGAAAAATGAAATCATAAATTATAATATAATAAATAACTAAAAATAATTATCAAAAATAATAATATAATAGTAATAAAATTTATTCAATAATGTAATCAAACCAAAAACGCAGAAATTTGCTCAGTTGCAGAATTGTCGCTGTCGTCACTTTCAGTTTCTGATGATAAATTTCTTCAAAAATCAGTATCAGTATTCTGCAAATGATTCTTATTTACTATCACTGTTTTCTAGCTGATCAAAAACCACTTTTGACGTAAAGGGACACTTTTTGGTTGCCATGGACATTCTCATGTTTCCAGGCAGAAAGAATGACATTTATTATATAAAAGTGCATGCAGGGCTCTGGGCAAACCACTAGGTACTAGAGTTGAGCGAACCTCTGGAAGTTCGGGTTCTGCTGGTCCGTCCGAACTTCGGGACAAAGTCCGGGTCCGGGTCCGGACGGAACCCGAACGATCGCACGGACAAACCCTAGAGGGCTGCAAAAGGAAGTAAAATGGGGGTAAGGGTAGGGCAAGTGCCCTACAAAAAAATGGGGACAGGGAAATAACTTTAAATATTTTTAAAAAAATAAAAACATAAAAAAAGCAAAAATGGAGGTGAATGTGGATCATCTTCAAACTGTGTCTGAAAAGTATTAATTAACGGTAGAAGCCATATAACTGTTCTAAAATCATCTTCAAACTAGGGCAAGTGCCCTACAAATAAATGGGCATAGGGAAAATAAATTAAAATCAAGTAAAAAAATGGGAAGGGGGGTGGATGTGGAGTAGGAGCCTAGGGGTTGACTAGGCCGTGACCGTGGCAGTGTAGGTGGAAGTGGCGGTGGTAGAGGAGTAGGAGTTGGTAGCCAACATGGTTTTTTTTTTTTGTATTGAGGCCTATTCAAAAAATGAAGTATATGAATGGCTGTGTGAGTCCGGTCTAAATGTTTATTCTGCACAAGGTACAGACAAGTCTTGTGGGATCCACACGTCTTATTTGTAAATCTGGCCTGAGTGTGTCGGTAAGTATATGAAGTAAAAAACTTATCCGGAGTTATGTTTTTTTTTTTTGGTACAACCGATG
>BLSH010492131.1:1781948-1794602 GCA_018402905.1 Glandirana rugosa | reverse complement strand
ATACAGTAATGTAATCTATAAGATTACAGTGTACTGTATGTATAGTGTGTGTTTCACTTTTTGAATTTCCCACCGGTCTCCGTCCCCGTGTGACGCGACGCTCGCAGGGAACGGAGCCCGGCACACAGAGGCATCGGAGCGGCGGACACAGCCCGCAGACACGGCGGGGGACATCGCTGGATCCAGGGGACAAGGTGAGTAGCGCTGCCTGGATCCAGCGATGCAAGCCCGAGTGTGGCTCGGGGTTACCGCTCTTGGTACTGAAAATCCACCCCGAGCCACACTCGGGAATACCGCCAGGGAGGTTAATCAGTGCTAAGTAGTTACAGGTATTCAAATCAACAAATGACAAGGGTGTCCAAATTTAGGCACCTGTCTAATTTCATTTTGATGCATATTGTGCATTTTCTGTTAATCCAATAAACCTCATTTCACTACTGAAATATTACTGCGTCCTTCAGTTATTTGATAGATCAAAATGAAATTGCTGATCCAAACACCCAAATATTTATAAATGACAATCATGGAAATTGTCAGGGGTACCTAAACTTTTGCATACAACTGTATATACTATGTTGTATGTTACAATATCCTGACTGCTTCACTGTTTAACGCTCCTAGCCGATGAACCCCATACACTGTTATATGTTACGTAGTACTGTTTTGGAAATCTTTGCACTACAAAGTTGTGACCACTGAACTATATACCCTATGTTGTACATTACATGGTCCTGCTCCTAAATTCTATACACAATGTGGTATGTTACATTGCAAAGGGGACACACCAAACAGTCTTGGCTGCTATATTTTATATACTATGGTGTATATTACTTAGACCTGACAGCTGCACCCTATATGACATTTTGGATATTACATAGTCCTGAGCACTGCACTCTATATGTTGTATATTGCAGTCCTGATCAGTCTCTCAATATGCAATGTTGCATGTTATACAGTCCTGACTACTATACTATACGTATATTCTAGATAGTCCTGACCACTGCACTCTATACACTGTGTTGTATGTTTTATAGACTGCTCCACGTTGTGTGCTATGTTTAACCTTACATATTGGAATATTTTGTGGGTAAAATTACTGTGGAATGTGTGACCTATTCTTCTTCAGCCACTCCCACTGGTAGGGATGATCTGGCCACATATACAAGCATGATCTGGCCACATCCACCAGCTGCTGCAATGTGCATAGAGAGCTGCACAGTTACTTTCCTGTTACCAATAAAAATAATTTAAGGTTGCTATTTCATTTCTATTAATGCCAGGCAGATACAAAAAGCTCCAATAAATTCAGTTTTGCATTTATTTAAAAAAAATAAATACATTAAGTGTAAATGTCTGATTTTGCCTTAAAATGTGGAGTTTGGCATGTGTTAACATGCCTAACACATGGAACCAATCAGGATCTACTACAGTACATTTATGGTAACAGCAAAAGAAACAGCAAACTGAGCAGAAGGGCGATCCCATCAGTGTGCTGCTAATCTTTTGCTATCCAATCAGCAGGCTGCAAGTTTGTACTTAGCCAAGCTGTTCTGCTGCTGTGGTGGATGTCAAGGATCTGGCTATGCTATTTGGCATTTATCTGAATCAGGACTGGCTGCATAGAATAACAAATCTTCTTAAAAAAATAGTTACAGTAATATATTTAAATCCTTTGGCTAAATCCTAAATCCAATATATGTATGGCAGCTATATATTCAGTTGCTTATCTAGAGCTCTGATTAAAAGGGAATAAATAGTAAAGGCTTTTAATATGTTGCATTTTAAATTGTATTATATTTTATTTTATTTATTATAACTGGCATATGATTTTCTTCTTTGTTTTCTTATTTCTATAAAAGCTTTATTCTATGAATAAACATTTATTACAGCGTGAACCCATGACAAAGGATTCACAGAGCGCTGTGACTTTTCACCTTTCTTAGGCTTTCTAAATGACATTGTACAGAGTGGAGCATGAAGTGGGAGAAAATAGGGTGAGTTTTTTTCTGAGCTATCGGACTATAGGGGTGACCAGCAGTCAAGAAGATTTCTCCCTAAAGATGATATACCACTGCAGAGGCTGCAGCAGTCATGCTGAGTTAAAGAATCATTGGGGAGTTTCTAGGTCAGTTTAGGGTGAGAAGCCAAGGAAAAGATGTCAGCACCAACAACGGACTTCACGGGCGTCAGACCGTTGGAACTAAGGTAAGTATTTTTACCATTAGTTCTACTTTAAGGGCACTATAGGACATCTTGCTTCAGTCTGGACAACCTTTAAACAGTTTGCACAATTAATACCTTTTACAAACAATGGAAAGTTTCAAAAATACACAATATCTTGGCAGAGTTTGGAGACTGAACAATGTTCTGTAAGTTGAAATCATAGCTGTTATTGTACTGACCACCTGCAGCAGGTTATAATGGTTTCACACTACAGTTAACTACCAAACAAAACAACCTTGTCATCTCCTCATGTGCACTTTGCAAGCTTAACACAATTCCTTTCAGCAAGTTTTGAATAATAGCTAGAAAAGAAATTCTTTTGAATGAGAATTTAATCAAATGTGCACCAAACTGACCCAGCATCTGAATCACTGAAGCTGTTTTATTTTAGCTCGTGTCACTTCATACAAATAGGATACTGGAAAAAGCTAAGTGGGGATAAAAAAAAGACAGATGGTGGAAAGGATCAGGAATCATGGACAGAAATGACAAAGTCTATGTGGATCGCCAAGCTTCGAACAAAGCAGAGTCCAGTTCTGTTTATATCTAACAGAATGGCATAATTGTTACATGATATTTGATGACAGCACTGGGAAATCGTGAAAGTAACAGCAGGCTAAATTACTAACTAGTTCCTTCTGGTTGCTACCTCTGCAAGGTGAAAGGTTATACGTGAGACGATCTAATTTCATCTCTTGAGACAGTAAAAACAATAAAATTACCTTGAATAGTCTTACTGCTTTCAGTATAATGAGAAAAATAAAAGATTATTCTTGTAAAATGCCATGAATACTCTATATATATATATATATAAAATAAAAGTTGCTTGATTTCAAGGTGACCGTCACCTGTTGAACAAGAGGCTCAGCTTAAAGCGAACCTGTGGTTTTCTCATTTAAGGCAAAGCAAGAGTTTTTCTTTTAACTTATCTGACCTTTTCTCCCCCACAGCTCTGTTCAGAACTTAGAGTTGAAGGGAATTAAATACCAGTACTTCTGGATACGAAAGAGCATTGGACTTATTCAAGTGGCAGTGATAGGTCAGTCAGAAATATTACAAAGGAGTCCTAAACCTTGTGTAAGCTTTGACAATGGTAACTGTTAGATTAGCTAGGCTTTCCTTGACTTGAGCATGGCAGTGTGGGAGTGAAAGGAAGGTAAGCATACATGTCTATGGAGGTCTGCATAAAGGTGAACCTTTTTCTTTGCACTGCTTGGGCAAAGCAGTGATTCATTTTAAAGAAGACATATATCAATTCTAGAAAATATACCAAACTAAAAAAAAGAAATGCGTACTGAATGATTCCATGTGATATAAACATAGTAAAAGCATACACTCATCAAAAAAAGTCACGCTAATCACAAACCAATTAAAAGTGAATAAAGCAAACTCAATGTGACATAATAAACACAGTGTGTAAATAAAGAATGTCCATATATCCTTCAGTTAGTCTTTACACAGTTCAAAAAGTTGTGCAAAAGATCAATCCACGTGGTAAATAAGAAAAAATCCAAAGCCTGAGTAGATAGAGGTTCCACCACCGCAAAACATGCAAAGCCTTCTGTGGCACCCAACACTCTGTGGTTATGAATGCTTACCAGTTGATGGGGACCACCTATCTCTAGAATGGTCACACAGGCACAAAGAACAACCTCTGCAGGGTTGACTCTATAACTTTTAGGTGTGAGGGGGATCTTCCAATCTGGTCAGATTAGTCTATGGAAGGGATCGTCTGTGTGTGATCAGGGCTGGGAGTCATCTGGATCCCTGGGATCACTTACACCCAATCTACTTCCTACAAGCAGTGGGCCCACTATAATGGATAACTTCTCTGTGACAAGTGATTCTTCATTTCTGCTCCTTCCCTATTGTCATAAAATCAAACTAAGTAACTAACTGACAAAGAGAGGTTCCTTTTCCAGGATGCAGAGGGATGCAGACTTATGATAAGAATTTTTCCTAATGGTGGCAATGGTCTATTTTTTTAGCTGTAGCTTATACTGTGAGTGTGTGGTGGAATCCTTATATTTTGGCATGAAGAATATCATTGGTTGAAAAATAATGCTTGCATAACTTTAGAGCCTGGGTGTGTGATTCTATTTATTTAAAAAATATATAATCATTTATATGGTTTTCAGTATCTGTATCAACACACCTGGGCCAGGACTCAAAGGTGCTGTAATGGTTTCACAAATCTGCTTGAAGCTTTTCAAATGCTTTGCAAATACCTGCTGAAGTCATGCCTATAAGAAAAGACTTCACATAAGATGAGAATTTTGGGCCTGGAATTGATGTATGCAATCTGCAATCTGAATAGTTTAGGTGAACAGGGGGCCCCCCTTTTTTCTGGCTACCCAGGCTGCATGTATTAATTTCAAGGGGGCACTCATAAATGGACAGTACATCTTTCATTTTGTGGCAGTACTTTGACTGATGTTTGTTTACAAACATCAGCCGGGGTTTGGGTGGGCAAAGTGGCCAAATATGGCTGCAAAAGCCCACTTGCAGAGCTACAAGCAGGCTGGGTTCGGGCCAAACTCATGTTAATCCCGAACCTCATCCCTAAGTGACAGTTAGTGACATCCCTAATAAAATATATGAATGTAATAGAAATAAATTAATTAACCCGCGTGAATGTGTGTGAAAGAATTTGACGTAGGGTGGAGTATAAATGATGCCACAGCTGCTATGCATAAACACAACAGGGAAACATTTCTCTACTGGTAAACATAGAAAAGGGAAGAATGGGAAACACAGCGCTTGCAGCCCCCACTCATGTATACCATAACAGTATAAAAAGTACAACACATGTGATATGGTAAATCTACCGTGGTGCTAAAAAAATGTATATAAGTATAAACAAACCAAATCCGAACTTGTCAGAAATTACTTAAAGTGCTTGCATAAACAGAATACCTTATGGTAAAAAATGATTATATAGAACTGGAATCAATTGTGTGAATTTTTAGACAATAAGGTGTTGAAGTGTCAATATAAAAACACAAAATGTTCCAAAATTATCTATATTACAAAAAAAAACTCATAAAAGTCCAAACAAAAGTGCTTAGTGCTTCAGTTTCATAGGTGAATAACAGTTCATGAAAATCCGAAATAAATAAAGTGCTTGGTGCTTCGCTTATGACAGGAAAGTGCTTCAGTGCTGCAAACCACTCCACACGTGCTCTGTGCCAATCTGTCATTTCTGCCCATGAATCTCCCCCTCTCTTACCCTACTCACCAGAACTAGATGACCACCAGCTTTTCAGTCTGGGGTCCAATAGGCTTTTTCTGGTGGTAATGGGTACACAGCAGAGTGTAGTTGCCTTTAAGAGCGTGGTTCTTTGCAGGGTCACTCGGAGCCAGTTCCCTCAGAGTTAAATAAAGCAGACATAGTGTGATACTGTAAAAGGAATCATTTATTGCGCAAACAAAGATCAAACTTACAAGAAATCCAAAGACAAAGCGCGGCCTGTCAAACAGTACCAAACTTCCTCTACAGTCACCACCGTGCGTTCCACAGGCACCGGAAGTGGCGTCTCACGTTCAATAGGACCGGAAATGCGTCAACGCGTTTCACCCCCCCCCCAGCACGTCATCAAGGGCGCAGTAGGAGAGGGGGAGATTGGCACAGAGCCAATCCACGTGTGGAGTGGTTTGCAGCACTGAATCACTTTCCTGTCATAAGCGAAGCACCAAGCACTTTATTTATTTTGGATTTTCATGAACTGTTATTCACCTATAACATTGATTAGTGGAGTAGACTTTTGTTTGGACTTGGAGTTTTTTGTAATATAGATAATTTTAGAACATTTTGTGTTTTTATATTGACACTTCAGCACCTTATTGCCTAACAATTGACACAATTGATTCCAGTTCTATTTAATTATTATTTAGCATAAGGTATTCTGTTTATGCAAGCACTTTAAGTGATTTCTGACAAGTTTTGGTTTGTTTATACATTTTTTTAGCACCACGGTAGATTTACCATATCACATGTGTTGTACTTGTTATACTGTTATGGTATACATGAGTGAAGGCTGCAAGTGCTGTGTTTCCCATTCTTCCTTTTTCTAAATTACATCCCTAAGTCCACATAGCTGTGTCATTTATTCACAGGGGTCTGTGAATGAATAAACTATCAGTCCCATTTATTGTTGTATTTTCTGGTTCAAATTGTTTGCTGAGTCAAAGAGGTAACATACAAATAATGCAACCAATGCAAGACATAGAGGAACATGTAACAGTATACAGTATAATGCACATCTGAGGTGTGAACAGAACGGGTCTGGGGGTGTAGCAAATTATACAAGTAGTGAGTACCCCATAATGTGAGAAATAGACAAGCTACAGCTAGGAGAGCCAGTGCTCAGCCTCCTATATATGCGCCCTTAGGGTCTGTAAATCTCTAAGTGGGTAGGATTCTGGGGTACACAAAAACTGAACAGCAAAACACACTGAGATACCTCTTAGGAGCTACATAATTAGTCTGGTTGAAAAAAGACCATCTAGTTCAACCAATAAAAAGTGGGTAAGGTTCAAACCAGTTAATCACGTGTCTCTGAATGTCTCAACTAAGAGAATGACAGAGCAGGAAGAAAAAGCAGGAAAGGCAGAGTAGAATAATTATTTCTGCATTTTATTCTAGCATGTAAGGAAGGGGGTACAGTATTATTAAATGTTTGTAGTCCAGCATTGCACTGCTTGATCATTTATATATATTTAATTTGGGGTGTTATATTTAGTTATATGTGGGGTGTTTCACAAAAGTGAGAGCTGCTGGAAGGTGTAGTTGGGGTTAATTTTGTTTATTAAGCACATAGTATTGATCTGCGCAGTTATATTTTGTTTAATTAATTATTTACAAGTCTCATCTGTCATTGGGGAACGCGTAGTCCATTCATGCACACTCTAGCTTTGTAACTGAAAGTCCTTGCAGAGGTATGGGCAGAAAGCCGTAGGAAAGGTGTGCAGGAGTCTGACATTGCACCCTTGATTCACTGACCCCAGCTGCAATACTTTGCAGGCTCCTGTGTAAAAAAGGTGAAATTTGCCTTCAATGAAGTTGTACTTTGCAAAGAATACCAAAGTCAACAGAGCTTCACTTCATTCATAGTTTCTGTGCAGAGCTGCACCAGATTTTGCACTCTCTAATTTTAGTAAATTAACCCTTTTATGTTTCTGTGGGAGATTTTACTAAAACTTGTGCACACAGAATCTGATGCAGCTGTGCATAGTAATCAATCAGCTTCAAGGTCTTAGGCCTCATACACACGGGCGTATGAAAAAGCAAAACGTCGGGCCCGACGTTAGGGAAAAATCTGAGTTTTTTCGGCATTAATGAGCGTTAATAAGCGCCGGCGTCAATAGGCATTTTTTAAAAAAAAACATTCCTCTGCTATTTTTTAACCTGAAAAACGCTGGCGTCAAAAACGGCATGGCGTTAGTGAGCACTTTGCCGTGTCAGCGTAAAAAATGCCAAAACGTTACAGCCTCGGAACACAGTGGCCGTGAGTTCTACTTTCAGCTCACTAATGCCGACGCCATCTACAGCTCAAAAACATTGGTATTTTTATGGGGCCATTGAATAACATGGAGAGCTGTAAAAAAACGCTAAAAAACGTGGCTGTAAAAAACGCCAGTGTGTATGAGACCTCATTGTCAAAGTTTAAGGCCCCTTTCACACACACGATTGGACCTGATAGCATGTTACTATATCTATATCTAGCAGATATAGATATAGCAACATGCTGAAGCTAATACTTTATCATCAGTTACAGCAAACAGTTTTTCTCCTGTCGGAATAAAGGTTGTACATACATAAAAAAAAGCTGATCATTGTAATCATTGTAAGCACCCCTGTCAGTGTTAAATGATTTGTCTCATCCTTGTAAACTGATATATCTGGAAGAGAGCTTGTTCTTTTGAAAAACAACAGGCTTCCAGTCTGGGTCACAAGATGAATATAGAAGAAAGCCTAGAAAAAGGAAACTAATGCAGACATCACATCTAACAATTGGTAAGCTACAATACACTAAATGTGTGCCTTTGTATTAATAACACTTTAACTAATTTATTTGCATTTAAACAAAGAAACCCTCAATCTAGGTTTACTAATTCTTAAATGCTTACAGTTTTAAAAACATATTTGGGTGGAGTTTCCTTAACATAGCAAAACTTACCCTTGCAAATACTGTTTGCTTTTAATTCCTCTGGGACTATCAGCCTGAAAAATACCCACGGCCACATCAGCTCTAAAGTAACCTGTTCCAGATCAGTAGCACTGTATATTGAGTGAAGCATGTCAAAAGGAATTACAGCATCTTCTGTATATGGCGTACAGCTGTCCATAAGGCATGAGAGTTTTCCATGTCATATGGTTTATTGTTTTTATGTTTTCACAGTGCAGTGTCACCTGCTTTAGCACGCTTTTATAGGTAGCAATGTTTACAGTTTCATGAGAGCAGGAGCAATCGAATGGGAAGACTTCTTTCTCCAGGAGGCTGCTAGCTACTGGAGCTGGGTAAAACACAAATCCTTTGTTCAGAGTGGGAAGATCCTTTGGGGATATAAAACTCACTCATCCAGAACCAAGCAAGAGGTGTATTTTTTTTCTGAATTGTTAACAGAAGTGCAAAAGTTTGTCCAATATATTCACACTTAAGCACATGTGAATACTGTCTACAAACGGGGAATGGTAATACCATTCTTTGAGAGATTTTGGGTTCCTTGCAAAAAGAAGGACATAAAAAATGATTACACTTCCAAGAGCATGACTTCAAAGACATCTCATAAAGAAAAGGATTTTTCAGGGGGTTCAATAACAGCTCTTTTTACAGACACTGATGTCCCTTCTGGGAAAATAACTTTCTGCTAAATTGCTAAATTATAGAAAATCCTTATGGAAGATCACTATAGGAAGATGGTCTTGGTCTAATAAAAAAATCATTTACTTATTATGATTGAAAAGTAGGCAATGGTGACTTAGTTCAAAGACAAGTATGTTTATTTCTAATATAAAGAAAACAGAACAGAACCGGAAAATTCTTAGGATAGATGCAAGAAAAATTGCAGTCAAAAACATAAGGGCAAGATTAAGTCAAAACAGGGATTGGGCGGGAAGCAGTCAGAAAAAAGACAAATGTTGAGGTACAATTAGACATTGAAGAGACCGTACAGATAAAAGCACAAAGTTGTATCACCATCATTTTCTATTACAACTGAAATGTACAATACTGTATCTCCAAAAACTGACCACAACATTGATGGAGGCGATTATTGATTGTCAAGCCAAAAGCATTCAGAGCCACTCAGTCGATTTTCTCCTTCCCTGCCTATTTCATGCTCAAGATACTTGATTATACGTACAACCATTGTTCATGCAGTGTAATGAAAAGTTGATATCGATTGAATGTTTTTGTTTGGAAAAAAAAAAAGCAAAAAAATAGGCACGAATAGATAATTCCTTCTACCTCCATCATTATGTCTAACGCTGACGTCCTTGCTCAACTTATCAAGCATAATATTGTATAAAGTAATAAAGCTCTAGCCTGAACCACATAGCACATGCAAAAATGAAAAACAAACAAACTTAATTTGCGCAAACTTACTATATTCTAACTCTTACGCGGGTTGTCGTGCGGGGAGAGAAGGAGCACAAGCACCCTTTCTCTATCCCTTCTTAGTTCCCTTATTACTTTCCTTACTTCTTTCCTTCTCCTCCTTTTGTACTCCTTTTTTTTTCTCTTTCCTACCACCCCGAACCTTCCTTCATGATGGAATACACAAATAAAATCATAGGTATGTGTAATACTGTTGGAATTCTATTAACTAATAACAAAAGTAAAAATGTTAACATGCAATTTATAACCTCCTGTGTAAACGGCCATATTATATAACGAGTATTGAATGTTATGTTCTGTATCAATGTAATATGTAATACATATTTCTCCTTAATTATCTTTTCTTCTTTATGTGTGATGCAATTTTTCTTTCAATAAAAATTATGGGAAAAAAATAGACATGCCACTAAAGGCAAGATATGGAAATGTGTCATCTTCACCAGAGCTTCTACTAGTAAGGATAAAATTGTATTACAAGGTACTCCTAGGCAACACTCCACAACAGATGGTTGATTTAAAGTAGAACTATGGGCAAAACTTTTTCATTATGGATAGAGCAAGGGAGGGCTATAACCGGTCAAATTTTTTTTGCCATCTGCGTCCCATTGCGGAGATTTCACTTCAGTTTTTTTCCCATAGCCAAACAGGAAGTGAGAGGAAATCCATGAAAATTAAGGGAATGCCTTGGGGACCCCCAGGTCACCAGAACTAGTGGCCCCATTGGAAGATTTTCCCTCTATTACATTTCTAGGGACAACCCAAAATTTGGGATTTTTTTTACTTTCACTTTCAATGATGACAGTAAACAGGACAAATAGACAAGGGTGAATCTCCTTAAGGGGGACACAGACAGCAATAAAAATTGACAGATGTTTTAATCCATCTCCACGCCATTCAAAACTAAAAGAAAGTGTTGGCTTTAGTTATATTTTAAAGGTAACCTACAGGGGCTGATTTAGAGGCTGATCAGTGAGTGTTCAGAGGCTGTTCAGTAAATGTTCATTTTGCAAATGGTGTGTTAACAAACACAAGTGAAATTTGGTAAATAAGGTGAAAAAAACTGCATCTTTACTTGCACGTGATTAAATGAATGAAGTCAGCAGAGCTCCACCTTATTCACTAAGCCCTGAGGCAAATTTCCTTGCAAAGTGCAACTTCCCTTAAAAAGTGAACAGTTTACTTGCCTTAGCTCATTAGCTAATCAACTCCATGATTTTGAACCCAAACCTTCAGAAATGTATTTCTGAACCATGCACTGTGAAGGCTACAATTAAGGGATGTTGTCTGTATTTGTGCTTGTATCTGTATCGCAGAAAATCTCTGTGTCCTTTCTCTACATCAACTTTTTTTTTAAATTGTGTATCTGCTACAGAAAGGCACTTTCCAAAGAATCCTTGCTTTTTAAAGTTCAAGGGTTTAAAAGTGGTTGTAGAGATTGAATGTTTTTTATCTTCATGGATTCTATGTTTGAACGTAAAAAACCTTCTGTGTGCTGCTCCCCCAACTCCCTCTAATACTCACCTGAGCCACCTCTTGATTCAGCAATGTGCATGGGAGCCTCAGCTGTCTAGAGTCACTGGCTCCCACTGCTGTCAATCACAGCCAGTAAGCCAATAAGAAAAGAGCAGGGGACGGGGTCATGCTACGGCTCTATGTGTTTTATGGCTGCATAGAGCGGGGCTGCTTGCATCAATGTCCCCATAGCAAGCAGCTTGCTATTGGGGACACTGATCAAGGGGGAGGAGCCAGGGGCGCCGACAGGGGGCCCGTGAAGAAGAGGATCAAGGCTGCTCTGTGCAGAACCATTGCACAGAGTAGGTAAGTATGACATGATTATTATTTTTATAACAAGAAAAAACGGAACATTTTAACCAGTTCCGAAAGATGGCTACAGCACTGGCTTACAATGCTGGGAGGGCGTGCATGGACGTCCTCCTGTGCTCACGCTCCCCGAGTCCTTCGGACTTGGCTGATCACAGGGGTGGAGGGCCAATCACAGCAGCCCTTTAACATGTGATCAGCTGGCAGCCAATGACAGCATATCACAGGGTGTAAACAGAAGCCAGGAATTGTTTTTTTTCTCCTCACGCTGACAGCGTGAGAAAAGAAGAAAGCTTATAACTGGCTTCTGTTAAAGGGACATCGGTCCCAACATTTCCCACCAGTGATGCTAATTAGTGAATACCAGGGCTGCTAATCAGTGCCCACCAGTGCCACCTACCAGTGCCCATCAGTGCTGCAAATCTGTGCCCATCAGTGCCTCATCATCAGTGTCACCTATCAGTGCTGCCTGTCAGTGCCACCTACCAGTGCCCATCAGTTCCACCTATCATAGAAACATAGAAAAGTGACGGCAGAAAAAGACTGAGTAGTCCATCGAGTCTGCTCCTTTTTAGAGTTGAGCGAACACCTGGAAGTTCGGGTTCTGCTGGTCCGTCCGAACTTCGTGACAAAGTCCGGGTCCGGGTCCGGACGGAACCCGAACGATCGCACGGAAGCCTGCCTGGTCGTCTTGGGCTTGAAGGTCCACAAGCGAGTTGAGATTTTTCCTCGTCTGAGCTACCTGATGAGTCAGAAAAAGACGGCAGTGAAAAGATACAAAGATACTATCCACCTTGACTACCCGTGACCATCCACCGTGACTGTCCGTCGTGACTATCCACTGTGACTACTACTCCGTGACTACCCGTGTCTAAACGTCGTGACTACCCGTGACCATCCACCGTGACCACCCGTGACTAATCGTCGGGACCATAAGTGATTAATCGTAGTGACCACCCTTTACAACCCTGGCTACAGGGAAATTGTCTTC
>BLSH010492131.1:1733906-1771318 GCA_018402905.1 Glandirana rugosa | reverse complement strand
CCCATAGATTAGCATACTTTTTTTTTCATAACAGGAAGGATAGAAATGTGCCTGCTTACTAAATTGCAGGTTCAACGTTGCCAGAATACTGTGGATTTGAAAACAGGAAAAACGTAATTTATCTACAAATCCAAAGTAGCATTAAAAAGGACCTATATTTAAAATATTGAAACCATATATTTACAATCTATTTCGATTAAAAAAAATGTGGCTGTCCAAAAGGGATTCATTAGCACAGTAACTTGGTAAAGCAATTTGTAAAAATTGTACCTTTTAAATATAATTCCTGTTTAAAAGCAGCAGAGGATTTCTCTGTATATGTCACAGTGTCTAGGCATACTAGTTCTTCTATTCTCACAGGAGCCTATTATTATTATTATACAGGATTTATATAGCGCCAACAGTTTGCGCAGCGCTTTACAAAATGAAGGCAGACAGTACAGTTACATCACAATTTGGACGAATCAGAGGGCCCTGCTCGTTAGAGCTTACAATCTATTAGATGCTTTATATCATCAGAGGCTTTTCCTGCCAACTCTTATTCCTGATTACTGGATTATATTGATGGTACCTTCAGGGATGAGGTCTAGAAACAGGAAGAGCTGCCCATTATAGCTTGCATAGAGTGGCTGCCTTGTAGTTATGCAGCACTGTGAAATGGTTAAGAAAGTGGGCCTAGGCAATACAGCAGATACGAAATTTCTACAGTAGGTTACAACTGACTTTTTCAGCACTGTTTGAAGGTTAACAAAGTCTAAGTCCACTTTGAGTGGAAAATTGCAGGGTTTGGTACTGCTCCGAATTAAGCTCTAACAAGCAGGGCCCTCTCATTCCTCTTGTATTGAATTGTATTGTAACTGTACTGTCTGCCCTTATGTTGTAAAGCACTGCGCAAACTGTTGGTGCTATATAAATCCTGTATAATAATTATAATAATAATAATAATTGAAAACGTTGTAAGGTGTTATATTGGGAGGAACAATGCTCCCCATGTTTGTGGATCACTGTACGTCAAAATAACTGACTGTAATGTGAATAAGTGTAATATCTTGGAAATGAGAACCTGGTAGAATTTCTAAAACACAAGTACATTTTACACAATAAACTACAACTAAATTCCCAACTTTATTTTGTCTTTAGGGAAAGGGGAAAGTTTAGAACCTTTGTTGGGTTTTTATTGCCGGTGTGTGTTCTGGAAATCTCTTCTCATTTACTATCCCTAAGATAAAACTGTCACCAGGACAGGTAGTGAGGGTAGATGTCCCTAAAGGGGCACAGGCAACCAAAGTTTTATCTAGAGTTATGCATCATACACACGGGCATTCTGAAAAACGAGCTGTAAAGCTAGTACCGACGCCAGGAAAAAAGCCACCTTAAAAATGCGATTTTATCAGCGTTTTGCATTGGCGTCAATGTGCGTTTTTCAGCGCTAGCTTTCAGTGGCGTTTCTCTGCCTCTATTCAAAATCAATGGTTCCCTATGGGAGCCCCTTGATTTGAATAGAAGTAGCACCAGAAGTCGGATCATGATGATCCGACTTGCGGTGCGACTTGTGTGCTGAGGATCTTGAAGGGGAACCCTCTGCAAAAATTAAAAAAAACATTTCGTGCCCCCCCCAAGAGGTACCAGTGCCTTATCCGAGCACACAGCCTGGCAGGCCAGGAAAGGGGGTGGGGGTGAGCAAGCGCCCTCCTCCTGGACCAAACCGGGCTGCATGCCCTCAACATGGGGGTTGGGTGCTTTGGGGGAGGGGGGCCCTGCGCCCCCCCACCCCAAAGCATCTTGCCCCCATGTTGATGAGGACAAGGGCCTCTTCCCGACAACCATAGCCGTTGGGTGTTGAGGTCTACCCCTACCCATTCACCTAAAAAAAGTGTAAAAAAAACACACTACACAGGTTTTTAAAATATTTTATTAAATCAGCTCTGGCATCTTCTCCCCTCTCCGGCTTTTCTCCCTCTCCAGCGTCTTCTTTATGCGGGGCCTTCTTTTCTTCTGAGGGGTCTTCTATCTTCTGCTCTTTTGCCACTATCTTCTCCCTCTGCTCTTCTTCCCATGTTGACACGAAACGATCTTCCGCACGAATGCTGTGTCCGTGCTCTGCGATGACTTATATAGGCATGGGGCGGGGCCATCTGCTGATGTCACCTAGAAGCCCCACCCCCTCTTAAATCCATACCAGACCAAAGGGTCTGGTACCTCTTGGGGGGGGGGGGGAACCCCACGCACATTTTTTTTCATTTTTGCCAGGGGTTCCCCTTCAAGATCCTCAGCACAGAAGTTCCACTGCAAGTCGGATCATCATGATCCAACTTCTGGTGCGACTGCTATTTAAAATCAATGGGCTCCCATAGGGAACAATTGATTTTGAATAGAGGCAGAAAAACACCTGACGAGGCTTAACGCTGTGTATACAACATTAAGCCGCATTTTTGAATTTTTACTGGCGTCAGCTGCAGCTTCAGAACGCGCTGGTCCTGTTTTTTGTTTTACAGCTTAAAAACGCCTATGCCACTTACAGTTTAAAAATGTGTGTGTGTGTATGAGTCCATTGAATAACATGGAGAGGCATTTTTAAGCTGTAAAAACAGCTCAAAAACGTGGCTGTAAAAAACGCCCGTGTGTATGAGGCCTTACACTTTACATATTGCATTCATTAGTTGCCTACTTTGCATAGAAGATTATAGTAAAGATACAAATACTAAAAAAATTATTTTTGATAGAAGCAGATTTAGCTAGACTGGAGACTGGTAAATATCAGGTAACACTCCTTTAAAACGGATTTAAAAATAATTATGATTGCACGGCAACTGACAAATGGGATACTTACGAAGGCTCTTCAGATACAGCCGCTGTCTCTTCTAACTCCTGCGCTTGTTTATACCATGGTAACTTGGCCTCTACTGGTAGTTTTTCTGCACATGAGTTAAAAAAAAGCACACGTGGTGAAAACATTGCTTCTTTTACTGGCATTTCATCAAAATCATCTATTATTAGGAAGAAATACCATTAACTGAATATAAACGCTCATCCAAAACAGAAAACTCGTAAAAAAAAAAAGAAAAGTCAGTTTTCTACATTTAGCCTCTTTTAGTTATAGCTATAGTTAGACTTTGGCTCCCTTATTGTTCTGAGCTGCCTTTTCCCAGGATGCTCTTCAATTTGACAAGCAAAGGTTGTCATCCAAACCAGTGAACTGGAATGACTTAGACACTGAGATTATAGGTTCCAAGCTCTATTTCCTGAGAAACCCCAACTGTGAGTACATTGTTTTGCAGCCACAATTTTGACATGATGGTAGTTATAGAGGTAGTTGGAAATTGCAGAATACTTTATGCTGACTTGCAATAATCACCGATGATTGCTGCATAAAAGGCTCTATAAAGAAGCTCACATATATACTAATCACAACCAGATTGGCTGACTGTAACAAGATGTGATATCTTTATAAAAACACTTGTTATTAGCTTGAATGGTGGAAACTAAAACAGAAGAAAGGTGAATTTTAATATGCAGTACAGCAGTAACGCGCTAATGATGGCACACAGCTATCGCATGACAGCAAGCCGAAGTGTTGAAAAGGTAATATAATTTCCTCTGCATTAAGCAACACATCCGGTTTAATGCAAGGAATCGCCTGTCCTCACAAACATATGTTAAAAAGATAATAAGCTGTTCAGAAGCCAGAAACAGCCATATTGAGATACAAAAGAAAACCTATAAAAATAAGTAGGCCAACAATTTCTGAAGACACTTTACAGATGTAATATAAGACACAAAATGGTGTCTGTGAAGATAATCACAATGATGCTTTAAACATTAGAGAAGGGAAGCAGAGCTGTGCCGTTGAAAAAAAATGACGGCCTGCACATGTTTTGCAGAGAGGTGCTCCAATAAGATCCAAAACCCATCTTATCAGCTCATCGACTGCACTGCACGTGAAGAATGAGGAACATATTTTGTTTGGTTATCACTGATGAAAAACAGGACACAGAATGTCAAACACACAGCATTACTCTTCAATTCATTTTTTTTTTCTTCCAATTAACCGGCAATATTCTTCAGGTTTTTCCTCTCAAGGTAGTAATGTTCATGCAAGGAATTCATTAGCTAACAAGGGTGACTGATCTTGATCCAATATTATGGCAAAATGTTGTTTCTACCATTTCCTCACATATGGATATGGGTTTTATTGTTCTCCTTGTCGTGGCTTGAGTAGTGATAGGGTAATAAGCTGCGCCTACGCTGGCCATGAACGGGGTCTGCTAAGTTGAAAGGTATTTGGGAATGTTGTCAGTTCACATTTTGTGGAAAAGGTGATTGCAAAAAACAGAGATGAGAGATGGTTATACTTGTGATCTGTTGAGGTCTGACCTCTACTCTCACTCATCTCAGTGTCTAAGGTATTGTGGCTAAAACCTTCAGGTTAAGTAGCCCACAATATATTGCTGCTTTATTTTTCACTGACTGTTTTTGACAATGTTTTGTGAAGCAAGTAGCTAGTTGTGTATTACTTGTTATATATTAACTCAAATTTATCATCATTATTAATAGACTTTAAAGTATCACTAAACAGCATTTATTAAAAATCATCAATAAATCGTGTATTACATGCTGTTCATACTCACTCAGTCACTATGAGATTCATTTTCTGTATTCTGCAAAAAAACTGCTGTTCTCTATCCCCCACTTCTGTCCATGTCCCCAATTCAGCTAAGGATTTTGCAGAGCAGTGTTGGAAGCTCTGCACATGTTCAGTTTTCAGTGAGCTTCTATGCTGAGCATTTCCTCCCTAACATATCTGAGAAGCCCATGTGACTATACAGTCTCCTCCATGCCCACTAACCAGCTAATCACAGTGGGGTGGGATATTACATATAGATTGATGGAGGCTTCACCTCCCTCTGCTATGTCACAGGCTGGAGTGATGTGACACAGCCCGTGGCTGGCAGAAATCCACCCATATCATATCATTGCCAAAAAATAATACAGATTTGATTTCAAATATATATTTGTATGATGATTTAAAACAGTTTATTGATATTAATTATTTACTTTTAGACCAATGACTATTTTTGCTTATTTTGAACATGTGACCAGCAGCAGAGGACTAGAAGCTCCCCCTGCTTATGTTTCCCTGCAGACAGGCTGGGAAAGATCTGGAGCATGTGACAGCTGTATATCGATTAGAAAAAATGTACTATGTTGTCTGTTTTTTTTTAATTATTACAGTGCCATCATCCATATACAGAAATAGTGGGGACAATGAAAATGAAAGTGTGTGTTTAGTAGCACTTTAACCACTTCAATACCAGGCACTTACCCCCCTTCCCGCCCAGACCAATTTTCAGCTTTCCGGCGCTGTCGCACTTTGAATGACAATTGCGCGGTCATGCAACATTGTACCCAAACAAAATTTTTACTGTTTTGTTCCCACAAATGGAGCTTTCTTTTGGTGGTATTTGATCACCTCTGGGGTTTTAATTTTTTGCGCTACAAATAGAAAAGGACCGAAAATTTTGAAAAAAATGTCCTCTGTCACAAAACATAATTACATTTTCTCCATCACTGATGGGCACTGATGAGGCTACAATGATGGGCACTGATGAAGCAGTACTGGTTGGCACTGATGAGGCGGGACTGATGAGGTGGCACTGATGATGAGGCACTTATATGCAGCAGTGATGGGCACTGATAGGTGGCACTGATAAGCAGCACTGACAGGCACTGATAGGTGGCACTGATATGCAGCACTGATGAGCACTGTTAAGGGGCACTGATGGGCACTCATAGGCTGCACTGATGGGCACTGATAGGTGGCACTGGTGGGCACTGATAGGTGGCACTGGTGGACACTGATAGGTGGCACTGGTGGGCACTGGTGGGTGGCAATGAAAGATCGTAATTAAATGTTATAATTCCCTGGAGGTCCTGGGTGGCATCTGAAGTTGGCACTGAGTGCCATCCATGTTGGGCCCTGTACGCCTTACCTGGTGGTCTAGGGTGGGTTCCCTGGTTGTCTCCCTGTTGGTCTTGGGTGGGCTCTCCCTGGTGGTCCCTCGGTGGCATCCCTGGTGGTCCTGGGTGGTGATCCTAGGGGGGCTGCGCTGATCAGCACAAACTCCCCCATCAGAAGAGCCACCAAACGTCTCTCCTCTACTCACGTCTGCAGACGCAAGTAGAGGAAAAGCCGATAAACGCTCTTCCTTTTTACACTGTGACCAGCCGTGATTGGTCACAGCTGATCACATGGTAAAGCTTCCGACGGAGATTGGTAATGCGGTGGGTCAGACTGTGGTGAGCGATGCGCGCCCGGTTATCCTGGCGGACAACGTATGACATCCAGTCAAAATAACTGAACCACCGCCGGCCATCATTTTGCTATAGGCCAGGCGAGAAGTGGTTAACCTCCCTGGCGGTAATACCGAGTGTGGCTCGGGGTGGAATTTCAGTACCATTAGCGGTAACCCCGAGCCACACTCGGGATCGCATCGCTGATTCCAAGGCAGCATTACTCTCCTTGTCCCCTGGATCCAGCGATGTCCTCCGCCATGTCTGTGGGCTGTGTATGCCACTCAATGCCTCTGTGTGCCGGCCTCCGTTTCCTGCGAGCGTCGCGTCACGCGGGGCAGAGACCGGCGGCAAATTCAAAAAGTGAAACACACAGTACACATACAGTACACTGTAATCTTACAGATTACATTACTGTATGAAATCATTTCACATCCCCTTTGTCCCTAGTGGTTTGCCCAGTGCCCTGCATGCACTTTTATATTATATATCTCATTCTTTCTGCCTGGAAACATGAGACTGTCCATGGCAACCAAAAAGTGTCCCTTTACGTCAAAAGTGGTTTTTGATCAGCTAGAAAACAGCGATAGTAAATAAGAATCATTTGCAGAATTGAGTGATACTGATTTTTGGGGAAATTTATCATCAGACACTGAAAGTGACGACAGCGACAATTCTGCAACTGAGCAAATTTCAGTGTTTTTGGTTTGATTACATTATTGAATACATTTTATTACTATTATATTATTATTTTTGATAATTATTTTTAGTTATTTATTATATTATAATTTATGATTTCATGTTTAAAACTTTATCATACCTAGGATGTCTACTAGACTCTTGTTTGGACAGATTTAAGTGAGTTATTTCTAAGAATTACAGGTCTACAATATAAAACGCCAAATTTCCATGCAAAATAATCGTACCGCTTTCAGCACCAAAAATCTGAAATAATCATACCGCCAGGGAGGTTAAAGAGGAGGCCTGCCCACACCTGCAAAAATTCAAAGGCAGCAGCTACACATACTGTAGCTGCTGACTTTTAATAATAGGACACTTACCTGTCCTGGAGTCCAAGAATGTCGGCATTGCAGCTGATGTTTCCATCAGCTGTCCGGTGCTGCCGCCGCCATTGTCGGTAAGGACACCCGGCAGTGAAGCATACGCGAGGCACTGCTGGGCTCTGTTACTGGCGACGGGGAAGGAGGAGGGAGGAAGAGGGGGACCGAGCTGCTGACGTAATTCGCCGTGGCCCGGTGTCCAGGAAGCGGGGACACGATACTTGTCAAAGACAGGTTTCCCTCCCCCCCGCCCCTCGAAAGGTGCCAAATGTGGCGCCGGAGGGGGAGAGGAGACGAATGAGTGGAAGTTCCACTTTTGGAACTTTAATTATCGTTGGTAATTGATAAGATACTGATATCTTGCTACTTTATAGTATTTTGTCATGGTAAAACAAAATAGATTTTAGAATTTAGAAAATCTACAAAGGCAGGGATGGTTGGGTAACGCAAGGTTTCAGGTTAAATAACTATACTCCCAACAATAACTTCAATGTAAACATCGCAGCTGAACATCTGTGGCAGCAACTGTGAGCCCTTGCTTTGATAAAATATTCAAAGGCCTAATAAAACAGCCTAATCAATTGATATACACATTAGGGATTTAATTATCTACTATGTACTTTTAATTGTATATTAACCAAAGCAGCAAAATCAATTGACGTCTTTGGAACAGCACTGATGATACACACAGAGTTCAGACCCTAGGTCCTCCTTTAAAAATATAATGGAAAATTCTAGGACCCAGAATATTATATTTTAAACTGATAACATAATACAGCTTTTATTCTAATCTATGTGTATAAACAGAGATAAACATATGATATTTTGAAGGTTGCTCACATATTGCATTGCTTTTGAAAACTTTTATAATTTAATTTGAAGTAGCAGAGCATGAGAAGCATACCTGTAAGCCCTTCCTAACCACATTCTTAATTAGCAAAATGCTGTTTATAGTTTAAAGACTCAATCAGTGTTTATTTACTACAAGAGGTTCTCTATCCAATGGTATCAGTTATCTGTAATAAATGTATATTGTAGTCTTGGTTTTGGTCCACTCCTTCAACATATTTAAACCATTATGCTCAGATTTTAAAATAAGTTCCATCTATGCTGAGGTGAATAACTTTAGCATTATAAATAATGGAAAATCACTAGAAGTAACAATCTTCTTGTGTTACATAATCGGTGCAAAATAAACTCCACTATGACTTTACGCAGTGGTTCAGATAGGTGACCTGCAATGCTCTAAATAGTGTCACAGAAGTATATTCTGAAATGTCCAATTAGCAGATCTCAACCCCCGCCAAACCAAAAACCTGTATTAGGTACCACAAGCTCAATGCAAATTCATAGCTTAAAAATAAAGTTTTTCAAAAATGGCAACATTAGATATGTCTTAACGTGTAACACTATATACACCATGACAGTGGTGGCTGGTCGTTTTTTTGTTTGGGGGGGTGGCAAAAAACCACCCCCTGGCGGCACCGCAAACTCCCCGCCCCGCCCCCCACTCTCTATCTGCCGGTCGGTCTACCGACACTTACCCCATCTAGGCGGCATGGGTGCTTTCGGCAGCTGCTCCTGTGTCTTCTCCTACTCCTCGGTTCTGCTGTGTGTCTCCTCGCCTCCTCCTAGGCGTCCAATAGGATCGCCTGTCCTTTCAGCCAATCGGGTGATGTGTATCAGACCCAATTGGCCAGGAGGTGTTGCAACATGCCTGGGTGGGCTCCGGACGCAATGCTCTGCGCCTGAGCCCACCCTATTTTGAAGCCTATTAGAGCCTTTTGCTCTAATCAGTGTTTCAAAAAAACACACCCCGCCATAGGAATTCATGCACCCGGCATCCTCAAAGAGGCAGGGCGCATGGATAGAGAGGGAGGCAGTGCATGGGTGGGGGGGGTTGCGCCCTTTTGCCTTCCAAAAGCTCCTTGTCGTTTTCATCTGTGTGTGGGTGTGTGTGGCTAACTACACCTACTCATACTCTTTAGTAGTAGGGTAACAGATACTACTACTGTGGGGTATTCAGCCACCTTAGACTTCCATTATTTGGAATTTCCTGGTTCTCCTCTGGTGGATGAAGGAGCTTTTGGAAGGCAATGCAGGGTCCCAAGAAGGCAACCATTGTGAAAGATCGGAGTGTTGGCCGTGATAATACCACTTTGTAGGGATTTACAGAGAGATAACTGGAGAATGAGCGGACAAGAGTACACACATTGGAAGGTACACCACTAAGAACAGCATCTCTAATCCCTGAGGGGACCCTGGCGGGGTGATAGCCGACAGCGCAATACCCTCCTACATTTGGTGAGCTGTTAGACATATCTGGTGGTGGATCTGCACAATTGTATATGTGATGTCACTGGGGTGTATTTCCTTTAATTGTTGCTATACTGTGTTATCAAGTCTCTGGATAATCACAAGGACTGTCTAATAATCCACACCTATAGTGTTGCAAAGTGTTTTCTGGGGACCTTCACAGGAACAAACAGGTTCGCGTATTGTGCATCTTATACTTCAGACAGACTTTTTGCCATACGTGAATCTGGGAGATTCAGATACAATTCCATCTGTCCTAATTGCACCTTTTTAGACTTTTATAGGATCTTTGATTATGACACCTGCCTAAGCTGTACCTACTTTATATTTGTGTGATTTAGCTATTTAACAGGTTGGATCGATAATTTTATTTTTGTGTTATTGGTATATTGATTTATTTGTTTACCTACTTACATTAGATCATAATATTGACCAATGGTAACTCAGTATACTGAACTATAGAAAGAACATACCTCTTGGTTAAAAGCTGATTGGCTACTATGTACTGCTGTATCAGATTTTGCACTCTCCAGTTTTAATAAATCACCCCCCCCTGCCCCGTTTTATATTGTAAGGACACTGTTAACTTTCAATAATATCTTTTTGAAACAAAAACATGTACCAGTAAAATACTTGGAGATTGGCAAATTTATGAGTACTCAACATGATGAAGGTCCCTACCACGCCATCTTAGTGTGCTGAAAGATATTGCCACATGTATCTCTTTTAAAGAACACCAAATCCTTATTCATTTCTGGATTATGGTCTGCCATCTCTTTCATTACTAAGAGAATAGCAAGTCAGTACTCAGAGTACAAGGTGCATGTACTGCATTTGGTCAATTTACTAAAAAGCAGCGAAGTTAGAGATCAGAGAAAACTAGTACTAGAAGATGAAAAGTTTGGTTGAAAATCCTTTAGGTGGGCAGCATGGGGTTCCCAAAGCAAGGTTCTAATTAAAGCTTAATTGTCCAATTTTTCCCCTTTGCTAACACAGTTGCGTTTTCATGCTACAGCCTTCACCCATTGGTTGACTTCTCAGGACTAATCTATGACAGTACAGGTAAAAGACTACAGTTGTATGAATATTCTATGTGGATTCCCAGCTTTTCAGATTGTGGACTTATGTAGGTATATTCTAACCCCTTCCTAGCAGATGTTACTCATGTTTATAATTCCCACATGGCGGGCATCCCAATAATCTCATGGAATGTCAGAGGGCTTAGGGACCACTGAAACATGTAATAGTGACTTCTACTTTGCGTAAATATCAACCTGCGATAGTGTTCCCTACAGGAGACACACATGACTAATGATGCACTGTCATGTTTGACTTACAGGTGGGTGGGGTGTGCCTGCCATTTGGTTCATTCGGAGGAGTGAGCCTCTTGGGACACAGACAGATTACATTTGAAATTATTGCATGGGAGGTTGATCCAGATGGCAGGTATATCTTTCTTTATTGCAGAATTTTTCGGCTAACATGTATACTAGCCATAGTGTTTATTCCCCCTACATTTGCAACTACGGTTCTTCGGCAGCTGCTGGCATTCCTTGAAGGCAAACCGGAGGTCCTGTTGGTGCTCCTGAGAGATTTTAATGGATGCATGTCTCCCATGCTAGATTAACACCCACAGATACAAGTAGGAACTATGCTCTGCAGGTTTAAAGAGGAGATGGGTTGGATAGATATTTGGAGATGTAAAAACCCCATGGAGCGACAGTTTTCCTGTTTCTCCAAAACCTGTATGTCCTTATCTCGGATAGACTTTTGTTACGTGACCCTATTTGTATGCAACATGTTTCCAAAGTTATGTATGCCACTAGGTGTTGGAACATTTTCCTGTGGTGGTGTGGATTGCTGCTAGACCTACGATTAACCTCCCTGGCGGTATGACTGAGTCTGGAATTTATTGCTGAAAGCGGTAATGGTTTTCTGCATGGAGATATGGCGTTATGTACTATAGGCCTGCAATGGTTAGTATCCCTGGCGGTATGATTATGTCTGATTTTTGGTGCTGAAAGCGGTACAATTATTTTGCATTTATTCAATAATGTAATCAAACCAAAAACGCAGAAATTTGCTCAGTTGCAGAATTGTCGCTGTCGTCACTTTCAGTTTCTGATGATAAATTTCCCCAAACATCAGTATCACTCAATTCTGCAAATGATTCTTATTTACTATCGGTGTTTTCTAGCTGATCAAAAACCACTTTTGACGCAAAGGGACACTTTTTGGTTGCTATGGACATTCTCATGTTTCCAGGCAGAAAGAATGACATTTATTATATAAAAGTGCATGCAGGGCTCTGGGCAAACCACTAGGGACAAAGGGGATGTGAAATGTTTTCATACAGCAATGTAATCTATAAGATTACAGTGTACTGTATGTACTGTGTGTGTTTCACTTTTTGAATTTCCCGCCGGTCTCCGCCCCTGTGCGACGCAACGCTCGCAGGGAACGGAGCCCGGAGGCACACAGAGGCATCGGAGCTGCGGACAGAGCCCGCAGACACGCTGACACCGCGGGAGGACATCGCTGGATCCAGGGGACAAGGTGAGTAACATTGCCTGGATCCAGCGATGCAAGCCCGAGTATGGCTCGGGGTTACCGCTTTAGGTACTGAAAATCCACCCCGAGCCACACTCGGGATTACCGCTAAGGAGGTTAATGTGCCTAAGGCCCCATGGAAACTCAATCCTTATTGGCTTAATTTAATACCAGACACGTCATCCATAACCTCACGTATTACTGAGTACTTTCAAATGCATGCAGATTTTGATGACCCACTGGTATGCTGGGATGCCTTTAAATGCTATCTCAGAGGTATATTTGTAGATGAAATTAAGGCGGTACAGAATACCACCGGGGAGCATGACCGACAACTATCCTCTCATGCTCACCAGGCTGAGCGACGCTTTATTTATGACACATCTCCTGCAAATCAGGAGGCTTGGCTGGAAACCCAAAGGGCACTTAAGTATTTGCTGGTGGCAAAAGCGGAACAGAAACGGTTATTTAAAAAGCAAATGTTTTATGAGGAGGGATAACAAATGGTTAGACTACTAGCTAGAATTGCGAATGCCCGACAGACAGCTCCCCCTATCTCAGCTATTTAGATGACAGCGGGTAGACTGACTAAATCTCCGGATATTATTCTGGAAGAGCTTAGTAAGTACTGTGAGTGACTCTATCAAACCAAAACCAGGACCTTAGAGACAGATACCGCACTTTACCTGGATCAAGTACCACTCCCAAAACTGTCAAGAGCCAACAAGTTAGCATTAGATGCCCCTATTACTGCAGATGAAATTAGTGTAGCTATTGCCTTCTTTCCAAATTATAAGGCCCCAGGGGAAGACGGCATCCCTATAGAGGTGTACAAGCTCTATGCAGATATTTTAGTGCCCCAACTCCTGAAGGTGTACAGAGCAGCGCAACAGAAGGGACGCCTCCCGAGCTCCATGTCGAAGGCACATTTTGTATTAATCCTGAAACCAGATAAACCACCCACGGACCCGGGCTCATATAGACCCATATCCCTGCTCCCAGTAGATGTTAAAATATTGGCAAAAATTCTGGCCACTCACTTGAATAAATACATCGCTACCAACATACATTCGGACCAGGTTTTATGCCCCGAAAATCCACTGCCATCAAAATTAGAAGGGTCTATCTTAATATCCAAACAACAGCAGATACTATGGGAGAGAGGGCTTTGCTCTCATTAGATGCCAATAAGGCATTCATTAGTGTTGAATGGCCATATTTATGGCAGACACTGAGGAAATTTGGCTTTGGGGAGGGATTTATGTCATGGGTCCAAATCCTATACCATGCATCGCAGGCCTCAATCAAAGAGGGGGGGTGGATCTCACAAGCCTTTAGCCTAGGGAGGAGGACTGGGCAGGAGTGCCCCCCGTCTCCCCTCCTGTTTGCTCTTGCTATAGAGCCGCTGGCGGCAATAATGAGAGCGGATGATAAGATTAAGGAATTTGAATATGGAGAGCTGAGGGAAAAAATAACACTCTACGCGGATGACATGCTGTTTTTTCTTGGAGACACAGATGCTTCCCTTAGGCAGCTGATGCATGCAATAAACACCTTTGATCAATACTCAGGCTTAACGATCAATTGGACGAAGACAGCCCTCCTACCCATAAACGGAGAGGAGTCCAGGTCCTTGGCTGAATTCTGCTCGGTCCCAGTGGTCCAATCGTTTAAATACCTAGGTATCTATATCTCCCCTGTCATCACAGACCTCTGTAGACTAAACATTATCCAATTGTTGCATAGATTTAAGGTCTGGAACAAACTATGGCTGTTCCTGATAGATAGAGCCCCCACGGTGGTCCTGCTGTATATTTTCAGAATAGTCAACACACTATTCCGGGCCTTACTTTGGAAGGGTGGATCACCCAGAATAAAGCTAGAACAGCTTCAAAGGGCTAAAGACAGAGGGGGAGTTGCGCTACCTAATCCATGGATATACTACCTGGCATCCCAGTTACAACATCTTATTGGAGAGTTTGGTAGCGACCCGCATACTGGCCCATCTCTCTCCCCCTCAGCTCACTCTATTATGAGGCATTACATGAGCTCGGAGACATCCCTGGTGCTCTGGAATCCATGAATTTTGACTCCTCAAATAGACTCTTCCCTCCTATTCACTGATTTTGAAGATCTGGTCGAAAGACCGGATGCTTCAAAACAGCTCAGGATTCACAGATTATAGTCCCATCTAGCATAATAGGGGATATGAAGGACTCTCTAAACTTTCATGTGCACCCCAATGGAAATGCTGGGGAATTACAGACCTGTCTCAAATCTTACACAATGGTAATCTACGCTCTTATGAGGATCTAAGCAGTACCTACCATCTCCCCCACACCATGAGGTTCCATTACATTCAACTGTCGCATGCAGTATGCGCACAGGGCGCTGCCACAGACTGGTCTCTATCCCCTACACCACTGTTTAGATATATACAATCCATAGAGGACACCAAGGAAAAAATGGGAAAATGACGTAGGCCCTCTGGATGAGGAGCTCTGGGATAACGCCCTTGAACCAATCCACAATAGTTCCCTCAACACCGCTCAGAGGCTATCCCAAATTTTCATAGTATTAAGGGTCCATTATACTCCTGATAGATTGCATCTCATGGGGCTGTTGCAGTCCCCCATATGTGCTCATTGTAAGATGCCAATTGGAGACTTAATCCATTTACTATGGAGGTGTCCCAAGTTGCACCGTTATTGGAACAAAGTGTTGGATACCATTAACTTAGCATTCCACTCCTTGGTGCCCTTGGAACCCACCAGATGTATTTTAGGTATCTTGGATGATATTTCTTTAACGTAACTCCAGCAACTCACGATTAATAGAGCATTGTTTCAGGCTTGTAAACTCATTTTACAACTCTGGAAGGCAGACAGAGCACCCACTCATAAAGAATGGGTTTATAATATGGGTTGCACCCCCAAACTTGAAAAGGTCATTTTTCAACACAGGGGCTGCCCCCACAAATTTGAAAGGTTATGGGGAGACTGGCTCGCTACTCCGGGCCTCGCTCCCATGGATTTGATAATTGATAGACTGCTGGGGTGAATCCACGGAACTCTAAGTGAGATACTTTGCATGTGTTGTTTATGCTGTAGTAAGGTGTGAAATGTGATTTGTAACTGAAATATCCTGAAGATGTATTAATGGCTGTACTTGCTACCTGTTTAATACTGAACTGTATGTTCTAGTGATTCAATAAAACAAGACTTGATTTTAAAAAAAAGCTTAATTATAAGTAGTTATCTAAAAAATGAAATGTTAACTAAAATTCGGGAAAAAAACAGCCAAGTTATAATCAGAACTGGAAAAAAACACTGTTGATGTGAATAAGAAAATGCAAAATGCAAAACTGGCCTTTCTGATGTCGATTATATGATTTAAGAGGCACAATTTTAACTTAACATTTATTTTTCTTATGTGTGTTTTTTCTTCTTATGAAAATATAAGCTTTTTTAAAAAAATAACACAACATTTTACTTAGGTTTCACATTTATTTGCAAACCATGGTGCCACTTTTCAGCTTACCTTTGATCTTATAGCAAGGTATGTGTACTGTACATTCTTCCTTGATGTGAGGTTTTGTTTTAGGACTGCATCCTCCTGTGTGTATTCCCCTGTGATCGATGCAAAGAACCACACGGTACCTCAGCCCATGCCCACATGTAACAGTACACTAAAAACACAGACAGGCTTGTTAGTGTCACTAATCAAGTCGTTTTTCAGAAACATTTCAGCTTATATTTACACAGCATTTTTTGTGTTATATTAGTTATTTATTTAAATACATGTCTGTATACCAGTTTGTCTGTCAAGAAAAATGTATGTGACTGATACTTTTTTCACTCCTTAAACCAATCTAAAACATGATGTGTTATTTTAGGTAAAGGGTGTTATCATCTCCCAATTTGTTATACAGGGGTTGATTTACTAAAACTGGAGAGTGCAAGATCTGGTACAGCTGTGCATGGTAGCCAATCATCTTCTAGCTTCAACTTTTTCAATTAAGCCTTGAAAAAAAAACAAAAAAAAACTGGAAGCTGATTGTTTTCTATGCAGAACTGCACCAGATTTTGCACTCTTCAGTTTTAGTAAATCAAGCCCATTGTGTATACACAAAGGCTTCATGCACACAGAATGCTTTTTTTTTCCTCCCCTGGCTGCCTTTGCTCAAGGGAAGTAAAACGCAGCTTAAAAACGTGCCTAACACCTCATTTTGTACATGCAGTAAAGTGTTTGATGTTAATGCATTCTATTGGCCAAAATATTAACTTATTCTGTCCATTAGCATGTGTCAACACGCAAATGCATGTTTATGCACATTTGCTGCCTTTTCTGCCCAAATGCTCCTCTTCTGAATGTCCAGGTGATTTTTTTTGCCTCTAAACACTTCTGCCTCTAAATGCCTATATGTACATAGACACATAGGCTAACATAGAGGGCCGTTTAGAGGTGTTTAGAGGCAGCAAAAAAAATGCCTATAAAAGCAGCGTTTTTGATGTCCCATGTGCATGAGGGCTATGAATGAGAAGATGTTGCTGGGACCTGGTTTGCATTTTGGTTGGATCCCATGGAAAGCAGTTTAGCAAAGCCCTTGGTGCTAGGGTATTGAGTTCGGCACCCAGATTCAATAAATCCTCACAGGATAGAGTCAGAAGACTTTAGTTAGTCAATGACTCTGCTAGTCCTTACTGAATCCCAAGTTCAGTAAAAAGCATGCCTCCTATGAAGAACAGTGGTCATTAAAGCTAGCAGAAAGCTTAAGAAGTGACAATATGGTTAGCAGACAGTAAGCCCTGCTAAATACAGATACACAAACTGGGAAAACCCACTGTGTACATCAAGTCTGTGACTACTTCACACTCTGTAAACTAGTACTGAATAAGGCTTCAATTGTTTAAGGTGGAACCTTGGGCAAACAGATAAATACAGAAATAAAATACGCATATACTGTATATGTTGCATGCCAAAGGTAAGTTATTGGCCTATCATTTTTGTGTCTCACACACACCTCTTCTAGGCACTCCAGGTCACTCTGCTACTTCTTGAGTTTGCATTACTGCTTTCTGGGTCAGTTCATTGCTTAGTGGACAGAGGTTATGATATAGATTTATTGTCCAGCGAGGAGGCTGGAGAGGAGACATAGGAAGATGAACTCCTAAATTAGGAAATTAAGGACTACATATTAACTATCTGTCTGTGCATTTTGGAAAAATGTGTGAAACAGTCACAAGATCGCCTCTATAGAACTATCAATCTTTTGGCAGGTAAAACAGTAAGGATGATTACCCAAACCCATGTCATTTGGGCAATTACCATAAAGTCGATTCTGAGACACTCAAACATTGTTTCCATGCAGGATGTTTGCAACAATATAGAAATATGGCAGTAAAGTAGAACATGTAAACAGAGCATAAGGATGATCTCCCTAGATTATAATTTCTGTTTGGAGTTTCACTTTACATATTGTATTTAGTTCTACATGTTCTATGTTACCAAATGATGGGATGTATAGAAAACTTACCGGTGACCACTCCTGAGCCAGCCATTTGGGGCAATCAAAAATATTGCAGGGCTGGACAATAGGCATCTTTGGATTGTACATACATTTCCATTCCTCAACAGAGCTGATATGGCCCTGCATGTCCTCCTCCACACAGGAGACTGTCCGGCTTTGGATGCCTCCACCACAAGACGAAGAGCAAGCAGTCCAGGGAGTACTTTCCCATCTTACCAAAAACAAAGGAAATGGAAAACTGAGTACTTATCATAAATATGTATTTATTCATTTATATAAAACCTTTATCCCAAAAGGTGACAGAACTGCTGTTGTAAATGATTTAAAAGTGTTAGCTAGGGTTCATCTTTCTTTGTTAGTCAAGTCCATCTAAATCTGCTAGTGCATCTAACACTACCTTTTCCCCCGACTGGCAATGCTACTGTCCAAGGGTGGCTCCACTGCTTCTCTATCCAGAGTGGAGACCCCCTAAGACAGGAGGTGTTTTACTGGCCAGATAACCAGGTGAACATAATAATACAAAAAAACCAATGCAGCCATCACATTTAAGGATTGCAAGTGCAATATATTACATTTTTGTTTTTGTGGTTAAGACCACTTTAAGGGACCCTACTCTCTAGAAAATGTTCTACTTTAGAAAAAGATGCATTTTGAAGATAGTGGGGGAATAGTAAAACCTCTATTTTTTATTGATGTCTTTCCCCTTTTTTATTGCTGTCCCCTTGATTTCTCCTCACTTTGTGATTTAGAGTGGGTCTGAAAATCTACCCAATGATGGCAGGGGCTAAAATAAATAAAATGACAGTGGCTCTAACACTTCCTCAATCTACTAGTAAAAAAAGTGTTCTTATGCCTGCTTATATCTTTGCAGATATTTGCCTTCTTAATGAGATTTCATACTCACGACAAGACTTTCTATGGGCAGAGTAGGCCTTTGACTAGAGGCAGCACACACTAAATTACTTTTGCCCAGTACAGTTGTCTATTAAATGTTTCCTAATTTAGCAAAAAAAAAAAAAAAAAACATTTCTAAAGGAACAGCATTGATTAAATGATCAGGCACATGGACATCTAAGCTTGAACAGAGACACAGCTTCACATTGTGTACAGTACTTTGTTCAAATGCTGGTGTGTACTGAAACATTAATTATGGGTACCTTTATATTGAGCCAAGGTTCTCATACACAGTTGCCTTGCACTTTGGCAGACTAAAACTCGCTATGCTCATCATGCATTGCTGCAATATTTTGTTCTCTCAACATTGCAAATTGAATGTAAAATGCAAAATTGAATTTGAACAAAAAGATCAAATAATAACACAGTTTAAAAAAAGATGGCACAGTGATTTACATATCACTAACAACACCCATACTTTACTATCCTGACAGTGGCTTCTATCATAAAAGAAATTCCAGACATCAATAACCACTAAAGCATCACAGGAGGTAGGCGAGTCAGCAAAGAAAAGCATCAGAATATATTGTTTCCAAATTATCAGAAAAAACACGGATGCTAACTTGTAATACTTTTTGTTACAGTGCGAGACAAAGCTTACAAAAAAAGTGACACGAGAACTGAAAAAGCTTTTGCTACTGTATGTTTTTAAATATATTGTGTAAGGAACAATAGTGAGCATCCGGTTTCCAAGCAAGCTGGATGGGGACTCTCTTTAGATCATTAAAGCAGTTCTGACTTTAGACCTGTAAGATGAGATTTAAAACTAATATTTTTACACTCAGGAGAAGCCAGGCTGGAAGCTTAGGTCATTAAAAAATGATCTCAGAAGCAGGAGCAATGCAAGAATCAGGTTACTTCAAAAACGACTCCTGACTTCTACTGTGCAGTGGTTGTATTTAACCATTTCTAAACTTTGCTATATGAAGCACTGTGGTAACTTCCAGGGACACAACATAATGTTGTGTAATAATGAAAGAGAAAAAAATGTGTTCTCATTAGGCTCCGCACAATGTTGTCTTCCAAGAGATCTCTGATGTCCCAAGTTGAGTTGGCTCAATGCATGCAGATAAAGAGTGACGCATCATCTGAACATCTGCATCCGAAATGTTTATTTGGAACTAGTTAGGACCCCTTTCTACTGCTGTCTGTGTCCCATTGGGGAGATTTCTCAAAGACAAATAGGGAAAGAGATGTCATTTCTCTAAAGCAAGAAACAATCCCTTCTGAGGCAGCTGTCACTGGAATTCCAATTGGAAGATTTCTCTTCACCTCCTGTTCTGATGCCAGCCATTTAAAATTTAGATTTCTTATCACTTTCACCCTAGTGTAAATGGAAACCAGGACAAATGGAGAGGGTACATCTTCTCAGAGGGGCACTGGGTTTTAGCCATTTTTGTTTTATCCACAATTGAAAACCAGAAAACTTTTGGGGAAGTCAAAAGCTGCTGTACCCCTTTTCTGGCAATAATCCCTTGTTAACGTATCCAAATTTATGAAGCATATGCAACACTTTTGTTTCTGACAGTGACTCACGCCCCAATTTCAGGCAGTTCTAAATTTTTTTACATTGTGGAGCAATGAATGTGCCAAATTCTAAATAAAATGCAGACAGTTGGAATCTTAAAAAAGTGGAGCTAATTAAAATCAACTTTCTTTTGGTGTACAGAGAGAGAAACTGGCTCACACGGATTTTGAAAAAGTGTCTAACATGCATTCTAAAAAGTGTCTCAGCATGCACAAAATTTAAGTACATGTTCTAGACTGGTACATGAATTTGGAGCGTTTTGCACAGGGGTCAATTCCTGGGAAAAAAGTGTGGGAACTCATCCAACATCCCCACCACCACTACTACTACCACATTGTGCACCAAGCCCACCCAGAAATGACGTTCCATCTCTAATGAGCGGTCGGTGAGATACACTGTACGGAGGCGTTTAGATCAGATCAGAACTCGTATCCTATATCAGGCGCAGATCCTATATCTGGCACCCCCCAAAAACAAATGTAGTTGCAGTGAAGTGGTGCAGGTTTTTAGGGATTAAATCTGATGGCGAGGAGGCAATATAATGCTTCATTGTATAATGTGGTTCACTCTCACTGTGGTTCACTCTCCAGGGGGCAACACTAGTGTACCCTAATCTGCAGCAATGCCCCGCACAGGGCCTATCAATGCAGCCTCATCAGTGCAGCCTCAGCAGTGCCTATCAATGCAGCCTAACCAGTGCCCATCTGATCAGCCTCACCAGTGCCGATCAGCTCAGCCTCACCAGTGCCCATCAATGCAGCCTCACCAGTGCCCATCAGCTCAGCCTCACCAGTGCCCATCAATGCAACCCCACCAGTGCTCATCAATGCAGCCTCACCAGTGCCCATCAATGCAGCCCCACCAGTGCCCATCAATGCAGCCCCACCAGTGCCCATCATTGCAGCCTCACCAGTGCCCATCAAATGCAGCCTCACCATTGCCCATCAGCTTAGCCTCAACAGTGCCCATCAATGCAGCCTGACCAGTGCCCATCAATGCAGCCTCATCAGTGCCCATCTATGTAGCCTGATTAGTGCCTATCAATGCAGCCTGATCAGTGCCCATCAAATGCAGCCTCACCAGTGCCCATCAGCTCAGCCTCACCAGTGCCCATCAATGTACCCTGATCAGTGCCTCACCAGTGCCCATCAGCTCAGCCTCACCAGTGCCCATCAGCTCAGCCTCACCAGTGCCCATCAAGACAGCCTTATCATTGCCCTTCAAATGCAGCCTCACCAGTGCCCATCAATACAGCCTTATCAGTGCCCATCAATGCAGCCTCACCATTGCCCATCAGCTTAGCCTCAACAGTGCTCATCAATGCAGCCTGACCAGTGCCCATCAATGCAGCCTCATCAGTGCCCATCTATGCAGCCTGATCAGTGCCCATCAATGCAGCCTAGTCAGTGCCCATCAATGCAGCCTGGTCAGTGCCCATCTATGCAGCCTGACCAGTGCCCATTAATGCAGCCTGATCAGTGCCCATCAGCTCAGCCTCACCAGTGCCCATCTATTCTGCCTATTCAGTGCCCATCAATAAAAACAGCCTCACCTGTGCCCATCTAACAACAGCAAGTATAAGGCGCAACGGCCAGGAGTTCACAGTACACAAAGGAGTCCAATAACATGAATACCAATATTAGAAGTCTGTAAGATCCATGGTGACACTGAGGGCAGCCATCTGATATGAGCTAAAAATGGAACTTAAGTACACTGGAACAAAAAACAAAGAGAGAGACGCCTGTAAGTGTAAAACGTATGGAACAGTTTATAGCCTAAAAAAAACTCATACGTGAACAACAGGCACATCAGAGATCCACAAGTAAAAGGGAAGCCGATACAACCAACGGTGCAATCATCCATCCAGGTGTCAGACCGCAGCTCCTCTTGGCAAACTCCTCACAGCGATGGAAAGCCAGCCGGTCTGTGGGGAAGCCCAGAGCGAGGCTTGAAGAGCACGATGGAGACGGCGTGGGAGGATGGCGTCATCAACATCCGACGCGTTTCTATAGCAGGCAGGCTACGATGTTGTGGTAGCCATGCTACTTCTTCAGGCAATAGGGGACATATGCACGGTCGGCTTTCCACTGCTGTGAGGAGTTTGCAAAGAGGAGCTGTGGTCTGGCACCTGGATGGATGATTGCACTGTTGGTTCTTTGATGTGCCTGTTGTTCACTTACTCCATGTGAGTTTTTATTTGGCTATGTGCAATAAACTGTTCCATACGTTTTACACTTAGAGGCACCTCTCTCTTTGTTTTTTTGTTTTTTTTACCTGTGCCCATCAATGTAGCCTCACCAATGCCCATCAGCTCAGCCTCCCCAGTGCCCATCAATGCAGCCGCCCGACCAGTGCCTATTAATGCAGCCTGGTCAGTGCCCATCAGTGCAACATGATCAGTGCCCATCAGCTCAGCCTCACCAGTGCCCATCAATACAGCCTTATCAGTGCTCATCAATGCAGTCTCACCAGTATCCATCAGCTCAGCCTCACCAGTGCCCATCAATGCAACCTGATCAGTGCCCATCAATGCAGCCTCACCAGTGCCCACCAATGGGGGCAGCTGGGGGGCCCCCTCAGATGTGTCACTGGGCACCACCAGCTGGGCAATTATGGCTGCAGGAAACTGAGAGGGGTGAGCTAGAGCAGGCGGGGACTCCCAATCCTGTCCACTAATAAGCTAATACCCCGCTGTGCAGCGCTTTAGAAAAAAAACTTTTACGGGTCCCCTGTGTTCAGCTGGCACTGGGGGACAGTAAGTGGACTATTTCTTCTTTTTCGGCTTTAGGCGGATTAATCCACCGCAGTGTGCTACATAGTGAAAGCCGGCCTGTGCTATATCATTACACTGGAGCCGGCCAGGAGTGATGCAGCGGATTAATCCACCTAAAGCCAAAAAAGAAGAAATAGTCTGCTTTCTGCCCCCTGGCGCCAGCTGAACACAGGATACCCGGAAAAGTTTTTTCTCTAAAGAGCTGCACAGCAGGGGATTATCTTATTAGTGGATAGGATTTGGAGTCCCCATCCCCTCTACCTCTCCCCCCCTTGGTAAGCCACTGCCAGTCCTGCGGACATGGCTGCTAATGGGAATGGAGTTCCTGCTGTGGGAAAAGTGCAGGTACTCCGTTCCCATGCACTCCCGCAGGACTCGAGCCCTGATTATGCACCATTTTTACAACACATGAGAAATATTTTCGCAAAAATCTGTCTGCACCAGTCTATGAATTCCAAGGATTGTATATAGAAATATTTTGTGCGTTGTGTTAAAATGAAGATTATTATTATTATACAGGATTTATATAGCGCCAACAGTTTGCGCAGCACTTTACAATGTAGAGGAGGGACAGTACAATTACAATACAGTTCAATACAGTAGGAATAGATGGGCCCTGCTCTGGAGCTTACAGTATAAAGGGAGGGGGAGGTGGTACAAAAGGTAATAGCTCCGGGGATGATCTAATGGAGGTGACTCAGCATACAGATGGAGGCGGGCTAGGCTTCCCTGAATAAGTGAGTTTTCAGGGATCACCTAAAGATAGACTTCAGTGTCCATGCCACTGGCATTAGTCTCCTCATTTCTCTTGCTCTGCCTGCTTTTGGGACTAATCCTCTAAACGTCCCATTTATTAACACAGAATGGCATCTATGGCTTTAAGATACTCTCATCTGACATTGTGGTTCTTTCCATAATGAGAACAACTTTTAGAAGCTGAAAAATGAAACTTAAGAATGGCTGTAACAATTAGAAATAAATTAATTTGCTGATTAACGTTAACAAAGGTTTTCTTCTTTATATTCTGTCTGATCAATCTTTTATAAAATCTATTCCTAGGAGTTCAAAAGGGCAATGTTTCATGGGCCCATAATTTACCATTTAATCAAACATAATGAACTAGCCACAGCAGACATATAAAACAGTGTGAGGATATTTGCATGGAAGCAAAAGAGAAGGAACGCTTTTTATAGCCTTAACATAATTAAAAACACTTCAAGACACGATTAGTAATTTTACACTCTATTATCCTAACATGATGAACAAGATCCCTGCCTGCTGCAAATTAAGAGACCAATGTTTGCCTGAAATGGCTTTCAGCATGGATTTAAAATGTAAGCGGTTCCTGCAGTGGTGAATGGGTATGGCTGTCACTCACTGTCTTCCTTCATTGTACTGGATCACGCATGCCTCTGCGTAACCCCTGCATTGCCATTACTCAACATAATTTTCTTTACAGGCCTGGGCTAACCAAAGAATGTCAGCACTCAAGGAACAAATACAAGAGAACATATGTCAGTAAACTATGCTTTTATAAAAATACTATAACCAAGCAAATTATAATGCAAACAACAATGTCAACGTCTTTTTAAAAAGAACCCATCTCCTACACATGAGCAAATACAGGACTGGAAAAATGTAATAAACCTACACATGCTCCATATCTCATGCTTTTCCTGTATTCAGCATTACACAGACTGGATTTTTCCTAGGCATTTAAAAATATTACTGAATAATAGTAGCAAATATAAAAACTCCTATGTACTAACAGAACATCAATGTGTTGCTGAAAAAAAATCCCACTCCAATAAACTTTATAACACCATTTATGTTACGTGTAATGTCCACAATGAGGGGTTTTGGTACCTTAGAGACTAAATCGAGTTTTATATATATATATATATATATATATGGGTCATTTTACAAACACAACCTAAGGTACTCATAAATTCATTAAGATTATCATAAAGAATGCTCTAGTCTCCATCGCACCTCCACAAGATAAATGTAGGTGCGGGTGGCAAATAAATGTTCCTGTTGGTTTCTGGCACTTTGTCCTTAGTATGTCTGAGCTTCCTTCCTACTACTGAACTTATCATATAGACTGTGCTGCAGCCAATGAGATTTAAACCTGGGTGGGGCAGTCTGATGGGGATTCACAGATACTAGTTCTACATCAGGTGTGCTCCCCTTGTGACTGACAGCAGCGAGTGGTTGAATTCAAAGCCAATGTACAGTCTGCTATTGGCTATAAAATCTGCCCACTGCCTGCTGTCAATCACAAGAAGAGAGCAGACCTGATGGAGAACTAGTTCCTTAGCGTACCCATCAGTTTCTGCCCTCTGTCTGCATCATTGGTTGCTAACAGTCTTTTGGCTGTGACAGCATCCTTAACAACCAGATACAGTTCAGGAGTGGGTAGCAGCGATAACCATGCCCCTCTGCTACACAGCACTATATGGAGACAGGCATTCTGCCTGTCTCTGTATGCCAAATGTAAGTTGATCTTGATACCTCCAGTTTATTTATCTACAGTCTGTAGCTATGGAACCACTTTGTAAAAATGGCACTTTTATGAACTACCTGAGTCTGTGCCGGTCATGTGTGTCAGTAAAGCTACCAAAACATGCGGCAGGGCTTTTTTATTCTGGCACAGGCCATACTGCTAGAAAAGTCTTGTAAGTACTTTTTTGAATTCACCCCTCTATTTCAGCCATGTGACAGAGAAAATTGAGTACTGTCCTTGATACTTTTTTTATTTGCATAAAATACAATTTTTCAGGAAAAGCCTTTGGGGTATCTCCCCTTCTTCAAGGTCCAAGCAGTACTGCTTGGACCTTGAAGAAGAGGAGATACCCCAAAAGCTTGTCCTGAAAAATTGTATTTTATGCAAATAAAAAAAGTATCAAGGACAGTACTCAATTTTCTCTGGCACAATTGCACTTACACGGCTACAATCACCTCAAGCCATGTGACTGTAATTTTCAAATTTCATCGGACTCAACTGAAAATAAATGTCACTGTTATGACATAAAGCAGGGGTAGTCAACCTGGGGCCCTCCAGCTGTTGCAGAACTACAAGTCCCATCATGCTTCTGGAAGTAATTGTAACTGCCAGTCTCGAAATGCCTCATGGGAAATGTAGTTCCACAACAGCTGGAGGGCTACTGGTTGCCTACCACTGACATAAAGATACTCATTCTGGGCCTAGAGATGTACAAGGGCTCTACATACATAAACCTTAGCTTTCATCTACAGTATGCAGTTATAACACCAAGACTGCTATTTACTGTAGCTGTATACATCTTTAGCATTCATACAAGAATCCTACTGATTGTAAACAAAAGACGGACATACCTGGGAAGGGGATGATAGAGATCATAGGGCATAATTTGCTTGTAACCGTCACTGTAAAATAAAAAAAGTTATCATTAATATAAAAAGGAATACAAGAAATCTCTCTGTAATGAAAATTTCCTAACAAAAAACACGATTTTTTTCTTTGCTCAGTTAAACATACCCTAAATTTGGCCATACTCGGTTCGAATTTTGGCTGGTTCAACAGGAACCGTCTGAGATTTGAACCATTAATGGGCAGGCCGAATGAACCAAGTTGATTTATCTATCAACTTGAGTACAACCATCCTGCCAGATTCTCTTGCGATTATCGCCAGCGGCTGCTATCAACCCTCTCCTCAGGTACCCCCAACAGGCCATGTTTTGGGAATTTCTCTTAGATAAAATAGCTGTCCTAAATACCAACTCTGATTTAAAGCACCTGTGCACGATAAAGGAAAACCTGCAAACATGGCCTGTTGGGGGTACTTGAGGACAGGGTTGGGAACCACTGCCGTAGAGCAACAGTATGATTGGGAACTAAGAAATCCAGAAGCAGAGCTGAAGGAGGAACAGCAAGCAAATCTTGCTGCAGGGAGTCATAAAGGTCTCTGCAGCTCACGTTAGACAAAGTAAACTCCTCTTTCTCTGTGTGATCATGGTTAGTGGATTGAATTTTCCAATGCTAGACTTTCATATAATGCAAATGTACCACTGCCTCTTAACAAAGTTTTCTGGTTTTACTTTTTGTGATAACAATTACATAATATGGTAAAGATATCAAGTTCCCTAAAAAGTGTAAAAGGACTCTGATGATCCTGAAAGGTCTCTGATACTCATTCATTGTTCATTGGTTAGAGTGATCTCTAAACATTGTGTGCATTAAAGAATGAACGATTCTGGCACTGATTCTTTAGCCTAGGTTCACACTAGTGTTGCTGTATAATCTGGTGTTTTTCAGTGCATTTTAGTGAAACGTTTTAAGTGCTTTTTTGATGCATCTTAACTCCTCATGCATTTTTTTTTTTTTGGAGGAGGAGACTGGTTGTTAATAAAAACCCTGCCAAATAGGCATGTTCATGCATTTTTCACATACTTTTCATGTGTTCCCATTGAAGTCTATGGGGAAAAAAACACACTATGCTGCACCAGAAGAAGCACCTGCACCTTTTCACAAATTGCACTGCACCATGTTACATGGATGTGAACAAGCACCATAAAGACTAAAGTGATTTCCATTGTCGTGCATTGCAGTGAGAAATCGCACTAGTGCCAACGAGACCTTACACTTCTGTTATTCTTATCTTTATCTACTTCTATAAATACTCAGAGCATTAATACTAAAATAAATTAATGGCCAATATCATTTAAATGCATTGGGTTGTTAATTGTAAATGTGTCTGTTGAAGATGGTTGATCACTTGATCCAATAATAGAGTGAGCTGTTGTTCTTTAGTGATATACTGAACACACACCACTGAGTGGAAGTTTATAATTGAGGCATAACTGGCAATCAGGGAATGCTGGCATTTGTTAAAAATTTGTATTGCTAATAATATCTATAGGCTGGTGAAAGCTACTCTGGCTGTTGAGCCCCATGAAGGTCTGCTTTAAAAAAGAAAAAAAAGTAATTTTTCTCTGAGGAGCTTAAAGCCGAGTTCCAGCCTGTAAAAAAAAAAGTAAAATTCAGCAGCTACAAATACTGTAGCTGATAATTTTTAATCTAAGGACACTTACCTGTCCAGGGATCCTGCGATGTCGGCACCCCAAGCCGATTCGTCCATTGGCTTCGGGTGCAGGTGCCGGTATTGCAAGCAAGGGAAACCGGCAGTGAAGCCTTGACAGCCGGTTTCCTACTGCGCGTGCGCAAATCTGCGCTTTGTGAATGGTCCCGTCGTCTTCTGGGACACACACAGATTCCAGAAGGCAGTGGGGGGGGGGGAAGGAGGAGGGACCAATGCAAATGCGGAAATGACGTACCACGCTGCGGCAAGGTAGGATGGAAGTCCAGCTTGAAAGCTTGAAAAGAACAGAAAAGGCACAAAACTAAAATAAAAAAAAAAACAATATCTAAAAACAAGGGGGGTGGGGTGCTCTATTGTTCAAGACCTAGTTGCATTTTAGCCTGAAACTCTGCTTTGATCACAGTTGGGTGCAGCTGCTTAGAAGGCAAACCTTGGGGGAGCCAAGAGATGTAGAAGATGCAGCACATGTGTGCCTTGAGTGGGGTCAATACTACTTTAATGCCAAACACTTCCTTAGCAGCCTATAAGTCTAAAATGACATGTCTGTGGTCCCAAAATGTAATATTATTGTTCAATTGGTTTTAGTTATGCTCTATCCTAACAAGGATATGTAGTTTGTGCTGCTTGCCATGCCCACTCTAGAAATGAATTAGTGCTAGGGATATTAAAATAAAATAAGCTAAACTGGATAAGTATTCTAGGAGAAGCATCTGCATTATATTGTTATTAGCAGTTCCTCTGACTATCAATCAAGTACTGAGCAGTCATGTCAACTGAGATGGTTGAACATTTGTTTAACATTAACAGGCTTATTTAAATGGGGGAGCAAGAAGAAATAATGATGTGAATAGTGGAAAAGCCCATAGCAGGTCATTTGAGGGATGATTTGACAGTGCTAGTTATAGCAGTACAGAGTTGCATTCAAGGCCCTGTTCCCTGGAGTCCACATATCTAGCTGCAGGTGTAACTACTGTTGCTTCATCACATACACTTTATGTTCTATGTTGTTTTTACAACTTCCTGTTGCTTGTCTGAAATAATTTCAGTTAAATGCTTAAAGTATATATAAAACCCAATCACTAAAATCGCATGCACTCTTTAACCGATAAATGGCATTTAAAGGATAAGTTCACAAAATGTTCCATCCTTCATCCCCACCTCAGGCCACCTCTGCTCATACACTCCTATGTCAGGCGCTTTTCTCTCCAAACCTGGGAGAATGTCCGTCAATGTCATTGTTACACAATGGAGTGTATGAGCAGAGGTGGCCTGAGGTGGGGATGAAGGATGGAACAGAGTAGAATCATATCTGTATAAGCCTATGCTAGCAATTATGACTTCTTTGGCACCATTGTACTACTTCATATTTAATTTTATAGAACATGAATTAAAAGTGACCCTATCCCTAGAAGACGGTCCAACATCCGCCAGACAGGGTGGGTGGGTCTGGCGCCACCTGCCACTAGGTGAGGAAAGGGGCATTTTCATGATCGCACTGCACGGCGCCATGCTTTTGTTGAAATTATGAAACTGTTGAGCACAGTGTAACTGTTGATGATATGTTTAATTACGAAGTATGTTATGATGAAATATGTGATTGACATAACTTTGTTTGACCAGTAGATGTATATAAACACATGGAATGATCCTGAGGAAGCAGAACTCCTGTGAAACATCAATCATAATTCCACATGTCAGACTACTAACATACCTGTTTGGATGGTTATGTAAAGTGTACAATACATCTTCCATTTTTATGGATTTTTTATCAATTTGTAATCAATAAATGTTCTTTTAATGAGTATCTGTATCACTGTGTTCACTTTAGACCACAACCAATCCAGTAAAGTCCCCTCTCTTAGTGCTGTATATCTGGGTGGGGCCTGGCTTCCATCTTGATTTTCTTTCAATTTATAATCTAATCATGGGATGTGGATTGTGTTTATACATGCTCATACCTCATACTCACAGCGCTGTGGTAGTTCATTGTGAACTACAAGTCGACAGCCACTAAGGCTGTTGGGACTTGTAATTTTCCATTCACAGAACACTGTGAATGAGTGGAGCGTTTTTTTTTTAAATTTTGACAGCTAGCAGGGGAGATATCGGGGTGGGTGACAGAGGCCGGTCCTTTCATAACATGTTAAATGTTACACCCTGAACATGGGTGTAACATGTTATGATAGGTAAAGTTGTCCATTAATAAAAGACATTTCTTAAAAATTATTTTTACCCGCAGCTTTCAGGAAAATAATACCTGGTGATCCCGCTAAAAAAACCTTGCTCAGGCACTTTGTAGTATAGTGTGACCAGGGGTAGTTGATCCAGGGAATATCCAATTGCCTCCTGGGGATCAAGAAGGAATTTTTTCCCCAACTGGAGCAAACTGGATCAAGCTTTATTATACTTTATTGTTTTTTTTTTTTTCTTACTCTGGATCAACTGTGGGTATAGGATTGGGTATACAAAGGTTTCTACGTATGGGTATGTGTGTGTTGGTTTTTCTTTTGCTGTGTCAGTTGAACTAGATGGACTTGTGTCTTTTCAACCAGACTTAAAGGGGTTGTAAAGGCAGAAGGTTTTTCTTTATTTGAATACATTCTATGCATTAAGATAAAAAGCCTTCTGTGTGCAGCAGACACCCCAGCACCCCCTAATACTTACTTGAGTCCGATTTCTATCCAGCGATGTCCATGAGTTCCTCGGACGTCCGTGACTCTCCCTCCTGATTGGCAGTTAGCCAATCAGGAGAGAGAGGGACGGGCCCAAACCAGAGCTCTGTGTCTGAATAGACACACAGAGCTCAGCTCAGCTCAGGTGCCCCCATAGCAAGCTGCTTGCTGTGAGGGCACTCGACAGGAGGGAGGGGCCAGGAGAGCCGAAAATGGACCTGAAAAAAGGATGATTGGGTCTCCTCTTGCAAGACTACTACACAGGGCAGGTAAAAACTGAGATTTTACAATCACTTTAAGCCTAGTACACATGGGCTGCATGTGGGGCAGCATGGGCCGGCTCAATAGAAACCAAGCGACATTCAGCTGGTTCATTAGAAACCGGCCGACATTTGGCCTGTGTGTACTGCAGCCGGAAAAAGGTCTACCAACCGGCTCCGCTCAGCCAATGGCTGAGAGCGCTGACCAGAATGTTCTGGCAGGGGGGCCGCCCCCCTGTCAGAACACAATAGAACAGCAGGGGAGATCGCTGTACTAACATCGAATAGTTAGTACAATGGCTCCTCCTGAGCTGTCGGTTTTTTTTCAGCCCTGCTTGGTTGAACAAAAAAAAGACTACTAGTGTGTACTAGCCTTAAAGCTGACCATAGACAGTTCGAATCATCTTGGATGGTTCAGCGTGGACTGGTTGAGATTCAAACCATGTATGGGCAAGCTGATTGTACCCAAGTTGATCAATCGATCAACTTCAGTACAACCAGCCTGTTGGATTTTTCATGTGATTATTGCCAGCGGCTATAACTGCTAGCAATAATCACTGTGAGTTCTTCTCGCGGGGACGGCTCCTCATGCCCCACCTGCTGGGAGAACACAATAGCTCTGTGGGAGGGATTCTCCCATCAACACTGACTTTCAAATCATTTTCTTTCATGCAGCTCATGGTAGCTGGAAAGTAAAGTGATTTGTGCTGACAGCAGAGAAAAGAAGTAGCAGAGGGGAATGAAATTTAGTGTTCCTAACTGAGGCAAGTAAACAATAGCAAAGGGATATGCTTTGTTCATATTTCATGTCTGAGGTTTACAACAACTTTAAGATGTGAATGTACATATGCTGTGGCTGTGATGCTTTGCTTATCTGAGCCTTTGATGTCTGAATTAAACCCACTGTTGCATTCAGCTGGCTGTACTGCCTCCCTAATGTTACTTATTCAAGAGCAACAGCGTGCAACGCACATAGTTGTGATGCAGTGGTGCAGGTTTTTAGAGGTTAAACAAACAGTGAGGAGGAGACATAGGGGTTGATTTACTCAAGCTGAAAAGTGCAAAATCTGGTGTAGTTCTGCAAAGAAACCAATCAGCTTCCAGGATTTGTTGTCAAAGCTTGATTGAACAAGCTGAAGTTAGAAGCTGATTGGCTACCATGTGCAGCTGCACCAGATTTTGCACTCTCCAGTGTTAGTAAATCAACCCTGAAATGTCTCCTCATGCCTCTCAATTGCCCTCTGAAAAGTGATCCTCTGCAGATCACTAAAAATGATTGCTAAGCAACTATAATGACTATCAGAGATAAGTACATTGATCTTTAATCTCCTGGAAGACCAGCAAATTCAATGTTTCACTGAAGAAATGAGGTTTGCTTTGCCTGAATATGCACGTGCTGATATGCCCAGTTTCTGGAGGTTCAAGGGAATTAAAAAACTCCTTTGCCGATTTTTGATATCCTGTAAATGAAGTGAATCAAAGGATTGGAGAAACCGCTTGCGAAATGTTAAATTAGCGTATCTGCTGACAAATTAGTGGCATTAGTTGGTTGGCTAATCTTTAATATTGTGATTACTACTGCTATTTCTAATAGCTATTTCTATTTCTATTAGCAAATATCAGCTTTCTATAAATAAAATTGTATTTGGGAATAAACAGAAGTAAATGAGTCACATCGCTGTTTGAGCCCCTTAATTAGTATATGAATGTAATCTCCTAGAAGGGGCCGCCTGTGATAGCAGAAAACTGTAGCACAGTACTCATTGTACTGTAGAGCTAATTAAATGAATTGCATGAGCAAGAGGTGGTGACAAGTTAAGAGGAAAAACGGCTGGTAACATCCTGTGAAATCTGCCAACTTTGGGATGAACTGAAACGACCTATGTGATTTACTGAAAAAATTCTGAAATGCTTGTCCTGATAATATAGATTTATTCATCACTTGAAGAACAGAGCCTGATAAAATCCACAGCACAGGCGTCCTTTTACTGTGTACAGGCTAAAAGAACAACTTCAGAGCCTTGCACTTAGTTTGAGCTGAATAAAACAGTGATACAACAACTGCTCTCTGGGGACTCCTTGCTGGCTTATCACCATAGATAGAGCAAGGCCCTTTCCAAGCCAGGAAACCATCTGTGTGCTCTGGCATTTGGTAAAGTCATTTATAACCAGAATTGAGGTAAAAAATGACTGACAACAGAAGAGATTGTACAGGGCGATAAGTCTGGATAATGTGCAGGTACTATAAACATAACCGTGGCCCAGGCACAGACTACTGCAACATGTAGGGGACTAGTGAACAATCATTCTGTATTATATTGTATATGGGTTATGAATGCGCACAAAATGGATCAAAGCATTTCTATTCTTAAAGTGTTTGTATAGCCAAAATAATTTTCTTGTTTGGATAGAGTAGGGAAGGGTTAGAACCTACACAGTAAAAAGTGATAAATTCCAGTGCTAAAAGTTCCTCAGGATGGCAAGCAACCATGTGGGAAAGGATTGGGTAATCGGATGTGTGCTGCCCTCCTCGGACGGGGAATCTGAAAGGTACTAAAAAAAGAGAAGAAAAGGAAGACGCACGCACCTAGTGCATTACCAAAAATAATTTAATCCAAATAAAAATATAAAAAAGGGGTACTCACAAAGGACACAAGAAGACAGGACATGAAGCGAAGCTCTGAGGAAGGGGGTGTGCCCCCGAAACGCGTCAGTTTTCATCCTGCCTTGTGCCTTGATTTTATCATGTCCTGTCTTATTGTGTCCTTTGTGAGTACCCCTTTTTTATATTTTTATTTGGATTAAATTATTTTTGGTAATGCACTAGATGCTTGTGCCTTCCTTTTCTTCTCTTTTTTTAAGGGTTAGAACCTGTTTAAGTTTATTTTTTGCTGCTTGTATCCCATTTAGGAGATGTTCCTTTACTTTCGATGCAAGAGGCACAACAGGAAGTGAGAGATAATCTCTGCAATGATAGAGAAATTCCTTCTTAGGGCTTGCTTACAAATTGCAAATGTTGGGTGGGGTGAAAAAAACAGGTGGTTGTATTATGTTCTTACTGCCCCCCGTCAGCCCCCCCTTAAGCTGAAAATGACCCCCCCTTTGCATTCATCAGTGAATGGGGTCAGGCGGCAACCTCCCTGCAACTGCAGTGGTGTGGCATTTACAGGGTTCAAACAGGCGGTGAGGGGAGGATATATGGCCACTGTGGATTGCTTTTCAAAGGCTGCCTCTAGTAAAACTTAGCCTTGGATAGCTGTCATCAGATTAGGAGACCCCAATGGGAGGTTTCCCCTCACCTCTCGTTATGGTGACAACTCCAACGTTTTGGATTTTCCCTCACTTTCTGTCTCATTGGCACAAATAGAGAGGTTGAATCTACCTAGAAGGGACACAGACAAACTTTACAGGGGTTATTATAACACTCAACAGCTCACTAACTATTGCTAGGTAGCAGAGGACAATGGTTCTCAATTTTATTGTTGCTCCAAAATCTTTCATGTGCAATAGTAAAAACAGTTTATTCTCACACAACAAAAGTATGGGAATGGAAAATATGAATTCAAATTCAGAGTGACTCTGTAAGGGTGAGGTTTCTGGAATAGGTTGGGGTCTCTCCAGGAGCAGTGCAGGGGCACTGTGGGAGATTGGAGGTCACTGCAGGGGGTAGGCACTGTAGGATACTGTTGGAGGTTGGGAACATTATATGGGGCAGGAGACTCTGCAGCAGACTGGGGGCACTGTGTTGTGGGGGTTGAGGGTTCTCAGGGAGCCTGGGGGCACCGTAAGGGGTTGAGGGACACTTCGGGCAATTATGGGAGGTTTGAAGCACTATGGGAGGCACTGTAGTAGGCTAGGGGATCTGCAATGCTGAAGGCCCAAGCAAAGAGTTATGCTCTGGCAGTGGGCCAGAGCCTAGTCGTTGAGAACCATTGGCATAGGAAATGCACCTTTGTCTTTTAACTAAGCAGTAAAAAGCTCTTAAATAAAAATCACTGCTCCCCTCTTCCCCGGAAAGTCTCTACTTTTTCCTTAATTTTTTGTGAAGCTTATATGGAAAATATTATGAAAGTATGAAAGTCCATGCCCATATGTACCCACAACTCTTGCTGGGTTTGTTTGGATTTAATCTATGAACACACTATGGTTTGAATGAGATGTATGCATGTGGCTTCTGTTGATAAAGCCATAAAATTGTTGGCATTGTATGCCAATTTTACCTAATAGGTATACTGTTTCTACATCAGGACCAGTGTATTTACTACATTTAATAGAACTTAGGGTAAGACCATGCAAGTATAAACATACATGGCCCCTAATAGCTTACTCCCGAAAAAGATGTCATTCTACACTGATCATTTTAGGGAGAAAAAGAAAAGCCACTGTACATATTTCAGGTAAACTTCATTATTGAATTTCAAGGAACAGACAAACATATGTTCATAATACATGTTCTACAAATTACTCAGCCAAAGCTGCTTTGCTTGCATGAACAAACAAGGAGCTTGTTACTGACCATCCCAATAAATCTCTCTAATCAAGGTTTTCGGTGGAGGATGAAGAGAGAGGTAGCATAATGAGAGAAAAAGAAATCTTCAAAGGCTCCCATAAATATATAATTATCTCTATCATCAAGGAGTAAAAAATGTATACTGTACACATAAAAGTCCAAAATATAACACACAGCAAAAGGCAATCTCATCAAAATACAAATGCATATATATGTGTCCGACTGGACAGAAGAAAAACATGCCAACAGCATACACATCTAATGAGATGCTTCTGCAGGCTACAAGCACTGATTGTTCTCATTCTGTTTGCTTCTGAACACTTTTAAGGTTTAATAGCTTGTCCAAATACCAGTGTGTGTGAATGCTTCTAGCACTCTATAGTGAAAAAGTGAAAGGTTAGCCCCACTCAACCTGAGAGTGTCATTCATTATCAAGACAGCCTGGTTTGTTTAGAGGTGAGGAAACTTGCAATGATGGGTGGATAGCCTATACAGCTTGTTTCAACATGAGCTAAGAAGTAATTGTTTGCAAATAGACAAAAAAATAAAAGAAGGCTTTCAAGCACTTTAGAAAATAGAAAAGAACAAATCCCCCAAGTGGCAAAATAGCATCAATCTCTGTATGATTTATTCTTTGCAATAGTTACTTCTAATAGCTTAGAATACAAACAGCAATGGAACAAACAGCAAACAAGCTAGTTTGAGGTGCACAAAATGACCATACAGCAATGGTTTTCTACTGTTTGAGTTAAAGTGTATGTTCAACTTTACAAAAAAGCACACTATACTGTCCCATATGGGTATAGCAGCATAGTATGCTAAACCTTCCTACCACTATGTTTTGAACTACACAACCGCAAGATCCTTCATATCATCTGCACCCAGCAGTGGCTCTGTCCCAAGTTATTGTATGTATGAAGCAGCCAGTAGGGACCCGTGCCTCCTAGTGCCACGGGAAAGAACGGTGTATTTTTCCTTCAGACTACAAATGAAGTGCACAGTGTGTCTCCTGTCTATGACAAGCCCAGTGGCTGCAACAGGAGAGAGTACACACTGACCACGTGCGGACCAAAGGAACAGGATGGTGCTCTCTCCTATGGCCTTAGGGGGCACTGGTCCCAATGGCTGCTCCGTCTGCAGAGGCTTTTAAGAAGCTGCTTCTAAATGTGTTCATGCACTTCGCCGTTTAAACAGAAAGGGAGCTCGTAGGTAAGTTTAGCACACTATGCTGCTGTGCCCATGTGGGACAGCATAGAGTGCTTTTTGTTAAAGCTGAACTTACCCTTTAAATAAATTTTAATGTGAAAACAGGCAAAAATGCATTGATTGGATAGTGCTTAGCCTTATGGCAGCCATTCTCAAACAGGATTCTGTGGTACCCTAGGACTTCTCCAGAGGCTACTTCCTTAAGCTGTGGCTAATTGACTTCCCATCTGATGGTGCATTCATAGTTCCAAGTCCTGTAAGTCCCGATAACTGTAAGGATGACATTCCAACCACCATTGGGAGGGCATTCTTCTCACTGATCTCTGATTTTCCAAATGAACCCTGATAGACTACCCTTAACAGGGGTTACCTGAGACCTGGATATTATTCCTCTGGGGTGAAAAAGTTGAGAAAAGCTGCCTTCTAGGGTATGTTCTTTGCTTTCTAATATATTAGGTACCGTATATACTCGAGTATAAGCCGAGTTTTTCAGCACATTTTTTGTGCTGAAAAAGACCCCCCTTGGCTTATACTCGAGTCAGTGTCTGTGGGTGATGAGTAGATTCACCAACCTTACAGTAGGAATGTCAATAGCCCTGAATGTCCTGAACCTTGATACTTACGTGGTAGTCTACCCTTCAGTTAATCGGTGTCGAATTCCTTCATCGGAGACCTCTTCA
>BLSH010492131.1:1697601-1714836 GCA_018402905.1 Glandirana rugosa | reverse complement strand
AACAGTTCAGTCCTATAGATTACACTGTCTGCTCTATATCCTGAGTGGAAGGCTGTCACTAACAGCAGATCACCACTAATTACACCAGTCGCCTTCTTCATCTGCAGGACTAAGCTGTCATTTTGACAGCCTGGTCATGTACAGTAAAGGGGCATGGCTGCATGACCTTGCCTTACAGGCCACAAAATAAGTCACATAGACTGCCTGTTGCATTCCAGATGTAGAAAATACCATCCAATGCAACTAAACTAGTATTTTAATTTCTGAGAATGTTATCCTTATGTCAATTCTTTACCTTTTACTGGCTTTAATTTCTGCACAAGAATTGATTCCTTCCAAGAAGTCCGGTTACAGACACTGGTCTGGGGCAATGATTTCAGAAAACATACTGGCCATGCCGCGCTAATTCACTAACTGCATGGACTATAAATGTAATATTCCAGTGAATGAGATAGCGGTGTGATGAGCCACTATAGGGTGGTAAGACAGGCATTGGCTGAGGTGGGGGGGGGGGGGATTTAGAAAAACACATTGGCTGTGCTCCACCCACTCAGTATAGACCACTTAATGGTCTGTAAAAGTTCGCTCAAGCTTAACTGCTATGAACTGGTGGTGGAAGACTCAGTTTTGCAAGCTTAGTTTTATGCACTTTCAGGTCATATCCTCCATCTCTGTTCCTATGGACACAAAGAAGAAGCTCACAGGCTATCTCTAACTTACTAGAAAACTTGAGAAGGGTAAAGCATGCCAGAGTTGTACCAAAAGAAATCGCAGTATAAATAAAATGCAAAACATGAAACAGCATTCAGTCGAATTTGAAATAAACAAACACCCATTGAACTGAGATTAAATCATGTAAATAAAATCAGTACACATGGGAATCTAATGGACTATACTTCAATAATTACACATTTTCCATTAAAAATTGATAATCCCACCATTGGCTTCCCATTGCCCAACGAATAAAAACACTAACAATGAGGGCCCATTCACACCTGAGCGTTTTGTAGCTTGAATATGCTTGAAGCCTGAAGCTACAAAACGCTGGAGAGGAAAAAATCAATGATTCTCTATGGAGATGGTTCACATCTCCACTCAAAAACGCCTGAAGCCAAACGCCTGAAGCTCAAACAAGTTCTGGAGGTATTTTTTTGCCCGAATCGGGCAGATTTGGGTGTTTGTATCCCATAGAAATTAATGAAAACGCGCAAATTGGGGCGTTTTGCGTGGTTTGTTACACATGTTTGCGTGATTTTCAGCTGAAATAAAAGCTAAAACAAGCTGAACTACCTAGCAACAAATGATGCAATAGATATAGTATTCTCTATTGACTAATACAAAAATGCCAAAAGCCCAAAAACGCTGCATACAAGCACGCAAAAACGATCCAAAGCCGCGACAAAACGCTGGAAAAACTTCAAAGACGCGTCGCTCAGGTGTGAATGCAGCCTAACATATAAAGCTATTTACAACTCTGCCCCAAGCTACATCACCAAGCTTATCTCCAAATATTCATTAAAGTTAGAAAAATGGTGCTGTTCATCCAATTAGCATGACAAACTACACAGCAGTAGTTTTCCTTTGAGATACACAAAGCACCAAATCACTTATCCTAAAAACCTGCACTCGTGACATAAATGAATCAAGATTTTTATGAGAAAATAGTGAAAAAAATATATATGTGAAATCAAAAAAAAAAGTATGAATGTAAAAAAAAGTCAGTGAAATCAAGTCAATCCACTGATACATGCACCTCCGATCACCAAAATTGGCATACACCAGCGTGCAATCCTTCACCATACAGAGTGCCTGCTTACCGGAACATATTTGCCTCCTATTACGGAAGGTCAATCCCGCATGTGACTTATAACCCAGCCGGGGCCTGAGTACTCAATGTCAGAAGCTCCCCATGTAAAAATAATAACTTGCCATGGCATAAAATCCTTTATAAAGTTTAATGTGTATTTTAATGGTTGCACTTACATCCAATTTGTAGAAAATTTGCACTCATATTAAAAAAGCTGGCCGGCTTCAAACAACAGCTCGTCCTTTCGGGACTTCTGCACATGGTGGCATCAGCTCCCATGGTCCGCTCCAGGACTTCCCCAGATCCTCTCCCACACTCTGGAACTCACTGCCCCAATTTGTCCGGTTATTTCCTACTCTGTCCACTTTTAGGTGATCCCTGAAATCTGTCTTCAGGGAGGCCTGTCCTGCCTTCAGCTAACAACCAAATCTTCTACTTCCCTCATCAGTTCATCCCTCACAGTTACTACCTTTTGTTTCACCAGACCCTACCTAATGGATTGTAAGCTTGCAAGAACAGGGTCCTCCTAACCCTCCTGTATTGAATTGTATTGTTACTGTATTGTCACCCTTTATATTGTAAAGCTCTGCACAAACTGTTGGCGCTATATAAATTCTGTATAATAATAATAAAATAATAACTATTGTAAAAGAACTTCTAAAACTTACAGTAACACACCTTCATTAATCTTCTGCTTACTATAGTGATTTTACATAATACCATGATTCATGCAGTTAGGTCAATGTATAGCTGCTATTCTTTTTCAACATTTCCATTTTAGCACTATTTTTATCCACACAACGTTTTATTGTGTTTGTATTTCCACTTCTAAATATGAGAGTAGGCTATGTAACCTTATTAACAACTACATCTTCCCTTTCCAAGAAAAAGAAGCACGGTTTCCACTTTGCCTTTTCTAGCACAGTAAGCCATTTCCTGCTTTTAGATAGTAATGACCAAGAAATTATTTGTCTTCAGGTCCTGTGGAATAGCAGAATAGCTGAAACTCTGTACTTACACAGGCTCAGTTTGACATCTAAAAAAACTATAGTTAAAGCCCAGCCAAAAACATATGCATTGACGCGTTGTATCAATAAAATGGGCAGCACAGCCCAGATATTCTGGATCTAGTGGCCCAAACATTTATGGAGTATGCTCCCTAGGGCTCAAGTCTAGCTCATAAATGATTGGCAGGCTCTCAAAAAAGCAGGGGCAAGCACATATATATCCTTAAATTCACAGGCATCTATGGAATGTGTATGAATAACATCTGGAAAGTGTAACATTGACCTCTTATTACAAGAAAAATGAAGAAAAAAAAACATGGAAAGCAATAGTATCTTAATGACCAACCAAATTACACACTTATGATAGCTTATCGCCTATTCATTAAGAGGTCATCTGTCACACTTATTATTAAATGGCAAGGCATGTAACACACTTTTGGGCTAATTTAAGACTTGCTTCTCACATTCACAGAGATACAGCAAGGGGCCTGTGTATTAAGACATGACTGACTAAATAGCATTTAAGATAAAAACATTAGGTCCATTAAATTCCCATTATGCAAAACCTTAATCTGTTTACAGTCCTATGTTTCAGAGATCTTCTAACCTGCTAGATGGCAGCTGTCCTGGATGTCATTACAACATAAAAAAGGTCTACAAAACGGATCTGTAACTGCACTTTTAACATCTAATGGGCATATTCTGCCATACTGAAATACAATACCGGCAATATTTTAGGGCTGGCCATAGTTAAACAAAGATCAGATGTATTCTTAGATTGTAAGCTCTTACGAGCAGGGCCCACTGATTCCTATTGTATTGTATTTGTACTTTCTACCCTCAAGTTGTAAAGTACTGCGTAAATTGTTGGTGCTATATAAATCCTGTATAGTAAAAATAATAATGAGTCATTATTCATCATTATTGAACAGTGGCTTAGTAGCTGGCACTTCTACCTTGCAGCCATGGAATCCCACTCAAGACACTATCTGCACTGAGTTTGTATATTCTCCCTGTGCTTGTGTGGGTTTCCTCCAGATAGTCCAGTTTCCTTCCATACTCCATGGACATGCTGGTTGGTTGTCTCCTGTCTAATTTGGCCCTAGTATGTTTGTGTGTGTGTGTGTATGCATGTATGTATATAGGCAGCACTGCCTTTTGTGTTCCTTTGGGAAAATTTCCCTTCACCTCCTGCCCCATAGCCAAAGCAAGAAGTGAGAGGGCATCCCTCCAAAGTGAGGGAATACCATGTTGCATGTATATGTAGGGACCTTAAATTGTGGGGAAGGAGTGATGCGGATACACAGTATGTAAAGTGCTGCATAAGTTGTCGACGCCATATGAATACATGTAGGATTAATAATAATAACCTAGGGAAACTTTTCTGCATGGTGATGTTTACATTGGTAGAGTCTGTAGTAAAAGGTAATTCCTTTTCTACAGGGAAAATATAAGTTCCTGAATAAGCCTTATTCTTTGCATGTGTAGCAATATTTTCCTGGTCTTTAACAACCAGTATAAATATTAAGTAAATAAATTTGAGTGAAGGTAACTATAAAAATCTAGCTTAGTTGTGCATGGCTAATTAACAGCATGAGACTTTCAGTGCCAGTTGTAAGGGGTTATTTTCCTCCCTCCCTCAGGACAGGCTCTTTCCAGGTCATGCTACCCATAACAAGAACATTTCAAAGGTATTTGCACACCAAAAAAATTACAATGTTTTTAAATAGAATTTCACACTTAATCTCATACTACTTGTTAATCAAACCATAACTTTGAATAACTGCCATGCTCACAAAAGATGTGGAGCTTTAGAGAAGAGTGTGTGATTTGTAAAATAAAATGAACCTTTTTTAATTTGATATAAAGACGTTTCTTTATCTGCTTATTAGACCATTGGTTATTCCATTGTATGAACATTTGTCTTATGTACAAACATTACAGTGTTCTAAAATGTACATTGATTAATAGTACATTACATTAACCATCGCAATACTGGGCACTTTCATCCCCTTCCTGCCCAGGCCAATTTTTAGCTTTCGGCGCTGTCGCACTTTGAATGACAATTGCGTAGTCATGCAACACTGTATCCAAATTAATGTTTTTATCTTTTTCTTCAAACAAATAAAGCTTTCTTTTGGTGGTATTTAATCACTGCTGGGATTTTTATATTTTACTAAAAAAAAAAAAAAAGACAGAAATTTTGAAAAAAAATGTTTTTCTTATTTTCTGTCAGTAAATTTGTAAATAAGTAATTTCTCTCCTTCACTGATGTGCGCTGATGAGGCTGCACTGATGGGCACTGATGAGGTGGCACTTATGTGCAATGATGAGGTGGCACTTACAGGCACTGATTAGGTGTCACTAATGAGGCGGCACTAATATGCCGCACTGATGTGCACTGATAGGTGGCACTGATGTGCGACACTGGAGAGCCATGATAGGTGGAACTGGTGGGCACTGATAGGTGGCACTGGTGGGCACTGATAGGCGGCAGTGAGGGGCATTGATAGGTAGCAGTGGTGGGTACTGATAGGCAGCATGGATAGGCAGCACTGATGAGTGCCACTGATGGGCACTGATGGGCACCACTGATTGGCATTGATGGGCAGCACTGATGGGCACTGATGGGAGGCACTGATGGGCATTGATGGACATCACTGATGAGCAGGCATTGATGGGCACTGATGGGAGACACTGACTGGCATCAGGTATGGGCACTGATTGGTGGCACTTATGGGCACTGATGGGCATTGATTGATGGCACTGATAGGCACTGATTGGTGGAACTTATCTGTAATCAGGGCACTGATGATCAGTGCCCTGATTATCTGCCCAAGTCTCCTCTGCGAGGAGATGCCGTTGACCGCACTCCTCGCCACACACTCTGTCAGTGTGAGGCGAGGAGAGCCGATTCACGGCACTTCCATATTTACATGTGACTGGCTGTGATTCAACACAGCCGATCACATGGTTAAAGAGCTGCAGCTCTTTACAGAGATTGCCATTCTGCATGCCCCCCAAGGGCACGTGATATCAGCCGTACTGGGGCACCATCACATGACGTCCTCCCAAAACGAGAGTCGCACCGTCCCTCCGTCATTTGCTAAAAACTAGTGTTGAGCGAACCCGGACTGTAACGTTCGGGTCCGTACCGAACTTTGGGATGTCCGGGACCTGGACCCGAACACGGACGTTTCAAAAAACGTTCCGGTTCAGGTTCTGGGTTCTGGTAGTTGATCACGCATGTTGAATAGCTGCAGGGCAGCCAATCAACAAGCGTTTCACTGGTTTGCCCTTAGAAGCCATCACAGTCATGTCTACTAATGGCATGGCTGTGATTGGCCAGTGCATCATGTGACCCAGCCTCTATATGAGGCTGGAGTCACAGTGCTGCATGTCACATGCTCTTGGGTTAGTGTAGGGAGAGGAAGCTGCCAGCGTTTTTGTGAGGGACAGATTGCAGACATTTTAACATCTGATCCTGCATCCTGAGATTACTACTACTGTTGCTCTGAGGGACAGATTGCAGAAATTTGAGATTTCACATACTGCTGCTTTGAGTGACAGATTGCAGATCAAACCCTTCATAACACATCAATCGTTACGATCGTACACAATGATCAGATTGTGGGATCGTACACAATGATCAGATTGTGGGAGTAATTTGAGATTTCACATACTGCTGCTTTGAGCGATCTGACTGCACTAGGTAGAGGCTTATGCTTAGAGGGACAGATTATTGTTCATCTCCTAGTTCTAAAGGGAGAGGTTCTAGCAGCAGCTGTTAGTGACACATTATTGTTCAAAAATCATCTCCTAGTTTATTTGATTTTAATTTATTTTCCCTATCCCCATTTTTTTGTAGGGCACTTGCCCTACTCTTACCCCCATTTTACTTCCTTTTGCAGCCCTCTAGCACTTGCCAGGACTTTGTTACAGGCATTTTTGTGCCTAAAAGTTCGGGTCCCCATTGACTTCAATGGGGTTCGGGCTCCGGGATAACGTTCGGGCAACGTTCGGTGGCGAACCCGGACTCTTTCCCAAAGTTCGTTCGGACCCTCCGAACCCGAACGTCCAGGTGTTCGCTCAACTCTACTAAAAACCCAATGAAGGAGAATGGTAAAAAAAAATTACAGTGGTAGGTACTTGTTATAAAAATGATCAAACTAAAACTGAATCAGTAAATGACATCCAGAAACAGAATCCAGTTAAAGTAGAACTAAAGACCAAGCTTTTTTCATTCTGGGTGGATTAAGGGAGGGTTCGTTTTTTTGCATGCTCTTTGTTTCCCATTGGGGACATTTCCATTTACATCCTGCCCCATAGCCAAAGCAGAAAGTGAAAGGACATCCCTCCAAAGTGAGGGAATGCCTTGTAGTCATCAGGGTCACTGGAATTAAAGTCTCTATTGGAATTTCCCCTCTATTCCTATTCAGATGACAACCCAAGGTTTATGATTTCCCTTCACTTTTGCTGACAATGGTAAGCAGGACAAATAGAGAGGGTGAATTTCCCTAATAGGGGAGCAGACAGCAATAAACACCAGACAACTAATCCCTGTCCTCTCTATCCGAAACTAAAAAAAAAATAAAAATTTGCCCTTAGTTTATTTTATTTATTTATTTCAGGTACTTATACAGCGCCATCAATTTACGCTGCGCTTTACATATATATTGTACATTCACATCAGTTCCTACCCTCAAGGAGCTTACAGTCTAAGGTTATATTTTAATTATTGGTCCTTGTTTGTTCTTACTAGTAATTCCTCACACCAAAACACAAGCAGTTGATCAATAAATAGCAGTCAATTGAGCAGTCAGACTATTTTTTCATGCTAAACCTTTCTTGAAAATCCAAGGTCCATTTGTCGAAAAATGGCTCACCCCAATGCAGAAGCACTACAGTCTATGGACAGCCAGTGCACTAAATGTGCAGGTGTGCTCAGGACGTTTGTTGGAGAGTTGACTAGGATTCCAGGCTCCTACCTTTGAGACAAATGTGTCTGCTTTGGCTTCAAGGAGAGGTACTCTGAACAGGTTATCACCTGAGAGATATTTTACAGCAAGGAGGCTGTGTTTTTGCCTTTGAATGCTGTGTGGAAGCTGAACCCCTTTGTGGGAATCCTGATGTAAGGAACCTTTATTTTTAACTAAAAGTGAGCAAAGAAAATACTAAAACGTACTCCCCTAGCTGTGCTAAAGTTCATGAAATATACTACTGCAGAGCTGAATCCACACAATACCATATCATCATCATCATTTACAATAATTATCTGCTGTGTCCAGACAGAGAGTACAGTCAAGGCAATAACAGTATAAATAGAGAAAATAAAGGCGTTTTCTATATTGTTTCAAAGCTTTTTAATGCATCCAGAATTCCAACATCACAGGTAGGCTTGTCCTAATGTTATCTGATTACTAACTAAAGGCAATGAGATAGACTGGTACAGTACAGAAATGAGCAGGTAGGATATACTTTACGTGTGCATCTCAGTATTTCATTTTTAATTTTGACTCCACGAGCATGCAGTGAAATTTGTGGTTCTTGTTGATCATACCATATTTCACAGGAAGTGGACCTCTGAAAAGCAGCATCCCCGTCAAGTATTACTAACAAGCCTGAAATGTTCTACCTTCTTCCTAAATCAAAATAAATATGTTTCTACTAACCACACTAATGAGGCAGCAGCTGTGTAGAGACTTAACAATTCAACAACATGCACCATTCTGGGGAAAATAGGTATCTGGCTTCAATTCAAAAATGTTTTACACAAAATAACGTTAATACAGCCAAAAAAGTAATTTCAGCAATGGTCTCTGGAAACTGACCATAATGACTGACTTGTGGAATTTGGATGAAAGTCATGCTATATAAGTCCCAAAAGATGGTTGCGATACATAGAATTTTCACTAAAACTGTTGGATGAAAAGCTAAAAGAAGTAACTTTTATTAAATAACAACTTGATAATTCAAATGGCGTTAGCACAATGATGCATTAGAATATCACCATTTCATTTAAATTACAAATAATTTTGCAATATAGCCACTGGTAATGCATTATACACCATGTGTCTGATGATCCCATGATACAAAAGAAAAATGTTGGACTATGTACAACGTTTACAGCTACGTGGTTGAAGGCTTTGTAAGGTCTTTATGGCCGTCTTAAAAAGCTTTCATTTTATTGTGATTCCCAAATGCTGCATTTTTTGTTCTTGGATTTCAAGTACAATGTATGTATTTCTTTCAGCAATATGTTTTAGATTATTTTATATAAACCAAGTAACATATCTAATAGGAAACAATACCACTCTATCTGCCAGTGCTGCACAGTCATAAATGAATGAGCATTGTGCTTACTGGTTGAGTCACTGATCCTTTATCTCATAAGACATGTATTGTTGATAACTATTTTGTACTGTTTGGCATGGAATACCATGAACCTTACATTCAACAGGGGAATTTGGGTATATAAATCCTCAAAATGGACTGTTTTTATATATAAATGTTTCCAAAAACGTCAGTGGTACAGCTTTTGAAAATGCTGCAATTATATGATTCCCAGGGTACAATAAGAAGCCATCTTTTTTTCACCAGTGCGAAAACTGCTTGTTTAAGTAAAGTTTGTGTCTCTCACAAAGTAATTTCTAAAATACTAAAATTGAATTACTGAAAAGCAATAGCTATTGTACACTGTTTAAAGAGAGAATGATAAACTGTTTCAGTTTTGGTGGCAAGGCAGTGTAGGACTGGCCAGAAGAGGGATTACTGTGACGGAGTTGGTCAGCTTAAACATGTATTGCAGTATATGTGAACTAAATATCCCACTTTTACATTGCATAGTTTGCTGGGAAGGGTGTAGCAGTGTGCAGAGGGTCCATTTGGTATTTGTAGTGTTCCGGATTTATATTGACAAAGAATTATGGCTCTGTTTGAGTTTTTCTATAGGGGTTTTGGGTTTTTTCACATTAGGTGTAAGTCTGTACAGAGTAAACTACTACTAGTATCCAGAAGCCACGGGTTGAAGCATATTTTTGCCCACTGATATGCATTACAGAAAACACTGTGCACGGCTCTAAGTGTATAACCACCGACACTTGTGTTGGACGATTATTCCAAAATGTAAAACGCCTATTGTACTGCCGTATGCAGAGTAAGTAATCGTTTTAGGTCAAATTTTTATTGTAGTTTGTAGGTTTTTTTTAAAAAAAAGCTTTTAAGGTGTCACACCATTTACACGCACACATAACCATATGGTGGGACACCTTAAAAATCCCTCTCTATATATAGTATGTCCAGCAATGTGGCTGTTATAACTGGGATGTGGTGTCAAGATATACTATATTGTTCTAATCTATAATTTTATAGGATTTTAAGTTGGTGGAAAGGAATCATTGACCAAGCTTGTTCACGTGAATGCTTACATTTTACCTTGAACTATTGAGCTCTGTAAAGAAAATGTTTTTTTATTTTTATTTTTGAAAGAAGTTAAGGAGAACACAAAAAAATGTGAAATGGGTATGGGAACTCCAACTACTGGCTGCATGTGAACATATTCATATGTAACATTTCATATTTACTTGACTTAACCGCTTCTCGACCACCCACCGCACATATACTGCGGCAAGGTGGCTGGATAGCGCATACCCATACATCGGTCCGTGCATGTGATATAGCAGACTTAATGTCCGCCGGCGACCCGCAATTGTGGGGTACAGAGGCAGAACGGGGATCTGCCTATGTAAACAAGGCAGATCCCCATTCTGTCAGGGGACATGTCAGAGATCTGCTGTTCCTAGTGATCGGGAACAGCGATCTCTGTCACCCCTGGCAGCCCATAGCACCTACAGTTAGAACAGGCTGAGGGAACACACTTAACCCCTTGATCATTCCCTACTGTTAACCCCTTCCCTGCCAGTGTCATTTATATATTGATCACCACATTTTTATAGCACTGATCAATGTAATAATGTCACTGGTTCCTAAAAAGTGTAATTTGAGGTCAGATTTGTCCGCCGCAATGTTGCGGTCCACTTAAAATCGCAGATCACCGCCATTACCAGTAAAAACAATAAAAAAAAAGTCCTTATATCTATCCCATAGTTTGTAGACGCGATAACTTTTGCGCAAACCAATCAATATACGCCTATTGTGATTTTTTTTTACCAAAAATATGTAGAAGAATATACATTGGCCTAACCTGATGAATAAATGTGTGGGTTTTTTTGGATGTGTATTATATCAGAAAGTAAAAAAAAAATGTTTTCAAAATTGACGGTTTTTTTGTTTATAGTGCAAAAAATAAAAGCCACAGAGGTGATCAAATACCACCAAAAGAAAGCTTTATTTGTGGGAAAAAAAGGATGTCAATCTTGTTTGAGTACTACGGCGCATGACTGCGCAATTGTCATTTAAAGCAACGCACTGCAGTATCGCAAAAAATGGTCTGGTCAGGAAGTGGGTAAATCCTTCTGGGGCTGAAGTGTTTAAAATGGGAAGGGGTCTTTTTGCCCCACTCATTTTACAAAAGGAACAATATGCATTTCCTTTAATAATTATACCACTGTTGACAGCCATGAAAAAGAACATTTGAAGGTAAAACTATGGGGGCTGCCAACTGTGAAATGCGGTGCAGGATCTTGGCTTTACTACTTCGTAAGTTGCTATCCTGGAATATGCACATTATAAAGAAGAAACCAAAGGAGCAAGTGCCATGTCTGTACAAGCTTAAAATCAAGAGAAGAAAGGTGTAGCAACAAAATCTAAAGGTATTTCTCTACTTGTAGTGAACTGCCCTTTCAAACGTACACATCCAGCTAGATATAAACTGACTAAGCAAATTTCAATGTTTTCTCTCTAAAATGGTGACTTCTTCTGCATCTCACTTGCACCAGGTTCCAGAATAACAAAACAGTTCTGTCTGTGTATCATAACATTCCTTATAGACATCTATGTGAAATCTGACATGCATATGAACAGGCAGTCGGAACAGGGACAAAGAGGAAATGCATTATAACCTCTAACTCATACCCTCCACCCAAATTTTTGGTGGAACAGTTCTTACACGGAAGAATTATGAGCATGCATTTCATAATAACATTCCAGCTAGCAAATGTTGCTGATTCATGTTATTTGGTTAAGGTATTAAATCACAACACCCACTTAAAATAGTTAAAGATGTAACATTAGTCCAGTATAGGAAAGCCAAGAACTAAACTTTATTACATAATTTCTGCACAGGTGTTAAAGACTATGAGCTACACTGGAGCAAGTTTCCACCATAGGCATCATAGGGAAAACCGAATAGAAACCAAATGCTATTTGTTCTGTGGGATGGAACAAGCTCTCTTGTACAAGTATTTACAACTGGAACTATGCCCATAAGATTAACCAGGTTTGGCTTACCTTGACAGAAAAATCTGCAGAAAGAGGACCAGCAATCCTGAGGATTTCTTTATCAGGAAATCTTTGGAAGTCAACAGTGGTGTTGTCCACAAGAAAAGATCCAGTGTTGCTGAGACTGTTTTCACCCTTTAGCCCTTGCAATGTTTTTGTTTCCAGGTCTGTAAGAGTATAAATTGCAATGAACTTATAGGACCTCCGAAGTAGATACAGAAATATTTTTACTCCCGTATAATTGCTCAAAATATGCAATGCATCAACCAAATTATGTATGTCAATCACAAGCATTTGAAGGATAAACAGTACAAAAAGCAACTATAATGTGCAATATTCATAACAACCAATTAGAATTTTTAGCAGTGGCATTTTTGATAAACTGAAAGCCGATTTAATGATTGATTACTGTTTTGTCCATTTTAAGAATAAACCCTCTCATTTTAGTAAAAAAAAAACCCCATCGACTTCTAAAAGCTTAGAGTTTCTGGGCATAGTGGTGTTGAATTTACTGAAGGCAAATGTACTGTTCACTTTACAAGGGGATTTTCCCAGTAATTTAGTGAATGTGGTGAAGCTCTGCTGACTCTCATCATCAAAATAAGATTCAAAGAAATATTTTTACTTTTATTTTCCTTGCACACGATTGGGCATTCTTTGCAAAGTGAAACTGCAATACACTCACTAAGTCCTGGGGGAAATTCCCTTGTATAGGGTAAAGTCTATTGGATTTAGTAAAACAACTCCAACTCTCATCACTTGGTAACATTATTTTTTTTTAAATTTCATTTTCATAAAAGCAATAATACAAAAACACAAAAATACAGAGACAACCAAACCTACACCAACACAATACTACATACATACATGGGGGGTGGCACAGTGGTGTAGTGCAATGGTTCTCCACCCTGTCCTCAAGTACCCCCAACAGGTCATGATTGCAGGTTTTCCTTTATCTTGCACAGGTGCTTTAAATCAGAGTCAATGGCTTGGTATATTGGACAGCTATTTTATCTAAGAGAAATTCCCAAAACATGGCCTGTTGGGGGTACTTGAGGACAGGGTGGAGAATCACTGGTGTAGTGGATAGCACTTTGGATAGCAAAATGGTTGCTGGTTCGAATCCCAACCACGACACTACCTGCCTGGAGTTTGCATGTTCTCCCTGTGCCTGCGTGGGTTTCCTCCGGGTACTCCGGTTTCCTCCCACACTCCAAAGACATGCTGGTAGGTTAATTAGATCCTGTCTAAAATTGGCTCTAGTATGTGTATGTATGAATGTGAGTTAGGGACCTAGATTGTAAGTTCCTTGAGGGTAGGGACTGATGTGAATGTACAATGTATATGTAAAGCGCTGCGTAAATTGACAGCGCTATATGAGTACCTAAAATAAAAATACATACATCCCTTCAACATTTAACTCGTTCTCTCATCTCTGGGGCCATTCCCCAAACAATATTTAACCAGAAAAATATTTTACACTGTTTATTTCCTTCAATAGCTCAACACAATAATTAATTACTACTAAATAAATATTTTTACTCTTCCTTCTCAAAAGTATCTAGGCGGGAGCTAATTTCTCAGAATATCTGTTAAATTATTATACTCCAACACCGTACATACACTATTCACCCAACAACCCCATGCTTTATCAAATGTATTCGGTGTTCCCCCTACTAGTATATGTTGCTTTATGTAAAGGGAGGACCCTGTTCACTAGAACCCTCCATTGTGCAACAGTTGGAGGGGTAGATTTTTTCCATGAAAGCACAATTAACTTACTGACATAAAACAACAAAATTGTTAATAGAGTACGTGTCACTCTCTTCGGGGCTAACGAGTCTACTAAACCCAGAAGACACACCTCCACTGTTGGTTGTATAGTAACAGCTACCGCGTCCTCAATACATTCAAAAGTTTCCCATTGTCCACTATATCATTCAGTGTCTTAATACCATATCTGGTCCATGAGCTTGGATCCGGGTATTACAAGAAGTGAATCAGATTGGGGTTCCTCCATAATGGAAAGAATACACTTGGTAACATTAAATCTAGCTAATAGATTTCAAATTGTTCATGTGTGCCAGTCAAAGAAAATATGACACCATAATTTTAGGAGGTATGTTAAATAAACATATTCACTGTAGCAGTTAATGTCTTTCTTTAAGTTGAATTTGTATCCAGCCTTAAGGTTTTTGTTAAACTGTATGGCAATTCCACCGTGTGTTGAATATACACAATTGAAAAAAAAAAAACTTCCAAAGACAGTTCTATTCCTGTGGGAGAATATGTATGTCCTCTTCCCTATTGTTCTCTGCTGGTTGATAAGATAATGCAGAGATGTATTTCTCTTTGCAGGAATTAATGGGGAGGTTGTGTAATATGCACTGTGCAATAATTGTGCATGCTATTTAAAAAGAAATAACAATAAAAAATCTAATTTGAGGGGGTCTGCCTAGCTCAAAGCAAATGTGTTTCACCTATGCAGGGTAAATCAACCGGTTGCTTTCATCCTTCCCCTAGCAGTAAAGACTTACCTTTCCTTTGCCCTTTGCCACTCCTTGAAAAAAGAAATGATGGATAACTGCCAATATTCTGCAGTTTATTCAAAAAATAAGAGATACTTCCTAATTAATGATTTTAATTGCTGCCTTTTCTGTATGATGGTATACTGTCACAGAGTCTATAGTTGCAAAATGATTTTCCATTCATTTTATGAAGTGATGAAAACCCTTTTATTTTATGACTTACAGTTAATAAAAAGGTATTTTTGTTTTGTTGTGTATTTATGACGTCAAAAGTTTTAGAGTCCTATTAAAAAAAGTAAAGTGCTTTTTGTTTTGAAGTAAATCCAAAGCATATCACTGGTTGTTTTGCCTCTGTTTATAAAGCTGTAAAACTGCATGCATAAAAATTAAACCTGATTGTAATAAATGTTGTAATATAGTAAGGGCAATAAACAGTTAGAAATTATTGTAAGATTTATTTCCATAATCAAATTCATTGTTTAATATATGTATATAAAGTCATGTATTGTTGCTGCTACTGTAATGTTCCAGGAGCAAAGGCAGAATTATGGCATAGGTATAATGTAAATCGGATTAAAAGTGTAAAATGTCAGCGCTTAAATATTCAAAAAAAGTATATATCAATATATCATAAGTAATGCCTACTGAGGACATCTGTTTTGGACAAAACATCTCAGGGGGTTGTTAGTGCATGTGATGTCACTTCAGATTTCTGGGTTTGTGGAACACACTCCAACTCCAAGGATACCAATGTGAAGCAGCGACGTTCCCTCCACAGGAATAAGCTTTTATCTCTTAGTGCCCGGAATATGTGGCACTGGATTTTTTGAGAGCAATTGCTTTACATGTTTATTTTAATAAATATACTTTATGGTTTCACACAATGAGGCCCCTTCTTTGTGATTTGTATATCCTTACGTTGTCCTCCTGACATTTATGGGAGGGATCGACTGAAATAGAAAAATGGTTGTGAAGGAGAGCACTTTTATTTTTGCCACAATATTAAGGTTTTCAAGCACATTGATTGCTATAGAGATGTGACTGGAATTATATGCACAGTTCTTTTTAGCACATTGATGCACAGGTTTGATTGTATTTGATATTACGCTTCCATTTATTGTTTTATTACACAGCCATTAATGTCTAAACCGCTGGCAACAAAAGTGAGTACACCCCTAAGTGAAAATGTTCAAATTGGACCCAACTAGCCATTTTTCCTACCCAGTGTCATGCGACCAGTTAGTGTTACAAGGTCTCAGGCGTGAATGGGGAGCAGGTGTGTTAAATTTGTTGTTATTGCTCTCACTCTCTCATACTGGTCACTGGATATTTAACATGGCACTCCATGGCAAAGAACTCTCTGAGGATCTGAAAAAAAGAATTGTTGCTCTACATAAAGATGGCCTAGGCTATAGGAAGATTGCCAAGACTCTGGTACTGAGCTGAAGCATGGCGGCCAAGACCATACAGTGGTTTAAAAGGACAGGTTCCACTCAGGATAGGCCTTGCCATGGTGGACCAAAGAAGTGGACCAAAGAAGTTGAGTGCACATGCTCAGCGTCATATACAGAGGTTGTCTTTGGGAAATAGAGTGCTGCCAGCATTGCTACAGAGGTTGAAGAGGTGGGGGGTCAGCCTGTCAGTGCTCAGACCATACACCGCTGCATCACATTGGTCTGCATGGCTGTCATTCTAGAAGGAAGCCTCTTCTAAAGATGATGCACAAGAAAGCCTGCAAACAGTTTGCTGAAGACAAGCAGACTAAGGACATGGATTAGTGGAACCATGTCCTGTGGTCTGATGAGAACAAGATACATTTATTTCAGATGGTGTCAAGCGTGTGTGGCGGTAACCAGGTGAGGAGTACAAAGACAAGTATGTCTTGCCTACAGTCAAGCATGGTGGTGGGAGTGTCATTGTCTGTGGCTGCATGAGTGCTGCCTGCACTGGGGAGCTACAGTTCATTGAGGGAACCATAAATGCCAACATGTACTGTGAAATACTAAAGCAGAGCATGATCCCCTCCCTTCAGAGACTGGGCCGCAGGGCAGTATTCCAACTTGATAACGACCCCAAACATACCTCCAAGATGAGCACTGCCTTGCTAAAGAAGCTGAGGGGAAAGGTGATGGACTGGCCAAGCATTTCTCCAGATCTAAACCCTATTGAGCATCTGTGGGGCATCCTCAAATGGAAGGTGGAGGAGTGCAAGGTCTCTAACATCCACCAGATCCATGATGTCGTCATGGAGGAGTGGAAAAGGACTCCAGTGGCCACCTGTGAAGCTCTGGGGAACTCCATGCCCAAGAGGGTTAAGGCAGCGCTGGAAAATAATGGTGGCCACACACAAAGTGTCATTTCTTCAGTGTTGTCATATGAAAAGATAGTATAAAATATTTACAAAAGTGTGAGGGGTGTACTCACACGAACCGGTCAGGTAGTGGAAAGGGGAGTCGAAGAAATCGTTCCGTCACGAGTAGAACCTCCATACAAA
>BLSH010492131.1:1659171-1675392 GCA_018402905.1 Glandirana rugosa | reverse complement strand
CCATCAAAAGAAAAATTTTTTTATCAGCCAATATTATCTCATCATATAATTCAGCAATATTTCTAAAGACACTGTGGACTATTAATTTTTCATTTTATTTTAGAATATTGAAACATTGTTTGTTTTTTACACACGTCTTTTTGAGTAAGATACGTTTGTGCACAGGTCTACTGGATGAGAGTCCAAAAATCTGACTAAAAACTTGCAAAGCATAGGATTGGAGCCATAGACTCCATCCTTTTTTTCCTGTAGTCACAAATTTTGATACACATATGTAAATTATTTATTAATTTCTGTTTATTTATATACTACATATTTAGAATTTATATTTTTATATACACCATTCACTATTAGATATATAATTATTTATTTCTGAAAGCACAGTCACTTTATTGTTAATTCACAGGTGGTAACACCCATTTAACACCACATAAAATATTACAACAGTGCCACAAAGGTCCCCCTAGTGGTCAAACAGGAGGACACATAGGGAAGCGCCAACTGCCTACTTTTCTTCTAATCTATTCCCTCCTTTGGGAGGTTCAGACAGGGCAGCTCCCTCATATAACTTTATCTGCACCATAGCGCGGAGTTTTCGTATATACAAAGACAAGTGTGTCTTGCCTACAGTCAAGCATGGTGATGGGAATGTAATGGTCTGGGGCTGCATGAGTTCTGCCGGCACTGGGGAGCTACAGTTCATTGAGGGAACCATGAATGCCAACATGTACTGTACGGTGACATACTGAAGCAGAGCATGATCCCCTCCCTTCGGAGACTGTGCCACAGGGCAGTATTCCAACATGATAACGACCCCAAACACACCTCCAAGATGACCACTGCCTTGCTAAAGAAGCTGAAAGTAAAGGTGATGGACTGGACAAGCATGTCTCCAGACCTAAACCCTATTGAGCATCTGTGGGGCATCCTCAAAAAGAAGGCGGAGGAGTGCAAGGTCTCTAACATCCACCAGCTCTGTGATGTCATCATGGAGAAGTGGAAAAGGACTCCAGTGGCAACCTGTGAAGCTCCAGCGAACTTCATGCCCAAGAGGGTTAAGGCAGTGCTGGAAAATCATGTTGGCCACACACAATATTGACACTTTGGGTCCAATTTAGACATTTTCACTTAGGGGTGTACTCACTTTTGTTGTCAGTGGTTTAGACATTAATGGCTGTGTATTGAGTTATTTTGAGTGGACAGCAAATTTACCCTGTTATACAAGCTGTACACTCACTACTTTACATTGTAGCAAAGTGTAATTTCTTCAGTGTTGTCACATGAAAAGACATAATAAAATATTTACAAAAATGTGAGGGGTGTACTCACTTTTGTGAGATATTGTATATGCTTTAACTGATGCCTCCAGCTCCGGGTATGCGTGATGACATACTAGGCACTGCTTCTAGGCGTTTTGTCATAGGCCATGTGACTTCTGTCAAGGGAATGAAGTCACGTGACCTATGAGAAAATGCATAGGTACAGAGCCTATGATATCATCATGCATACGCGGAAATGGAGACATCAGTTGCTATAATCAGCAAATTTGAATTTTTCTGAATCACATACTGCAGCTTTTCTCTGAGAGGAAGTGGATGGTCTCAGTCAGTGGTCAAGATCCTGAATCGGCATGGTGGTAAGTCCTGACACCTGGGTGAAATCATATACCTCTTAAATTGGAAGGTGCATACTGACCTATTTTTCCATATAGGTCCAATCTTTAATGGTGAGCATACACGGTGAAAGGTGGTGGAGCACGCAGAGGCACAAGCAGCGGATTTTTTTGCACTTGTTCTGCATTGACATCCATTCTGATTAAAAAGCATGTTGGACTGTTCAAAGTTTCCTTACATATTGGCTCACTTTTATTTATTAGGAATTATTATTATAAATATATATATATATATATATATTTACAGGAGATTGTAATCATATGTATTTTAAAGCGTTTGTTAACCCAAAAAAAACAAGGGATCCTGTTCCCTTAAAGCATGTTATACAGCACAGTGCTAGTTCTGTGTCATTTGGCCCCCTGTATCACCTAAAAAACCTGCCTGAACCTGCCTGGCTTTACCCTTCCCCCTGTACTTAGACTACAATATATCAGGGCTGTTGAGCCCTGACACCACCCTGCCCCACTCCTGTTGCTTTCATATTTTCATCTAAATGCTGTAATCCCCTCTGTACTATAATAATAAGTGTCCCTGTGCCTGTGTAAAGTAAAAAAATCTGTCTATCTGTACCTATATGAGCCCGGCTGCTGGCACTCAGCTAACTGTCGGCTTTCTCTCTCCTCTCTCCCCCTCCTCCTAGGTTGTCATCAGTGGGAGTTCTCGGCCCTGCCCACTGGATCTGTGAGCAGAGAGAGAAGAGAGTTGACAAGTCACCTGAGCGCCGGGATCCGAGTTTATGTAGGTACAATCCGGCCGATTTTTTAGATTACACAGGCACAGGGACACTTATTATTATGGTACAGAGGGGGTTACAGGATTTAGTGAAAGTGACTTAACAACCACTTTACGTGGTGTCACATATACATTTTCTTAACCACCTTTGAGTGTATGAGCTCTAAGATTGTTCCCACCTATAGCAAACGCTTTTCTTCAGCATCATCTATTATCACTCTTCCATATTGGAAAACTCAGCCTCACTAGAGGCACTTACATGTATGAGCTCTAAGACTGTATTAAACCCATATAAAAATATTTCTTTGTTTACTCTTTTGCATCGAGGCATTCAAGCTCAATAGAGGCACTCATATATATGAGCTTTAAAACTGTTTCCACCTATGTGAAATAAAAAGAAGCCCCTTGATGTCACTGGGCTTTGACACAGAGACAGGAGGAAAAAGAAAAGCACCATGTGGAGGAATCTGAGGTTGGAATACCACAGGTCACAGTCTAAAAATCAGAGCTACAGAACTAAGTATATTTTTATAAATAGCCTTTCTCCATGGTCCTTCATTTGCAAAAGTATTAGTTGTTGAGTTGAGATTTTCTGAGCTTGTGCCATAAAAACGATTGGCAGCTTCCTTAGCTTAGCTTAAATTAGCTGTTGATAAAAGGTGACAAAATTTAGCAGCCCAATTTAAAATGTAGTTTTATGTTGCAGAAATTATTTATCTACAGTGCTAAATAATAACAGTCATACAAAAGGATGTTCAGATGCAAAGAATGCCTAGAAGTATATCCAATAATAACAGTGTTTAACTTTCAAATTAACTTTCGCACTTGCATGCTTCCCACCCAGGATTGTTTTATGCGTTGATACTGCATACTGGCATTTCCCAGTCCTGTACTGGCTGTCGATATGTAGAGTGTCAGTAGTTTGCTGGGTACCGGGACAGAGAGCACATAAGCAGCCTCGTGATTCCTGATTGCGGCCCTGGTTTCAGTCAGCAGCTGACCACTAATGCTGGGGGGGGTTCAGCCTGCTACTGGCCACCAATGCTGGTGGGCCAGGGGTTAATGTTCCAGCCAGACACTAACCACATATGCTGGGCAAGGGCAAAGATGGTGGAGGTTTGTTATTGTTTCAATTGCTGGTTGCTTTGTAGTCAAAGCATATTGTGTGGGTACAAGTTATGTGGATTATGTGTGCTAACTATGTGTGCTAACTTAATGAAGGGCCTGGGGGTAGGCAAGTACCTGCACCTAGTCTCTGCCAAAAAAAGCCCTGCTTCCCCCTCTCTATACACCAGGGGTTACACTTCAATGATAAATTAAACTAGCTTATAAAAAAAACAGGGTTTTTGTATTTACAGCAAAGTCTTTTTCTTAGAATTCATTAGGGGACATAGGGTTAATTCTGGGACAACTGAGTTAACTGCTGTCTACAGGAAATTGGACACCAGCAAAAAAATATGTTAGTCAGTCAGATATAACCCCTCACACTCCAATCATGCTCCAGTTTTGGGGAAAATACAAGTGGATCATAAAAACAGAGTGCAGGGACCTGTGTCTACCAATGAATAAACTCCAAGAAAAGTGCAAAAATGTTGTTCTCTTTATCGTTCATTAGGAGACGCAGAGTAATTCTGAGATAAAGCGATGTCCAAAAGCAGTACAACTGTGGAACGGGCAACGCAGCAAAATAAACTCTAAAAAGCCCTCCAAAACAACCGTTTACAAATGGATTCGTGTGCAGCTCCAAGAGCTGTCTGAAGGATTATATGTTCAAAGGAGAGCCACTCCCCCTCGGGGCACTCGTGCAGGCGCACTCCTGTGTCCTGCTTCTGCGTCCATTGACACAGACAGCAGGACTCAGCTCCGCCCGGTCTCCCGCATCACTAAATTTGAGCCAATGGCTCCTGCTGCTATCAATCTATCCCATGAGGACCCGAGAGACACTGGCTGGAGCGGGTGTGCTCGTCCCTGTCACTGGAACGATCGGGCTCAGGTAAGTAAAAGGGGGGCTCTGGGGGACTGCTGCAGTACAGGAGGTTTTTCACCAGAATGCATTAAAGTGAAAAACCTTGAGGGTTTACAACCCCGTTAAATCTATAGGCTTGAATGATGAGCTGCCTAAGCCACCTAGCAATAGTGGAACGAGTAGTAGGTAGTCCCTTACAGGGACCCTCAGAAATGATGAAAAGAGGGTTAGTCTTTCAGAACGAAGCTGTGGCTGTGAAATAAACTTGATCAGCTTGCACCACATCCTAAAAATCGAGGAATATCTCCTTGAGATATATTTATACAGGACAGATAGATGGTAGCACAATGTCCTGGTTAAGGTGAAAGGGAAAAAACTCCTTAGGGCGAAAGGAAGCCAAATGCCTTAAGACAAGCTTGCCCCTGTAAAAAGGTGCCTTACAAGCCAAGGCTTCTAACCCAAAAACCTGCTTTACGCAGATGATGGAAACAAGGAGTGTGAGCGAAAACAGACAAAGAAGTCTCCTTAATAAATTCAAAAGGCAGTTTTTGAAATGACTGAACCTATTTGTGGTCCCATGGAGTCGCATGTCGACATACAGGTGGAACTATGTATCTGACACCCTGTACAAGGGTTTTTCACCAGGGAACGAAAGGCTTTGGAATTAATCGCAAGTGCTGAGATCTGGCCTTTGATGGTACTGAAAGCCAAATGCAGATTCAGAACAGACTGGAAGAAGGCCAGGATGGGTCCCACAGAGTACTTCCTGGGATGGCATTTCCTTGCCATGTAGCATGTGAGGTATATCTTCCAGGTGAAGACCTTGAGAGCGATGCATATCCTAGAGTTTTGGAGTAAAGAAATAACAGAATGAGTTGAAATGACGTGAGAGGGAAAAGGGGAGTTTTGAGAACTCAGAGAGGAGGCAGGAAAGCACAGTAAGGACCAATTTTATGAAAAATAGATTACAGGGCCATTAAATTGTGAATGTGTATGGATTATTTTTGAAGAATAAGGATATTTTTTAGTGTCACTTTACTTGTCTTTTAACTACTGTACCCACCAGGGTCACACCCTATGTATTCCAGACCCTCAGATATTTCTAGAACAATCCCCTTCATTACTTTAATTTTATCCATCCACCTTCCACAGAACCCTGCCTTGCTCTTTTTTTATCTGCCCTCCTGACTTGCCCCCTCACCTCACATGCCCAGCTGCAATGTTCTCCTCTGGCTGTGAACACAACGACTGGAGGAGTGAGTGCTACCATGGCTCAGTGATCTTCAATCAGTGCCAGGTCAAGAAATAGAGGAGTTGAGATAAGAGTGAGCAAGAACAGATTACTGAGAAAGTAGAGGGGTCATGGGAATGTGTAGGAGCTATGTGGGAATAACAGCAAAAAAAGGGAAGGATTGGGAATGCCAGCCCCCCATGACTGATACACATGGGCTACTGTAAGGTGACTGTAAGTGTTGCCCCTGGCCTCCTTGTTCCTTGGGAATGAAGATTATTGGTTGGTTGCCAAGGGCAACTGGTTGTTCACTGTCTTGGGTGAGGCCCTGATAGAAAAGAATGGGTTCGATGTTACCCATAGACAGATGGGAGCAGCTGGGAAATCATTGTGAGTTTGTCGGCATCACCTGACCTGTGCTGGGGTCCCTGCCTTTGGTTTTGCGTCTGAACGGTCCAGCTCTGTTCACAATCAACGCAAAGAGACCAGCAGAGAATATACAACAGGAAGGTCCCACAATATCAATGTGTAATTTCAGGTCCACATAAAATCAGTAAGAGTGGCAGTGCTTGACCTTGTCCCGGCAATGATATGCACTATGCATGTCAACTATATAACATGTATGCATATGCATCCTAAAAGGGTACCACAAGGTTCACAGCTTCATTCAAAGGCTTTCTCTTGTCATACAAAACCTACAACCTAAAAAGTTCACACAAACAAGGATGTGGTTAAGACAAAATATTTTTTCATTCTATTTCTTATTACTTTGCTGAAATGTGGAGATATATTGTGATCACATGAGGAAATAACATAATTAAAAACATCTTTCAAAAAATGCTCTGACACCGAAAGGTCAAGAGTCTTGAAATAACCACTGCTTTTGCTTTCTGATTTAAATTGATATATGCTTTTATTTACAAGACTCCCTAAAGATTTAAATTGCCGTGCAGAGTCGTGCAGATTGCATTTTGTTTTCCAAGTATGACATTCTTTTTACACTTTCCTCTACGTTCCAGCTCTTGCATTTGTCTTAAATTAAGAAAACATAAAAAATATTTGCTCACAAGGTTAACATTAAATGTGATGTGAAAATGAAGCAGGCCATTCAGTTCTTTCAGTGTTAGATGAAGTCAAGCTTGAAAGACGAAAAAAAATAAAAGCTTAAAAGGTTTCTCTGTCTATGAAGAGACCAAGGATGTTATATTTAGGGCATAAATAATGATCTTATCTGTGGGATTCAATCCAAAACATGTCAGCATTCCTAGAGAAAAGATTCTATTCATAAGCATATGGAGCTTGTGAGTCTTTTGATATGGTGTTCCATACACACTGCTCACACATTTGGCAGTGATGGTAGTGGTCAGCAAATGCCCTTCCCACATCCTTCATTATTTACCTATATTTGAGTAACACAATGATTTGGAGATAACCTCACATAGTTAAATAGAACACTGTGAACTTGTGAACTGCTATGAACTTACACGTGCCTCTCAGTGAATGCAATGTTATATATGACTATGACTGCTACTGAAACCACTGCTATTAACAGTAATAATAATAATTCAGTCATTCAGTCTCATTTATTAAACAAATGCAAAACATAAAGTGGTCTTTTATTATATGCTAGCACTTTGAGGAATTTGGCATATTGGAGTAGTTGGCTTTCATGCCTTTCTCTCTTACTTCTAACCTTACAAGCCTGTTTGTAGCTGCAAAAGACAGATTAATCTAGGAGCATTTATTAAAAATTCCTGCTCATACTTGATTACTAAGTTACTTTGGGGTTCTGTATAGAGTTGCATTAAATAGCACCCAATGTTGCCGTATATAGGTCCCTGACTAATGGTTCAATCTCATGAATTAAAAAAAATGCAAAACATTCAAGTGGTCTTTGATGATGATGATACACAACTAATGCTTTGTGAAATTTGACATATGAAAGTAATTGGTTTCCGTGATATTTGCACTTATTATAAAACACACCAACACTATAGGAGAGGCTACTGACACAACATGGTTTTTGCTGTCACTCTGTTTGGGTGTGAAAGCTGGGCAATGACGAAGCAAGAAAGATGGATGCCTCTAAACTTTGGTGTTGGTAAAGAATGTCCCAGAATATCATAGACAGAAAGGAAAGCAAACAAATGGATCCTTTAAGAAATCAAGCCCAACTTTCACTAGAAGCCCAGGTGACTAGGCTGGAGCCATCTTATATTTTACATATTAGGAGAAGAATCATCTCTCAGGAAAAGACAATTATGTTTGAAAAAATTGAAGTGAAAAGGGAATGATCAGCAAAAATCACGAAGGTGTTGTTGCAGACTGAAGACCCAAATAGAAGATTGTGGTTGCCAGCACTTAAAGTGATACTAAAGTCTATTTTTTTAAGTTAAAAATAACAAACATGTCATACTTACCTACTCTGTTCAGTGGTTTTGCACAGAGCAGCCCAGATCCTCCTCTTCTTGGTTCCCTCTTTGGTGCTCCTGGTTCCTCCCTCCTGTTGAGTGCCCCCACAGCAAACAGCTTGCTATGGGGGCACCCGAGCCAAGCCACAACTCCCTGTATCCATTCAGACACAGAGCCACGGCCTGCCCCATCCCCTTTTCTCTCCTTATTGGCTGATTGACTTTGATTGACAGCAGCGGGAGCCAATGGCACCATGCTGCTGTCTCAGTTAATAGGGAGGGGAGTCTCGGGCAGCCAAGACACTCCTGCAACATTGCTGGATCTAGATATGGCTCAGGTAAGTATTAGAGGGGCTGAGGGCTGCTGCACAAAGAAGGTTTTTTTATCTTAATGCATTAAGATGAAAAAACTTCTGCCTTTACAACCACTTTAATAATAACAAATAATACTGCCAAATAATTAATTATTTAGTATTAATCAAAAAACGTTTTCATACTTTTCTGTATTTGTATTATTATAGATCTCCCAACCTTGCTTATCCAGGACACTGACATATCACACTCCAGTTTTGAGAACTCTAGTCATTTTAGCAACACAAACAGTCACCACTTTGTTTCGATATTATTGGTTCCAACAGATTTGTTGAAAATCATTCTGAGTGGTCAACTAATCTTTTCTCTCTGGTCTGTGTAGGACCAAGGGCTATATTCGCTGTAGGGAGAGTGGGTATGAGGATGGACATGCATTTATTCTTCTAATAGTTCACCTAGATACTGAATTCCCCCGTGGCATAGCAAAAACATTATGTCTACCCTGTGTACTTGCAAAAGCAGATTCACTTAGCTTTTACTTCGTCTGTGACATTGATGTTATGAAATGCTTTTCCAGTCTTACAATAATGGGCATTTTTGTTATCTTCATGAATGTGATCTAGATCTTATGGAATATGTTGTTACCAATCTTAAATTGATAATAAATATTATACTATTGTGCCTATTAAAAACAAAAACTACTAAAGCATTTAACAAAACCAATGCTTTGAGGTATAATTAGTAATATATTTCTATATTTGCTGTGTTTATTTGAGTATAGTTCACTGAGAGGACCTACTAATATGTACTATTTATTTAAATGGTTTGTTTATACTTGAGGTATTAAAATAGTTTAAAGTTCCTATCTCGAATTTGGCATCTGAACGTTGATTGCAAAGGAATGTTTTAACAAACTGAATCCCATAAACGCCAAATTAGATTTAAAACAGTAAGATGTGCTTAATGTCCAACCACTTTGTTTAAATGAAATGATGAATGATAAGCTTGGTTTCATTTAAACAAACTTTTAGAGTAAAACTTTCTTCCTGGCAAAAAGTTTCAATAATGTGCAAGCGCATAAAAACATCCTACTGTCACACTGTTTATATCATGGAAAGTTTGGACTCAAAACCATTACCTCGTTGAGTCAGTCTTGCCTAGTCATATAACAGCCAAATGATACCACACCAAGACAAAATGTTTACTATACTGTTTTTAGTTATATAAGGGTTGGAAACTTGGGTTCTCAGCACTAGAATTATGTATACAGTATCTCACAAAAGTGAGTACAACCCTCACATTTTTGTAAATATTTTATTCTATCTTTTCATGTGACAACACTGAAGAAATGACACTTTGCTACAATGTAAAGTAGTGAGTGTACAGCTTGTATAACAGTGTAAATTTGCTGTTCCCTCAAAATCATTCAACACACAACCATTAATGTCTAAACCACTGGCAACTAAAGTGAATACACCCTTAAGTGAAAATATCCAAATTGGGCCAAGTTAGTCATTTTCCCTCCCGGTGTCATGTGACTTGTTAGTGTTACAAGGTCTCAGGTGTGACTGGGGAGTAGGTGTATTAAATTTGGTGTTATCGCTCTCACTCTCTCATACTGGTCACTGGAAGTTCAACATGGCACCTCATGGCAAAGAACTCTCTGAGGATCTGAAAAAAATAATTTTTGCTCTACATAAAGATGGCCTAGGCTATAAGAAGATTGCCAAGACCCTGAAACTGAGCTGTAGCACGGTGACCAAGACCATACAGCGGTTTAACAGGACAGGTTCCACTCAGAACAAGCCTCGCCATGGTCGACCAAAGAATTTGAGTGCACATGCTCAGCTTCATATTCAGTGGTTGTCTTTGGATAATAGATGTATGAGTGCTGCCAGCATTGCTGCAGAGGTTGAAGGGGTGGCGGTCAGCCTGTCAGTGCTCATACAATAAACCGCACACTGCATCAAATAGGTCTGCATGGCTGTTGTCCCAGAAGGGAGCTTCTTCTAAAGATGATGCACAAGAAAGCTCACAAAAAGTTTGCTGAAGACAAGCAGACTAAGGACATGGAATACTGGAACCATGTCCTGTGGTCTGATGAGACCAAGATAAAATTATTTGGTTCAGATAGTGTAAAGCGTGTGTGGCGGCAACCAGGTGAGTAGTACAAAGACAAGTGTGTCTTGCCTACAGTCCAGCATGGTGGTGGGAGTGTCATGGTCTGCGGCTGCATGAGTGCTGCCAGCACTGGGGAGTTACAGTTCATTGAGGGAACCATGAATGCCAACATGTACTGTGATATACTGAAGCAGAGCATGATCCCCTCTCTTCAGAGACTGGGCCACAGGGCAGTATTCCAACATGATAACTACCCCAAACACACCTCCAAGATGGCCACTGCCTTGCTAAAAAAGCTGAGGGTAAAGGGGATGGACTGGCCAAGCATGTCTCCAGGCCTAAACCCTATTGAGCATCTGTGGGGCATCCTCAAATGGAGGGTGGAGGAGCGCAAGGTCTCTAACATCCATGAGTTCCGTGATGTTGTCATGGAGGAGTGGAAGAGAACTCCAGTGGCAACCTGTGAAGCTCTGGTGAACTCCATGCCCAAGATGGTTAAGGCAGTGCTGGAAAATAATGGTGGCCAGACAAAATATTGACACTTTGGGTCCAATGTGGACATTTTCACTTAGGGGTGTACTCACTTTTGTTGCTAGCAGTTTAGACAATAATGGCTGTGTGTTGAGTTATTTTAAGGGGACAGCAAATTTACACTGTTATACAAGCTGTACACTCAATACTTTACATTGTAGCAAAGTGTCATAATCATATATATAAAATAATTTTCAAAACTATTAGGGATAAACTACTGTCCACCAGAAAAACAGAATATTGTTTTAAAATGATTAACTGTTGAAATCAAACATATAATGAAATACAAGTTTCATTTTTTTATTCCTTGGACAGCTTAAAGACTGTGATTAGATTAGATTCCTGAACTGAGGATGCATCAACAAGTTAACATATTCCAGCACTCCTTGTTACAAAAATTGTATATTGACCATAGAAATACAGAGGTGTTTCTATAGTCCCCAATATATATGAATGATTGAATATCAGTCTATCAAGTGTATTACATTTCACAGATTGTTAGGAATAATTCAGTGTTCTCTGTAAAGTGTTCTTTAATTGAGACACAATAAATAAAATAACAATGTATAACTGTATTGGAAAAGCTTGCATGCATAAAGGCATGCAACAAATCTTAGTATGCATCGGTGGTCTTAGGATCTCTACAAATATTCTTAAGATAATTCAGATCAGAATGCAAGTAAAGGAAGGAGGGTAGCCATTCTACATCTTTCAGGCAATTGTTCTTATTAGGCAAGATATTTCAATTTCCATACGACTTTGGATATGGACATTTTTGGAAAATTTTCAGGGCACTCTGAGGTTTGGTGGGGCTTATACTTCTGTTTATTTTGGATTGTAAGATATAGAGAGTGAGAAATTGATGTTTACCTCACTGACTATAGGAATCAATAAACATTGAAATTACATGGGAGACACCTAAATTGAGTAATTGTTACTGTATTATACACAACATGTTTCACAAAACAAGTTTGTGTACCTCATTTAGAAATATTCAGTGTCTTTGCCAGTATAACAACATAGCTGTAATTATGCATAATAACATTTCAGATACTTTTGTAACATTTATTACAATTGTTTTCAATTTTAGTATCTGATAGCATAAGGGTGTGAATAAATAACACCCTGCAAAACAAATCCTAACATGCATATTGAAAAAAGCTGAGTGAAGGAAACTTTTAAAAGCTATCCAAGAATGCCTGAGCTGAGCAACTGTTAATGATTAATACTCTGACCCCAAGCAGTAAATTTACAAATCAGGATTGGATAGAAAAACACTAAAGATTTAACAGAATTTAGCTGAAACTGGCCTGCATCCTAAATCAAATTACACATTGCGTATGTCTTTAATTATTTCTTGTACACTATCTATCCAAATCTAGATGTTATCACACTTTGGATGCTGTATATAATATGTTAACATTTTACATCATAACCCCTTTGGCTGTGTTTTGCATATTCCCTTTCATTAACAACATCTACTTATGGGGAGAGAGAAAAAGAGAAATAAACCTGTCTCAAAAATGGGCAATTCAAGCAGAGCATATGGAGATAAAATGCATAAGCAGAGGCTATCTTCCGTGAAAACTGCCTATAAAGTGATCATTAGGTTCATAAATAAAGGCAGTTAAAGTTACATGAACATTTCCATATTTCAGTACAAGTCAAGCATGGCTCTGGTCGTTTAATATCACAAGTGGCCTCAGTGACCAGTATGTTTGCTTGAAGGCAGGGGGTATGGCCACGCTTGTAAATTACAGGAAAAGTTCTTTATTGACCATTTTGATATGCAGTTTTCACTGAGTGCAATTTTACATTTTCTCTTGCTGGCTGAGGATCTCTGATCTACAATTCTGTCCAAATAGCGGGTTCGTAAGATGTTTTTTAAAATGTTAATTTAAAATGTAAATTCAAGACATCTTGTCCTTAGGAGACAAGTAAGATGTGGATGATACAGTGCTTAAAATATGCATTATCCAGCTGCTTTTCCTATGGACAATGTCATCCATTTTGATCCATTGTATTGTATTGTATTAAATAATGCCAACCAATTCCTTAAATTATGCCAATTAAAATGTTAGAATCTACATGTAGTCTACAGCTAGTACACATCAGTCATTTTTTTTTGTTCAACCCAGCAGGGCTGAACAAAAAGACCTGACAGCTCAGGAGGAGTCACTGTACTAACTATCCAACGTTAGTACAGCGATCTCCCCTGTTGTTCTATTGTGTTCTGACCAGGGGACGACCCCCCGTCAGAACACTTTGGTCAGTGCTTTCAGCGATTGGCTGAGAGAGATGATTGGGAGCCGACCGAGAGACCTTTTCTGGTCATGCCCCTTCGACAGGAGCCGTCCATTCTGTCGGACCGAATACAGTACACACGGGCTGAATTTCGGCCGGTTTCTATTGAACAGGTCAATGCCGCCTGACATTTGGCCCGTGTGTACTAGGCTTTAGCTTTTCTGTTAAGCTTTCTTATGTCTGTTATGTCTGCACCTTTTCACAAATACTTACCTTTACTATATATGTTGCGTTTTCATTCATTTACTAAGCATTTACTTAACGGCATCATAGAGGTTGACAAGGGTTTAACATACAAAATTTTGTCAGAGCATAAATTAAGGAGTAAGCCTACATGCTAGAATTTATTACCCAATTTTTATATGGTACTATAAATGAACAATGTCCTACGGACTTAAGGATTGTTTCTAACATTTACATACTGCAAAACTGCTAATTCAACTATTTTTCTATTGAAAACTGTTATTGTTTACTGAGCATAACACACCCCCCTCTGACCGTGCTCCTACTCTAACACATTTCATCCCATCTGGGTTTTGGAGACTAAGCCCCTGATGCGGTGAAATGCGTTAGAGGGAGGAGCACTGGTGGAATGTGTCAAGCTGCAAACAAAGGTAATTAAAAAAACAAAGCGCATCTAACAGTTGTTTGACTTGTTCATGATATTGGATGGATTACAAGAAGCAGATGAATTCTGTTTCTCTGCACCCATGCACTGTTATGTAGCTACAGTCTGCCAAGAGCGTTACTTTTTATTGGATTTCTTTTAAGGACTGTTTCTGTTTCGATAGTTTTCATTAGGTATTTCTAGACAGTATTATTTAGATGTCAGGAATAAGGAAATGACCAGCAACAGTGACAACAGAAGAGAGAACATGTAGATCAAATAAAACAAATATTATGATAACAGGTTTTAGCTAGCATTATAGTAGCAATCTATATTATACCAGTTCACCATTTACTGGGTCATGCATATATTTTAGAAATGACTGGATTAGCAATATATCAATTATATATTAGGCAAAGAAAAGGCACACAAGGTAGTACTTTGAAGGTGGAGCGCTGAACAATGGAGTGTACTAAAAAAGATCTTGTCCCCATACTATTTATATCAGCAACAATCTTAGCAAGAGAATATATACCAAATTAGCGCCCATGCACAATGGGCTTAAAGAACACTGTTTTTACAGGCGTTTGACTTTTCTTTTTCTGCCTAGAAATGCAACTCTATGTTTGCCTATGTATCCTTGCACACGTAGGCTTTTACAGGTGTGTTTAAAGAGGAGTGTTTACAGGCAGAAAAAAACCCGTCATCAAAGTCTTTAGGAAAGGAGAAAAAAAGCACATGTTTAGCACCTCTGCATTCATTCATTTCAATGCCCAGAACAAATTAATATTATGGCTAATGGAATTCATTCATACTCAAAAGCTAAATGCACCTAAGCGTGCATAAATGCATGTGCAAAATGTGGCTTTAGGTGCATTTTTAAGCAGCTTTTCCCCTGGCTCAAGAAAAGGTGTTCAGGGGAGCTGAGCAAATGCTTAGTGTGCATGAGACCTTACATTGTTTCGTGCATTTAATTTCACTATAATTGTTCATATGAGATTGGATCCATGTGGGTGCATGTCCCCAAACTCACGCTGTCTGCATTTGGGGACTTACACCTGAACCCCCATCTATGTCAAATTGGAAGCAGCTGCTGTGCCTGTCCAGCCACTGTGTTCTAATTGACATGAATGGGACTGCCTGCATGCAAATTCTGAGAACTCCAGTGCATCCTGTGTGGGCAAAACATGGCCCTCCCACTGGTGTATGCTTAAGTATGTGAATAAGGCCTAAAACTTACCAAACTGAAGTTAAGCTTTAAAGAAAACCAGTCACAAATAGATCTATACAACCATTTGAATAATCATCTTTTAAAGGACAGGTGTACTTTTGACTAACCCCATCAGCTATATTGCACTAACCCCCACCCCCAATTGCTTACTTACCTCTACTGCACAGCTGCAACCCCTTCTCATGTGTACAGCCTGCCCCATAACAATCTCTTCAGCACTGGGCATGCCTGTATATCAGGACTGGCAATCTTTGCTATAGTAAATGAGACAGGCATGGCCAACACTGAAGAGATTTTCATAAGACCGTTTGTAAACACAGGAGCAGGACATGCAATGAAGGTAAGACAACTGGGGAGGGAAGGGGTTAGTGCAGTTTAGTATAGAGGGAGGGTTGTTAGCAAAAATGTAGTTAAAAGTTCAACTTCATTTATGAAAGATATATACAGTGCCTTGCGAAAGTATTCGGCCCCCTTTGAACTTTGCGACCTTTTGCCACATTTCAGGCTTCAAACATAAAGATATAAAACTGTAATTTTTTGTGAAGAATCAACAACAATCATGAAGTGGAACAAAATTTATTGGATATTTCAAACTTTTTTAACAAATAAAAAACTGAAAAATTGGGCGTGCACAATTATTCAGCCCCCTTAAGTTAATACTTTGTAGTGCCACCTTTTGCTGCAATTACAGCTGTAAGTCGCTTGGGGAAGTCTCTATCAGTTTTGCACATCGAGAGACTGAAAGTGATGTTTCATAATTGAATTCCCCCGACTTATTAACACGTGCGGGTTAAAAAGTCAAAAAATAAACAATTTTTTCAAACTTTATAGGTTATTTAAAACAAGGTGAAGTACTAACAACAACTAAGAAGTGTTTTTTAATGTCAAAATATAGAAATACAAACTTCGGACTTTACACCGTTTTCCAGCGTTTCAAGTTTCCCCCGGCTTATGAAAGCGTTCCGTGACATATATAGAAAGTATTTACTTCAACTTGAAAATTGATGTAAAAACGATTGTTGGGAGGGAGATATGATTTGACGTGATTGGGGAAGGGAGGGGTCAACAGAATGGAAGTAACGTACAGGACGAGGACACAAAT
>BLSH010492131.1:1631739-1654025 GCA_018402905.1 Glandirana rugosa | reverse complement strand
AATTTTTTGTCTTGCTCCAGAACTGCTTATTTTCTGAATGTCCTTTGGATAGAATGAAGTGGCCATTTAGAAGCAAGTGAAGCATGAAGCGGGCATAAAGTGTAGAAACAATTGCTACCCACAAATATTTACACATCCAAAGAATTCTATACAATTGCTGATAAAAAGAAAGCAGATCTTTCAATTTGCAAAAGTCCTGGGGAATGAGTGAACATACTAAATTCCTATTTCTTGGCTTACACTTATAGGTCTATGTTGAAGATTAGGCTGCTTTGCTTTGTCCTTGCTACAAGAAGCTGAATAATGAAGAAACTGCTTGAGACTTGGAGTGCATAATTAGCAAACAAATAATTTCACATTCATAGAAAAATAAAGCAGTAACAGTAAGTGGTTTCAAACATGCTTGGGACAAACATAGATCTATACTCAGACAAAAAAGTTAACAACCCCCCGAAAACCTATAAAACATGTGTATGTAATATATACACTAGTAGACTCATTAAACCACTTGGTCTTTTTTCTGTCATCACTTTTCTAGGTCTCTGTGTTTCTATGTGAGAATCCAATTGCTGGGCATTGTGCTGACACATGAAAGGAAGTATGTTAAAGCGGTTGTCTACCCATCGATTTGATAGTGTCAAAAAAGAGTTAATATTCCCGGCATGCCGGAAATGCTAGCTGTCTCCTTGGTTGTGCTCTCAACCAAACTAGCAAACCATCCAATGGGCGGTGTCATAATGGATCACATGTGCAGCATCATGGCGGTTGCAGATTAAACAGAGGCTAAGATGTCAGCTTCCTTAGCTGAAAACGATAGGAGAGTTTACAACCACTTTAAGTATATTTTATTATAACATGTACAGGTATAGCTTATTGCAGTTGCTATACTGCCTAAAATCTGTTGTCCCCATGCCTGTAGTCAGAACAGTCTCAGTGCATGAGGCAATATTGGCAGCACTGTTGCTAGAACCCTACATGGCTTTCGCTACAGAGTGTTCACAACGTTAACATCCTTTCACATGTTTTCTCCCCTCCATCACATGACTTCTTAACAAGTTTATTCCTACATCACTAAGACATGTTATACCTAGTATTAGATATAGAAGGTGTGATCTTTATGCCCACCTTGCTCCTTCTTTTCACTAATATTTTTATTGGCACTGCCAACCTACACCCACAATAACTGTCAACCACTGCTCGAGGTGAAAGTTTGAATTTTAAGAACCCATAAATTAACAAGATTGAAAAAAATAGCTGCTGACAAAAAATTAAAGAAGAACCTGGTCACTATTGACACCCAGCGTTTTTCCCATGTTGTCTCTACATGGTGGTAGTCATCCTCACCCTAAACTGACACTTTTGACTTTAAAACTACAAGAGACAGAAGGACTTTTTATTAAAAAAGAAGTGTCATGACAATTAATTGCCTAGTTTTTAAAGAAAGGGAAGACAGTCAAGCTTAAAGTATGACTAAAGGCAAAACGTTTTCTTTTAGTTTTGGATAAAGGGAAGAAGGATTAGAACCTGTCAGTTTTTATTGCTATCTGTACCCCCATTAGGGAGATTCACTCTCTCGATTTGTCCTGTTTACCATTATCATTGAAAGTGAAAGTAAAAGAAAATCCAATATTTTTGGTTGTTCTTAGAAAAATAATACAGGGGAAATCTTCCATTACCAGTACCTGGAGGTCCCCAAGAAATTCCCTTTTTCAGGGATTTCCTCTCATTTCCTGTTTGGCTATGGGCCAGCAAGTGAAGGTAAATCTCCCAAATGGGACTAAGATGGCAAAAATAAACCTTACAGGGATTATAACCTTCCCTTACTCTATTCAAAATGAAAAAAAAAGTTTTACATATAGTTCTACTTTATTTGCACCAGCGTCAGCCCACTGTGTATCAGCAATGCTTAAATATAGGGGCTGTGTCTGATGACACAATTCTACCAGAAAGGCCTTGCAAAAAGGTTGAAAAATCACAGGGAACACACAAGGGAACATATGAAAGCCCACCAAAGAAAAAAAAGTCATAAAAAAGACACAAACCCTTTGGGGTGTATTAACTGATATTCAAAATCTCCTGGTTCACTTTTGTTCAACTGTAATAGTCCTTGTAATAGTCCTTGATAATGTTCACACAATAAAATGTAATAGAATTCAAAAATTCACTGTAATTATTCAATCATGTGAAAATAAGTTCCTATTTACTTGTTTTATTTGCAAATGATTGAATAATTGAAATTAACCGATTCCCACCCGCCCACCATCAAATGCCGGCGGGGCAGTCCTGCTCTCATTCTGGGACGACGTCATGTGATGTGATCCGAGAAAGCATGCCCCTGTGTGCACTAGGGGTGCGCAGCGAGCCGATCGCGGTCACCGGTAATCGGCACTCCTCTCCTCACACTGACAGAGTGTGTGGCGAGGAGAGCCGATCAGAGGCATCCCCTCGCAGGGGACATCTAGGGATGTAATCAGGGCACTGATCATCAGTGCCTTGGTTACCATTAGTGCCACCAGTGTCAGCAATCAGTGCCCCCAAAGTGCCCACCAGTGCCAGCAATCAGTGCCCACAAGTGCCAGCAATCAGTGCCCACAAATGCCAGCAATCAGTGCCCATTAGTTGATGCCAGTCAGTGCTGGCTATAAGTGCTGCCCATCAATGCCCATCACTGCTACCCATAAATGCCGTCCATCAATGCCACCCATGAAAGCTTAAAAATGGCCTGGGCAGGAAGGGGGTGAAAGTGCCCTGTATTGAAGTGGTTAATCTTCATCCAGTTTAGTGTGCAACCATTCTCAATCCTTTAGTAAATGAGCCTCACTGAGTTACCTTTCTACAAACACCCAGTAAAGACTAGGTTAACCTGTGCATTCGTTCCTCACAGAGCATCAGGGAGTGCAAACAGATGTGAGGTCTATAACTGAGCGTGATGCTTGGAAAGCTTTCTAGGAAAAATATCTGTGGCTAAACGCACCTTAGATGGTAACAGCTTTCCTCAGTCACACTTTAAAATAACATAAGCTCCACTGGAGCACAATTACAGACAGATGAATACCAATACCAGCATTCAATTTAATGGAAAAAACACAAGCTGTAAAGTAAAAATTGAAGTCTCCCTAAGACACTTGATACCAACCGAACAATCACACTGTTCTAGTTAAGGCCACTTGTTGGAAATCCACAGATCACTAATAGAAAATAAAGCTGCCTGGTAGGGAACCAATGTACAGAAGAAACTGTCATCAAGCAGCACCCTATAATATATGAAAGCACTGCAATGGAAACATTACACATTGCATATTTCTGTTTTTGGGTGCAATTCATCTGCTTCTTAGTTTACCTCCATTAAAATCCATTATGGGAGCCTGACTAACAAAGTAATGTGAATATTTATTTGTTATAAAATAGTTTTGTTTGTGGTCAATAAATGTATCACTACATAAGCACCACATCCCAAATTACAAAGAATTATTTCCTTTAAATTGTAAGGCAATATGGAATTTTGAAGGTGCGTATAAGACAACCAAATTGTCTTATATGCACCTTTAGCGTACTTTCACACTGGGGCGGGTGGTATCGGTAAATCCCCACTAGTTCCAGCGGGGATTTATCGCTGTTATAGCGGCGCTACAACGCCGCTATGCAGGCAGGAGCGCTGCACCTTTAACCCCCCCACAAGGGGTTAAAACGGGGTTAAAAGTGCCACGCTACCGAGGGGGTGTACAGCCTTCTTTTCAATGGGCAGGGGAGGTGGAGGAGCAGTATAGCACCGCTCACCTCACCGCCCCAAAGATGCTGCTTGCAGGACTTTTTGTAACGTCCTGCAAGCACTCAGGGCTTTCACATTGGGGTGGATTGAGGGGGATTTTTGAGGCGCTTTGCAGGCGCTATTGTTAGCTAAATAGCGCCTGTAAAGCGCCTCAGTGTGAAAGGAGCCTTAACATCCTGTATTCCCTTACAATTTTCAAGAAAAAAAAACTCTATTTGTTTTGTTTGTTGCTCTAGAAATGACCAGCATCAGTCTATCAGTGAAGCAATTCAGTAATAAAATCAATGAAACATATAATTCCTTTAGATTATGCTGTACGGTGCTATGAAGATATAAGTACCAGCTGTATAATGTAATGTGTGTATCCTAGCACTGGTTAATGGAATTTGGTACTCAGGGTACCAAATTCCATTTTCGGACAACGGAAACATTTTTTTAAAATTTTCTGTTCGAAACATACGTGAATGTACCTTGGTGAACTGTATATGTATCAGACATTTTATATGTTGATTTTCACTGATATGTCGATGTTCATGTTTACATAGATGTTGGTCCCTCTTGAGAGTGACACATCTTTTTATATATAAGATGAAATAAAATGTTATATTTTAATACATTATGTGGTATGGTTTACCTATTTAAAGTCCCACCCAGGGGGTATCTCTGCTGTTTGCATCCAACTATTTGGGGATGAGGTAACCAGCACTTAGCCTTACTGACTGTGTAGCTATACTTATGCTAGCACTGGTTGAAGCCCACAGCTTATTTTATAAAATGTCTTCAGATCTATTTTTCTATTGATGTTGTCTTGTAATTCTGAAGTCACTTTATTGTTGAACATATGCTATTTTGATTTAGCCATGTTAGGCCAGGACCAAATAAAATCTAATGCTTTGTCACATTTTTTATTTAAAAACAAGATGACAGCTAAGGGCCGGTTCACACCTAGGCGACTTGCGAGCTGACTTTTGTCGCCCCAAGTCGCTTGACATCCGAAATCCCATTGAAATGAATGGGAGCCGTCTTAATATACATTACTGAAGTCGCTCCAATGTCAAGGCGACTTCAGAAAAGGTTCCTGTACTACTTCAAGGCGACTTGTATCTGCCCATAGAATTCATTGGAAGTTGCTCCAAGTCGGATCGCCCATCTATATTGAAGCGACTTTACAGGAAAAAGAAAATATTTTTTTAAAGCAACCCCCCTCCCTCTCTTCTCTAATTGGCCACAGGCAAAGTCACCTGGCATGGAGGTTGCTTCAGGTCATGTTGTAAGTCGCCCAAAGTCGCGCTGAAGTCACCTTCAAATAGCCTAGCAAAGTCGCCTCTGAAGTCGGATCACCTAGGTGTGAACTGGTCCTTAATCAATAATAATTTTCCAAGTCAACATAATGAGTCATAGTTTTACATTTTTAAGACAGACAGGAATTAATATTTACCAACATAACTTGTATCCATGTACTAAAATTGTTAGCTGATATCTCAAACTCCCAATTTGCCAATGTCTCAAACTCCAAATTTGCCAATATCTCAAACAGCCAATAGTAATGCTACAATTATAATCTCTTTAAAAAGTCACTGTATCTTGATATTAAAATCAAGCAAATGCCTCCCTCTGCCCCTCTTATCAAAAAAGTAGCTATGCTCTATGTGTTCTGATCAGAAACAGAGCCGAGCCTCCCTCTATATTCCAGTGTCTGGCTAATATACACAAATACAAGGACAATCTACCTGTTTTCTTGCTAGACAGTCCTTCTAATTATTTTTATGAGCCAGAGGCAGTAATTGTGGGAGATGTGCAGGGGAGATAGGTTAGATTTGCTAAATTTTAATATCAAAGTATAATTACTTTTTAAACTTGGCAGAACCCAATGGTCCTCCATAGAAATAGCACTAAGCACATGTTTTCACATTAGAATACACACCAGATGCTGCTCTGCATTATACATTTGGTATGGGTTAAAGAAATGCATTAGTGACACCAGCTATAATAGTCATACAAAAAATATGGCTCAGTGAACAATTCTAATATCTGTTCAATGGACCAAAGCAGGCCAGAGAAAATGTTGTTCAGGAATAGGCTAACAATACTGATTGAAAAAATATGCTGCAATGGAAGATCCACAGATTGTTTAACATACCACACATGTGGGTCTTACCAATGAACTGGTCATAGTCTAAGGTATACTTGCTATGACAATATATATAGATAGTGGAATAGGACTACGTCCCTAGTCGATTCACACCAATCAGCGCAAATGGAGCACCTGGTAGATTAGGAGAATATAAAATGATGTATCCTACACAAAAGACCTCTCAAGCTGCCATTTTTTTAAAAACAAATATTGGACATTTACAAGTACACATATATATGGTGTGACTCCTCAAGTCACCACTAGAGTGTATCACAGCGCTTTTTAAGGTCCATCTGCAAGTCCATCAGGACAGGGGTACAGGAAGTCCCAGAAAACACCAGTCTTGCAGTGAGGACAGCTGCGGGAAATCAGGGCACCAATCACCAAGGAAGGGATGCTTTCACCACGTGCGGCACCCCAATACACAAACTGCTTACCAGAAATTCAGACGCCCTCCGTAGAAGTCGTGATGACGAAACGCGTCAGTTCATGACCCCACGACAGGAAGTGACGTCTACATTCCAAGACGCGCGGTGACAGTGGATGCACACGCCGTGTTGATATTTGGAGCGGTGAGACGCCTGCATAAGTGATTGTGATATCGGCTATTTTATTCTGTGAATTTTGTAAGTGCAAATTTTAAGGGGGTTGGCAATAAAAGTAGTTTGATGCAGAATTACACTATGTCGAGTCTCTCTCCTATGACTGAGTGACCGGACCAGAGGAGTTTGCCGGGGGGCTCAGATGCGGGTTGGATTCATTTCAAAGCCGGTGACTAAACCAGAAGGACGGGTGCCAGATATCTGATACGGGCTTTAGTACACTGAATTTCTGTTAAGCAGTTTGTGTATTGGGGTGCCGCACGTGGTGAAAACATCCCTTCCTTGGTGATTGGTGCCCTGAAAAAGCCCTTAAAAAGCGCTGTGATACACTCTAGTGGTGACTTGAGGAGTCACACCATATATATACGTACTTGCAAATGCCCAATACTTGCTATGAGCATATAGGTTATATATGTGTATATATTCTGTCTGACTGACAGAAACCTTGGTTCTGTTATGTATCCACATTAACCCCCCTGGCGGTATGATTATTTCAGATTTTTGGTGCTGAAAGCGGTACCATTATTTTGCATGGAAATTATTAGCAATAACTCACTTAAATCTGTCCAAACAAGAGTCTAGTAGACATCCCGGGTATGATAAAGTTTGAAACATGAAACCATAAATTATAATATAATAAATAACTATAAATAATTATCAAAAATAATAACGTAATATTAATAAAATTTATTCAATATAATGTAATCAAACCAAAAACACTGAAATTTGCTCAGTTGCAGAATTGTCGCTGTCGTCACTTTCAGTGTCTGATGATAAATTTCCCCAAAAATCAGTATCATTCAATTCTGCAAATGATTCTGATTTACTATCAGTGTTTTCTAGCTGATCAAAAACCACTTTTGACGTAAAGGGACACTTTTTGGTTGCTATGGACATTCTCATGTTTCCAGGCAGAAATAATGACATATATAATATAAAAGTGCATGCAGGGCACTGGGCAAACCACTAGGGACAAAGGGGATGTGAAATGACTTCATACAATAATGTAATCTTACAGATTACAGTGTACTTTATGTGTGCTGTGTGTGTTTCACTTTTTTAATTTCCCGCCGGTCTCCGTACCCGTGCAACGCTCAGAGGGAATGGAGCCCGCACACAGAGGCATCGGGCGGCGGACACAGCCCGCAGACACGGCAGGGGACATCGCTGGATCCAGGGGACAAGGTGAGTAACTCTGCCTGGATCCAGCGATGCAATCCCGAGTGTGGCTCGGGGTTACCTCTAATGGTACTGAAATTCCACCCCGAGCCACACTCGGGAATACCGCGAGGGAGGTTAAGCACCTCTAGCAATAATGTGGAAGTAAACGTATGTTCCCTCTTGCCATTAAAGTGTTACTAAACCTACAACAGTAAAATCAGTCTGTATATGCAGTAAAGCATGCTTGTTATACGTACTGTGGAACCTAAGGGGTTAATCTTCCGCAATGCGTAAAAAGGCTGTTTGATCCTGGCTTCTCTGATCCTCCCCTACTTCCACTATCCCCTGATAATTTCCTGATAACACAGAGTCTATGGAGTCAGGCTGCACATGCTCAGTGTGGTGTGTATTGCTAGAGAGGTTTTTTCTTTTCTTGGGAGAGTACATGTGATCAGCACAGGGCCAATCAGCACTGTCCAGACAGAGGGTCAGGGGTATTGCAGTCTCACAGTCAGAAAACTCCACCTACAAGGTTTAACCAGTGCTTGACTGGACACTGATAGAAGTCTCTCTAACTGCTGATGAGAAAAGGTATTTAGCAGTTTATATTTACTAAAATAATTGCATTTCCATGTTCTGTGTACTGTCAGAGACCACATATAGTGAATGCAGGGTCCTGGGTTTAGTAACACTTTAAATCTGTGCTCCCTTTCTCTCCATTGCCCTGCTGACATCTTTGCCCTGGTATCCAGAGTCTTCATCTTCAGACATGGGTATGCCACGGATGACTTAACTTCCATATCTTACAGATGCCAGGATTGTACCCTGCTCACTCGTTGCAGTGTACAATGATTAACAAATTGTTACCAAGAAGGGAAAGCAATTTTGCAGGAGATGAGACATACAGCTTTTCTGCCTATACATATTCTACCTGCTAACATTTTTTCTACTTTAAAGTGTATCTAAACCCAATAATAACAATGTAATCCATTGCAAACTGCCAGTCTTTAGATGTGATGGCTGCATTCTTTTTTTTGGGGCTCTTTTTTTCTTTATTTTCACCTGGTACATGTAACACACTTCTAGTCATAGGGAGACAATATTTATTCACTATACTGTATATATGGAGAATCAGCATTGTCAACCCAGGAAAAGAAGTATGTTGGGACTACAGAGTAGCCTTCTCTTTCCTCATTTACACAGAATAGGTGAAAGGAGCTTCCTAGTCCACAGAGAGAACTGGGAATTATGCTATTGATAATAGAGGTAGAGGGCACAGGAAGTTATCAGCTCACAAGATTTTCAGCATGATCAACAGAATTTGCTGTTATCCAAGCGCTATAACAAACACTTTCAATGATATATTTAACGGACCAAGACAGAGCAAATAAGAGAATTTGATTAGAAGGGTTTACAAATATTTGATGTTTAGTTCTGCTTTAAGGGTAAAGTAAACTCGGATGCGACTTTCATATTTTTGCAGGCTTGCTTTTGAATATTATGTCAGGCAAAATAGATTTTCTCAGTTTAGGTTAGAATGGAGAAGTATCTATCTCTCTTGGGCAATATTGGTGAGAATTCTTCTTACTTCATCTCCTACAGACAACATTTTACTCAACAAAAGTGAGGGAAACTCATAGACACATTGACAAAAATGAAAAATGCTTTTATATTAGGGAGAAGATAGAACAATAGTAAGATTTTTGTCTGTGTCCTTTTTGAAGAATTTCCCTTACCTCCTGTCTGATAAAATTGTTGTGACCGGTGCAGTGAGTCAGGGACAATCTCTCCAACAGAGCCTTCAATAACTGAAAAAAGCAGACAGATGTTCTAATCCTCCCCATTCTATATCCACTTGACCTCCAGAAGATGTATCCCCCTTCCCGACCAGGCCATTTTTGGCAAAACGGCACTGCATTACTTTAACTGACAATTGTGTGGTCGTGCGATGCTGTACCCAAATAAAATGTAAGTCCTCTTTTTCCCTCAAATAGAGCTTTCTTTTGGTGGTATTTGATCACCTCTGTGCTTTTTATTTTTTTGCGCTGTAAACAAAAAAAAACCAACAATTTTGAAAAAAAAAATATTTTTTTTACTTTCTGCTATAAAAGATATCCAATTAAAAAACTAAAGAAATCAAATTTCTTCATAAATGTATGCCAATGTGTATTCTGTTAAATATTTTTGGTAAAAAATCCCAGTAAGCGTATATTGATTGAAGTTATGGCGTCCACAAACTATAGGATATTTTTATTTATTTATTTTTTTACTATTAATGGCAGCAATCAGCAACTTATAACGGGACTGTGATATATATGTGATCTGGTGCACAGGTGCCCCCCTGTAGCAGTAAAACTGCTATAGGGCGGACCTGAAGTAGATATAGAGGCAGAGTCACTAGCTGCTACAATTAAGCTGGCCATACATTAGTCTTTTATTTTTTTCAACCAGAGGGTTGAATGGAAAAAAGCTACCCAATTTCCCCATCCACACATTCGAGGTGGATGAGGGAACCCTCCCCACTGTCAGAGCAATCCTCCCATGCCATCAGAATTTTGTGAAAAACCCAACAGGCTGGCTGTATAGAAGTTGATTGGCGGATCAACGGCTATACAACCAGTCACAGTGGCTAAGTGGTTAGCATTTCCACCTGGCAGCTCTAGGGTCATTGGTTCGGATCCCAATAGCATCACTACCTGCCTGGAGTTTGAATGCTCTTATTGTGCCTGCATGGGTTTCCCTACACACTCTAAAGACACACTGGTGTGTTGATTGGCCCCTAGCATGTATGAATGTGAGTTAGGGACCTGAGATTGTAAGCTCCTTGAGGGCAGGGACTGATGTGAATGTACAATATATATTTAAAGCACTGCATATGTACTTGAAATAAGTAAACCAGCCTCCATGCATGGATCAAAATATGGCCGGTCCCTGCTTAGCCGGCCAAATTTCAATCAATGTACTACCACCCTTAGTCTCAAAAACTGCTTATGAGCTTCTGAGGTAAGTGGGCTAATTTACTAAGGAGTTGAGAACATTCACTCAAAAAACTATGTGAAAAATCATTTCAATTATCTAATCATGCGAAAAGCAAATCCCTGTTCACTTTGAATACCTAATCACGCACAGATGTTTTTCACATGCTTGGAAAAGTGAAGATAACATTTGCACAATTTTTTGAGGGACAGTTCCCAACTTCCTTAGTAAAACCACCTCACCATATCAGCCACTTGGTAGGTGATTTGTGAGAAACAGCAGTAAAGTACAACTACTGTACAGCACTTTAAAACAGAAAGCAGAGACTGGGTGTGTAATGAACAATTATGGCTGGCCTCACGTTATAAACACATTTATAAAAATATTCATGTCAATAAAATCTCATTTACAAATCCGAAAGATCTGAAAAAAATAGTACACCTTTGGCATTTCACAGTAATGAATTAAGTCACCTGAAGGTAGCAAGCACTTACACTTATTTGCAGAGAGTTGTGACTTGTACTGTCCCCGAACCAGTCGGCAGGTGGATCCTTCTCCATTGCAAACTCCACAGTTATCCTCCTTTGCTGTGCTTCCTAGCTGGTGGTCACAACCAACAATCTGCCAACAAAAAGAGAGAGGTATCAGGAGACCTGTAGACTATGACATGGACCAAGTAACACGTTTAACCCAGGTCTTCATCTGAGCTGACACTGAATCTACAGCGGAATGTGAAACAAATGATTTTGCCAGAGCAAATAAAAATATACAGTCTGGTTTTATGGGAAATTACAAGTCTCACTTCACTGGCTTCTTGGGAAACATTACCGAATGCAGAGGCAATGTACAGTAAAACAGATATGAATGCAAATAAAAGGCTGGATACATAAGGCAGCTGTACATTCACAGTGGACAATAAATGTAGCCCTGACTCCTGGTCTAACAGTACTTAAACTAGTGGCTACTGGGGACTTGTGTTGCCACTAAATTTCACATTCTTCAATGTAAAGCATCATTTACACTGTCATGGAATTAGCTGTAATAATAAAAAATATACTGATATTGTCTTATCTTAGTTGGTTTAGCTGCAAGGTCAAAATTTAGTATTTGATTCCATGACCATTAGCTGTAAACAGTGGCATACCTCTTAAAACCACACGTATGGGTTTCATGGAATTTTGCATACTTGCTACATTTATATGCTTCTATTTCTGGAAATCGTCATAAGCAACAGATTAAGGAGAAAACACACTGGTAGAACAGATTATTTACTGTAAATCTGTACTCGAGCTTAAACATGGGAAAACAACTATAATGATTTTATGGAATGCAGTTATTGGCTTATAATATTTGCAGCTAGACTGTGCACTGTAGACTCTTCGATTTACAAGGTATACCATTTTATCTTGAAAAGAACCTTTTTGAAAATTTTTGTTTTCCAATTTTTGTTTTCTCCTTTGAAAATTGTGCAAGATTTTTTTTCTCGAGACAATGTTGGACTCACTTGAGTGTATTGGGCAGTAATCATTATTGATATAGCGAGACAAACATAACTCTGAGTCAAGGTAAAAAAAAACTCCTAAATATCATTTAATTTGGAAAACTTTTATATTTACTGAAGTTCTAAATAATATACAGGTGTTGTTCAACAGCAATGCCAGCATAAGCTTTTTTGTGGACCTATATTTTTGTATGGTACATAATTATTATGCAGATGCAATACATTTGTTTCAAATAAATGGTATGATTCGTTTAGAGAAAATATATTAATGCAGAAATAATACATGGAAAATATTTAGTCCACCAAGCCAGAAAAACTCCCTTGCATAGTTCCTGGCTCTGTTCCCACCCACCTTTTTATGTTCCCATTCTTCCTGCTGCCTTTTCAATTATGCAAAATTAAAAGAAAAACTCCATTAGGAAGAGTGGTATCTCCTGATAATTCCGGAAGAGATGCATCCAAATGTGATTTAACTCTACAGCATCTACCAAATGCTGAAATATTTACACTATATTGTCAAAAGTACTGGGACACCTGCCTTTACACGCATATGAACTTTAATGGCCCAGTCTTAGTCCGTAGAGTTCAATATTGAGTTAGCCCAATCTTTGCAGCTATAACAGCTTCAAATCTTCTGGGAAGGCTGTCCACAAGGTTTTGGAGTGTGTCTATGGGAATGTTTGACTATGGTGGACAGGAAGGCCTAGTTCACAGTCTCCACTCTAATTCATCCCAAAGGCATTCTATTGGGTGGAGGTCAGGACTCTGCGCAGGCCAGTCAAGTTCCTCCACCCTAAACTCACTCATCCATGTCTTTATGGACCTTGCTTTGTGCACTGGAGTGCAGTTATGTTGGAACAAGAAGGGGCCATCCCCAAACTGTTTCCACAAAGTTGGAAGCATGAAATTGTCCAAAATGTTCATCTTAAGAGTTCCCTTCACTAGAACTAAGAGGCCAAGCCCAACCCCTAAAAAACAACCCCACACCATAATACCCCCTCCACCAAATGATTTGGACCAGTGCATAAAGCAAGGTCCATAAAGACATGGATGAGCGATTTTGAGGGGGGAGGAACTTGACTGGCCTACACAGAGTCCTGACCTCAACCTGATAGAACACCTTTTGGATGAATTAGAGTGGAGACTGCAAGACAGGCCTTCTTGCCCAACATCATTGCCTGACCTCCCAAATGCGCTTCTAGAAGAATGGTCAAACATTCCCATAGACACACTCCTAAACCTTGTGGACAGCCTTCCTAGAAGAGTTGAAGTTGTTATTGCAGCAAAGGGTGGGCTAACTCAATATTGAACCCTACGGACTAAGCCTGGGATGCCATTAAAGTTCATGTGTGTGTAAAGACAGGTGTCCCAGTACTTTTGACAATATAGTGTATTTTGGATGGACTGACCTTTTAAAAAGAAACCTGTCAGGAATCAACATTTGTAAGAATATCTATCCTTAAAATGTTGGAATAGTGTAACCTTACCCTTCCTGATAGGTGTGTGTCCTGCTATTCCCTTGTGTTCTCTCCCTGTTAGTGCAGATATCTCAGCTCAATGTCAGACATCAAAGTCCCCACTGCGACTGCCATATTTCCGGCCTCAACTAAGAACTTTTAACTGGCACTATTTCTGTGTTGCTGTGTTAATGTTCTGCTGAATTGAACTGTCATTTAGCAAATCATTCCGTTTTTATTCATGTAACTGTGACAGCACCTTTGTTACATGAGTGTCTATTATCAACAGGAGCTAAGATCTTGTCCCTGTGAAGATATTTAGCCTGACACATTTGAGAATACAATTAAATAATCAAGAAATCCCCAAGAGCTAAGGCTGCACTGTTATAACTGTAGGTGAGATTCAGACTATTCACGTTTCACTGGTTCTCTTTAAAATTGATTGTACTCATTTCTGACATCATGTAACATACGTTTACAGCTTCTCAAGGGTAAAAGAATGAAATGCGCTTGAGCATAATGACTATTACTATGAATGCAGCATCAATGTGCACCATTCCCTTAACTGCTGGTCTGCACTATGTATGTGTTTCCTTTGTTTATAGATTTCTGTTATTCTTACCTCGTTTTACCTGAATTTGCTCATATATTTTAATCCATCTTTGCACAAAAATACACCGGTGATGCAAAAAATTCTTTGGTTAAATGCAAGCTGTCACATTCAATGAAATTGCAGTCATAAGGCACAAAACAGACTGCTGCTTGCTTCCAGTGATAGAGGCCTTGAAAGCCATGCTGGTTCCCCGGCACTTGATTAAGCTTCTTTATTTGCGCTTGTGTCAAACATGTAATAGCATACTTGGCCCACAGTTGTTTTTGTGTGTTTGTTTAACAACTGCTCTTTTAGCTGCCTTGTTTTAAGGATTGACCCCTCTTCTTCTCCGTGACAGAGGCCCTTATTCCTTTTGGCCTCAGGCAGTCCCACATCTTTAGCTACTGCTGTACCTTGGCTGACCCCATGCAACTGGAGATGATGAGGCAAGAAGAAGGATGAGGCAGTGGCACAGGGGGATACTATGCAATTAGCATCACCAAGCAAACACAGTCTCTTTCTGATTGTATTCAGAAATGTTCTTTATCACCCTCTTAAACCTAAGCACCCTGAAACCAAAGTTGTAGTATAAACACTGCATTTGTTTTACAATTTGTTTCTAGATACTCTCTTGCTTCATGAGGTGGAATTTGCTCATGATGACCTAGACACAATTTATTTTAAATGTTGTTTGCTATAACAGTGATGCTTTGTATATATATTCTTGTGAGTAATGCTCTATACTTTAATTGTTGGAGTTATGATGTAGACAGTAATTAGATCATTTGTTCTAATCCTTCTTGACTATCCTGCAAATGTAGGGCAGTAATTCTCACATCATCATTTTCTGCTTTCAGAACAGTTTCTGGTGGCCACATAGCCTTTATACGTAGTTAGAAATGTTACTGCATCTATGACATTTACTATGTTGCCAAGCTTTGTTTAAAGAATACTCCCAATGTTTTCAGATGTCCTACTGCATCAGAATACTATGCAATGATGTCACTTTTTAGTGCTTCTACTAGATGTGAGAGACATCGCCCTGAATACACTTGATGCTCTCGCTATTGGCTGTGAAAAGTAAGATTGAAACACTTAAGTTAAGTGGAGCGGTGTCATGGAGTTCAGTGGACCTACTTTGTCTCCAGGGGTGGAAGCCAACTAACAGGCAGGACAGATGCTAAAGTAGCATAAGTTCACAGACAGATGGTCAGAGCAAATAGCACACTGTAGCAGTCAGCACGGTGATGGCCAATTCAGATGCAGACAAGCTCTTCCAAAATGAGTCCAGGTTCCAGACACGTGAATAAAACAAAAACGAACAACAGCAGAGACAGTCCTATGATCAGAATAATCACAGACAAACTGAGTACAAGCAATTTGCAGAAGTATACCAGGAAATGAACAGACAGGCCAATCTGATGATCAGGCGCGGTCTGAATGTGTCAGAGTCTAATTAAGCCTTCCTGATTAGAGCAGGTGTGCACTGCAGAGACCTGAGCTGCATTGCTGAGAAATGACCAGCAGATGGTGAAGGCTTAAGGGCTCTTTCACACGAGCGGATCGTTCTGGTCCGCCTGTCAGTTTTTCAGGCGGATCAGAATGGACACTCCATTGTCCTCTATGGAGCGACGGATGTCAGCGGTGACAGACGGTCCGTGTTCATCCGACCTTCCATAGAGGAGAATGGAGCTGTGACAGGTCAGTCTCTGCATGGCAAAATAGTCTCCGCTCGTGTGAAAGGGGCCTAAGGCTGATTGTTACAGGTGGGATGATATTTTTCTTCGATGTTAATTATTGAGTTTGTCCTCTTCTGCTTTAGTACTTTCATACCAAGCCTTTTCTTTGAGTGATTATGTTGAATTAGTAAGTTAAAGCCCAACCCATAGACAAACTGTTTTATTTAACTTTTGAAGGCAGGGAAAAGCAGAAGAGGTAGAGCTTCTATCGGGTTCCTATTGCTACCTTTGTCTTATCGGGTAACCTTTGTCCTTCCTGTCTGGAAAAAAGGAATGGGATATATCTCCAAGGAAAAACAGCAGGACAGAAAGGAATGGGCTTTATCCACAAGGAGAAACAGACAGGAAAAAACAAAAACACCTCAAAATACCTCATAGTGCCTTTCTGTTATTTATCAAATGCATAATTGTACCACACTATGGGGTTGATTTACTAAAGGCAAATCCACTTTGCACTACTAGTGCATTGCTAGTGCACTTGGAAGTGCACGTAGAAGTGCAGTTGCTGTAGATCTGAGGGGAAGATCTGAAATGAGGGGAAGCTCTGCTGATTTTATTATGCAATCATGTACAAGCAAAAATGCTACTTTTTATTTTCCTTGCATGTCCCCCTTAGATCTACAGCAACTGCAGTTCCAAGTGCACTTGCAGTGCAAAGTGGATTTGCCTTTAGTAAATAAACCCCCCTGTGTATATAAATATTATTACTACAATACAATATAACACACGCAAACCTTAAAAAAGAAACTAAAACAAATGACAAAAAATCATTATAGTTATTTCTTTGACCCCTAATTACTCACAAAATTAACCCCTAACTAACCCTAAATAGCCCCAATTACGTAATTCTCTTCATTCTCTTGTTAGCTAGTTTTTGCCATTCTTTTTTAAAGATTCATATGGAAAAAAAAACTTTTTATTGTTACTCCTTTTGTTTGTTTGCTTATTTGATAATTTACATACATACACAACATATTTATTTTACTTATAAATAAGTTAACCAAGCTTAGTATATAAGAATAAAAATTCTAGAATCACAGAATAATTATAGATACATAATTCTAGAGCTGAGATAAAAAGATGACCTTAAGCCTAGGCTTAACCACCAGGCAGGACTACATTGTGAGTCTGAGCCCAAAAATCTGCTAATTTGGCCACTTTCACACTGAGATAATTTTCAGGCGTTTTAGCGCTAGAAATAGCCTCTAAATCACGCCTGAAAACCGCCTCAAAACTCCTGCCCATTCTTCTCAGTGACTTTTCACATTGGGGTGGTGCACATGTGGGACATTCACAGAAGTCCTGCAAGCAGCATCTTTGGGGCGGTGCGGGAGCGGTGTATATACCGCTCCTACATCGCCCTGCCAATTGAATTGAATGGGCACGGCTGCTGACGTGTCAGCACAGTGCTTCGGCAGCGGCGCTTTTAACCCCTTTTTAACCCCCGCGGCGCTGCAGTGGAGGTGAAACTCTGCTAAAACGAGCAGGTTTTTACCGCGGCCGCACTGCATGGGTGTGCAGTGTGAAAGTGGCCTTAGGGATATTTTGGTTACTAAGATATGCTGATGGGTAGAATCACTCACCATCTTCTTATATTTCACAACAAACACACACCAGTAAAACAATCCTTCTTGACTTTTCAATGGCAGTGTTAGAAAGAGGGCAGTTTAGTTGGAAAGAGGTATACCTGGAAACCCAAAGATTGCCTGAGTTACCATTGGACACCATTGGATCATACCTTATTGTCTTAAATACTTACCTTTTAAAGGCAAAAAAAAAAAAAAAAAAGGATATTAACTCCTCCTTTAAATTGACAAAATACTTAATCTCATATAAAAAATAGGTAGCGAAATAGAAATATTATTATGTGATTTATGTTCAAATTAATAAAGACAGAGTAGAAACATTTTTTACTGCAAACATTTTAATTGTTTATCCAAGTATATGACAAAGCATAAGAATAAACATAAAGCAAAGAATAAACATAAAGCAAACATGGCACTCTGAATCAGGGCTTTAGTAGAAGTATTGCAGCGGATAGCCAGTGCCAGAGGAATGTCCTCACCATTCAATAGACCAATGTTGAAAGAAAAAGACAAAAGTGCAAATACCTCTAACAGCCCCATAAAAAAGTCCTTACATGGCAATGTACAAGTAAGAGGAATCTTATCGAATCCTGTTCACCCAGCCTGCAGACTGTCACATGCAGGAACTGGAACGCGGCGCACCCTAAATATCCATGTCTACTGCCGTAAAGTATATGAAATACAGTACACAGTACAGACATAGAATTTCACTCTCTTCACCAACAGTTGACACCTTGTGATAACAGCCTTGTCAATGTTCCAGTTGAAAGAAGACCCCAGCGTATGTCCCAAGAAAGCAGAGCTCACCCCCGCATCCCTAAATTACTCAAAGGCTAGGAAGCGTAGCCCCCAGGGGGATTTTTAAAGGTGGGTGCTCAAATGATGTAAATGCTCAAGTAATGTAAAACATACAAAATGTATTAGAACTCAATGGTTTTATTGAGTTCTAATACATTTTGCATGTTTTACATTACTTGAGCATTTACTTCGTTCGAGCACCCACCTTTAAAATTCCCCCTGGGGGCTACGTTTCCTAGCCCTTGTCAATGTTCAGTGCTGTATCAGGATTCCTAAAAAAAACAAAAAACCTGCTCCTCCAGAGCCTCCCCAGGGTAGGGGCAGCAACAGGTAGCCCAAGACTTGGGAAAAACAAATCCGTGGAAGCTAGGAAGTTGACAATGAGATCCCTTCCCCGAGGCGGTAGCATCTCCTCAGGTTCTGCACCCCAGCAACTCTCTACTTCTCGGCACAAGTCTATTAGTGTCAGGGGGCTGGTTTAGCCTCCACCAACCCACCCTCTCACAGTTGATCTCTATATAAACTTACTGGCTTCCCCAAATTTGCTTTTCCCATCTCTTGGGCTACCTATTGCTGCCTCTACCCAGGGGAGGCTACAAAGGAGCAGATTCAAATTGGGGTTTTTTTTTTACACATCAAAGAATCCTGAAAGTGCACTGAACATTAACTAGATTGAATGAATGTAAGAGGCTACAGGCTGTGTGAACAAGATCCTATAAAATCCCTTTCGTTTTTCCATCACCATGCAAGGACTTTTTTATGGGACTGTTAGAGGCATTTGCACTGTTGCCTTTTTCTTTCAACATTATCCAAAGATAGGTATCAGTATGCAGAAACATCTCTAAGTTAAGTTACATTCTCTTACAACCTTTCATTCTGGTTTATCCCAGTGAACTTTGTATATAGGCGTATACACTTTCCCAAGGGTAGCTAACATTGCAAGAGAATCAAAATTTTATTAAGCCTGCACAGTAACAAATGTTCCACTTGCCATGAATTCTATCCGGTCCTAATCTACATGGCTGTAATCAGTGTCATTATTGTTATTCCCTGACATTTCCCACCCAGCATTGCTGGGTAATATATTACACAACCTCTGGCCAAAGACATTTAGCTGAAATGCTGTTTAAAAAATTCCCTATTATACATCAACTGCAACATTTTACAAATAAAGGAGAAGAGATAATTGCATGGGTGAAAAGCAGCAGGTATTTGTTTCAATATAAAGAAAAAATATGACTATAATACTAATCTATAATACAAAATACAATGCTCCTCGCAATGTGACCAAATATCTACGTATTGTATATCCGCTAAAGAAAACGATCAGAGTTCAGGCAGAGCCACTGATTGTCCAATTCTGAGTGCCTCCATTTTGGTTATTTACCTGCAATGCTTTGAGTAGTATCCATGTCTTCAGCTGCTATGTATTAATTTAAACCTTTTTTCTGCGTGTGGCCATTTATCTTTTGTATATAGTACAAAGCAAAATAAGCTATGCCTACTCCCCTCTGTATAAGTGTCCTGTCATTCAGCATGATCTAGTGAAAGGTAGGCATAATTACAAAGTCTGAGGGGGTGTTAAGAACTGGATTTATAATAGTTGCTTTCCTGCCACAAGGGCCTTAGACAAAAGACTTGCAATGACCGTACTTTTCATTCACAAGGAAAAGATCATAATTATAGCACATGGTATGCAAGTTTTACTGCTGGTAATAGCAAATCTTTAGAAAAAAAAAAAGAAAAGAGTAACAGTTAATCTCTGTTGGCAGCGTTATAAATACATTTTGGCAGTGTCAAATACATATACAGTAAGTGAACATAATCATTGTAGACTTTGTTAGAGCAGAGCACCTGACATGTCACATTACACTTTGGGGTTGATTTACTAAAGCTTTAAAGTGCAAAATTTGGTGCAGCTCTGCACAGAAACCAATCAGCTTCAAGGTTTTATTGTCAAAGCTTGATTGAACAAGCTGAGGTTAGAAGCTGATTGGCTAGCATGCACGGCTGCACCGGTTTTTGCACTCTCCAGCTTTAGTAAATCAACCCCTTTAAGTCCTGTTTGTTGACACACAAGTTAAATATGACTGTCTCCCACATGTACAGTATGTGTCATTTCCATTCTAGCTTGTGGGGGGCTTAACAAGGTAAAGGAAAAGATTCCCTTTAATGTTCACAATCTAACTGAAAAACAGAGGATGATAGCCCCTCAGTAGGGGAGGATCATCATTCCTTTCCAATAACTCCATAAACAAAATGAAGTTCAATGATTTGGGATAAATAAGGTTCTAATTAGAGGTCAACAAATTATCCATAAAATTAAGTTTTATTGGAGCCATGTTAAGATGTATACATCATAAAACAATTATAGAAGGCTGATGTAGTCCCACAGAAACACCATAGCACCATCAATCATTTTGTTCCACAATCTGGTGATATAGACTTTTATGGTTGCTTGGTGGTGGAGTTAAGCCTCATGCACACGCGCCGATTATCGTACGACCGCACATCCAACTTTTGTCCAAATGTGTCTAGCGTACTGACGGTAGTCAAGTAATCATCCAACAAAGCTGAACCTAGTGACGTGTTATGAGCGTATAGAGAGGATGTTCAGGTGAATGTGATTTGTGAATTACGAAAGCAGGTTTACACGACCGAGCACTTCCTGAATTCCGTGCATGCGTGTTTGTACTTACCCCTTTTGTTGGTCCAACTTCTGTACGCACGAGCCGAAAATTGGCCAACGCCTTGTTGGCCAGCAAAAGTTTTCTAGTCTTCTCAGACAACTTCTGTTGGGACAGTAATTGGAAATTGGCTGTTGAATTGTGTGTACTAAAGGTCGGATTATCGGACAACAGGCTGTTGTACGACTGTTGTTGGCCGATAATTGTACCTTGTGTACGGGCCTTTAACCGCTTGCCGACTGCTGATCGGCAATTGACGGCGACAGTGTGGCGCTCCTGCGCAAATCGCCGTCATATGACGGCAGCTGCGAGATCGCGCCCAGTGAGCACGCGCGCTCCGCCGGAGGCGCGCCCGCACGCTCACTGTGTCCAGGGAGGGCCAGGGAGTGGGTGCGGTGGATTCGATCTCCGCCGGCCACCCGCGATGCCCCCCCCGGAGTGAAAGAACGGAGGTCCGTGTAAGTAAACATGGACCTCCATTCTGTGAGAGGGGAAAGGGCTGTGATCACAGGCTTCCTCTACATAGAAGCTGTGATCACTTCCCTTCCCCTGCTAGGGCAGCCCACACACAGTTAGAACACGCCCAGGGAACACAGTTAACCCTTAGAGCGCCCCTGCAGGTTAACCCCTTCACTGCCAATGGCATTTACACAGTAATCAGTGCATTTTTATAGCACTGATCACTGTATAAATGCCAATGGTCCCAAAAAAGTGCCAAAATGTTCCGACATATCCGCTGAAATATCGCAGTACTGCTAAAAATCATAGATCGCCGCCATTACTAGTAAAAAATTAAAAAAAAATAAAAACCCCAGAAATTAATTCTCATCATCCGTAAACGCGACCACTTTTGTGCAAACCAATCAATAAACGCTGATTGCGATTTTTTTTTCCACAAATATGAGGAAGAATATAAATCTGCCAAAACCGATGAAAAAAATTTTTTTTTATATTTTTTTTTTGGATTTGTATTTTAGCAAAAAGTAAGAAATTTGGGTTTTTTTGCAAAATTGTCGCTCTTCTTTTGTTTATAGCGGTGATCAGAAATGACGCAGCGGTGATCAAATACCACCAAAAGAAAGCTCTATTTGTGGGAAAAAAAGGACGCAAATTTTGTTTGGGTACAACGGGGGAAATCCTTCCGGGGCTGAAGTGGTTAAACAACAGTGCAGAATGCAGTAATACGTCCATACTCATATATATCATATCATATCTCATTTGGTAAGAAGACGTGACAACAAATTGGTGAAGTCGGGGCCTTCCTAAAGGGGGCAACATGGGTTT
>BLSH010492131.1:1550577-1600002 GCA_018402905.1 Glandirana rugosa | reverse complement strand
GGAAACACATCATCATGTAGCAATTTCACATATCCAGTTGAATGGCCCCCAAGGTCTCCCGATCTGACCCCCTTAGACTTTTATCTTTGGGGTCATCTGAAGGCAATTGTCTATGCTGTGAAGATACGAGATGTGCAGCACCTGAAACTGCGGATACTGGAAGCCTGTGCTAGCATTTCTCCTGCGGTGTTGCGATCAGTGTGTGAAGAGTGGGAGAAGAGGGTTGCATTGACAATCCAACACAATGGGCAGCACATTAAACACATTTTATAAGTGGTCAGAAACTTGTAAATAACTCATGAAAGAATAAAGTTACGTTAAAACCAAGCACACCATTGTTTTTCTTGTGAAATTCCTAATAAGCCTGATGTGTCACATGACCCTCTTCCTATTGAAAAAACAAAAGTTGGATTCAAAATGGCGGACTTCAAAATGGCCGCCATGGTCACCACCCATCTTGAAAAGTTTTCCCCCCTCACATATACTAATGTGCCACAAACAGGAAGTTAATATCACTAACCATTCCCATTTTATTAAGGGGTATCCATATAAATGGCCCACCCTGTATATGTAAAGCGTTGTGTAAACTGATGGCGCTATATAAGTACCTGAAATAAATAAATAAATAAATGAAATTAGCAACTTAAAATAAATGAATACATACATAAATAAATAAAAGTCTTTATGTGCATAGCTTGTTTCCCAGCGCACAAGGCAGAGCCTGGAAGAAAAGCTGTGAGCAGACAGTATGCTATTATCTATTTATATTGCTTGTAGTGTATTTAAAACTGACCAGATTTAAATTATAACTTTTTAGCATAAGCTACCACCTACAGTACTTCTTATGGTGTTAGTTACTACAGCTGTGTTGATAGGCATGCAGGTTCACCTTAAGATTTATTTGCACTTTATTTGACATCCAGTTTATTTCCCTTAGGAGGTTTACATTAGCATTACCTCTTTATATAGTCTTGGATTTAAACCTCACTGCCTTGGCCAACTGTCTTGTACCCCCTATCCCTACTCTAATAGACTGGCTAACCTTAGTATCACAATAACAAGATCAGACATCATAGTTACACACGGTACACCGAGGCTGGAGGCGGAGAGGTTGTAAAGAGTTAGTTTGCTCATTCTGCATCAGAATACTTAGAAATGAACAATAAACCATCACTCTATTCTGCTAGCAATTCAGTTCTAGGTGTGCACAGCCAAAGAGTGAACCAGTGAGGACCCAGCCAGCTTGTACTGGCAGGGAGGGCAGCAGTCTGGAAACGTTTGTTATACATGAGAATGTGTTCTTGATCATCAGTAACATGATATATAGATGACTATGCTGCTTCTGCCAGCCCTGCCGCCGATGTTGGCTATGTAAAATTCAAGCTCTGTCTGTACAGCACTTTAAAATAATCCGCTAGCATTTTTTAGTAATCTGCATCTTACTGAATCTGTCATTTTTGTCATACTTAATGAACTTGCCAAATAACTGCTTTTAATATGTTGGTTGAATTATGTTACGCCTATATATTAAATAAATAATGTACTCTTTTGTATGGTACATTTTTGATTTACAAACATTATTACCTTAATACTTATTTTTGTATTCTTCTTATTAATACTATACCTGTGTATTGTGTATTAGATAGAGATCTCCAAACTATGCTTCAGGATCACAGGTGACCACAACATAAAGATTACTCATAAAAAATGTAAAAACTGCATAGAAAATGAACGGCAAGTCTTAAACAAAGCCTCACATCAAAAATTACAACCATTTGGTGGTTTTGATAAAGCTTGTCCATCGAGTAAAAGGTGTCAACCCAGCCTGATGAAGGGACCCTGCGCGGCTCCGAAACGTTGCACTTTTCTGTGATGTGATCTTTTCAATAAAGAAAACTTTGGACGAGGATCCACAGTGTGCTGACGAATATGTACACTTGCATGACACTTCCAGGACCCAGCTGGTTTTCGCTGCAGCACCCACCAACATAAGAGCCTTTTTTGCCAGGAAGGAGTGCGATACGAAAATTGACAAAGACTGTCAACCCAGCCTGTCTCTCCCCTCTGTCTGTACCCATCCGTTGCTTTTATGACTTTTTGAACAATAAAGTATACATTGCATATGGAGGTGCAGCCTATCCGATCCATTTGTTCCATATAGGTCTGCTGCAGTGGCAGGGCATGCCCTCCGTTCTAAGGCAATTACTTTTGGATTTCACCTGGACACAGCCTAGGTACATTCACCTGTGAGCAGCGTGACTTTTCTTTGAATTTGGTAGTTTGATTTACCACACTACACCAGACTTTTGTGTTTACGGCTCTATCCCCTTTGTACTGTTGGTTTATTGAGCACACTTTGGCGTGACTTGTACTCACCCCCTTTATTTTGCCTCTTTGATTACTTCTAGTCTACAAATGTCATGCAGCATTATTGTACTTTTTCTACTTTTTTGAAAATTCAATATAAACGATTGAAAAGAAGAAAGAAAAGAATGCAACCAATATGTTTATGACCAATTGCATTGTGAATACTTTCATAAGACAAACATGGGGGCTCCTATAACCTCCATTCTGGAAAAAGTAGTTACCTAGCTCACATTGAAAAGAGATTTACTCCGTATAAAAAAGGACTAGAGGATATGACGGTTGTCCCTAGAACTGGTTCACTACAATTTAAATTAGTTATCTAGCTATCACGCTGTCTTCAGTATTTCGGATCCACTGAAATTGTACAGATCAGGAGTTCTGAATTACTTCTGACTTTATTTTTGCTTAGAAGCTTCAGGTCTCTTACTTAAAAATGATTCAGCCAGTGAGAGCTAGGAAACTAGTTGTTTGAGAGGGAGATCAGCACTGGCAGACCTTGTACTTTTTCATGACAGATGTCCTTTAAGAGGAAATAGAATGTTATCCACCTTACCAATTGCTCTGTGTCTGCTACTAGAGTTGATCAAACCCCTGGATGTACGGGTTCGGTGGGTTCGGCTGAACTTTGGGAAAAAGTCCGGGTTCGGTACCGAACTTGACCCAAACTTTACCCCGAACCCCATTGAATTCAATGGGGACCTGAACTTTTCGGTACAAAAATGACTGTAAAAAAGTCCTGGAAAGTGCTAGAGGGCTGCAAAATGATTTTAGAACAATAATCTGTCCCTTACAGCAACAGTAGGAACCCCTCCCTATAGGAGTAGGCGATGATTTTAGAACAATAATCTGTCCCTTACAGCAACAGCAGGAACCTGACCCTATAGAAGCAGGCGATGATTTTAGAACAATAATCTGTCCTTCTAAGCAGTAGACTCTACCTAGTCCAGTCAGATCGTTCTGTAATGCAGGATGAGATCTGCAATCTGTCCCTAAAAGCAGTAGTAGTAGTAGTAATCTCTACCTATCTATCTATCTGCAATCTGTCCCTCACAGCACCAGCAGCATCCTCTCCCTACACTACCCAGAGAGCATGTGACATGCAGCACTAAGTGACTGCAGCTTATAAAGAGGCTGGGTCACATGATGCACTGGCCAATCACAGCCATGACATTAGTAGGCATGGCTGTGATGGCTTCTAAGGGCAAACCAGTGAAACGCTTGTTGATTGGCTGCCCTGCAGCTATTCAACATGCGTGATCAAATACCCAAACCCAGAATTGAACCCAAACTTTTTTCAAATGTCTGGGTTCAGGGCCGGGTCACGGACACCCAAAAGTTCAGTACGAACCTGAACTTTACAGTTCGGGTTCCCTCAACTCTATCTGCTACTCCTCTCTGTCAATCCCTCCACTGACTTCCACTCACCCAATGAATTCAATTCAAAATACTAACAACTACTTACAAAGCCATCCACAACTCTGCCCCCAGCTACATCACTAACCTAATCTCTAAATACCAACCTATTCATTCTCTTCATTCTTCTCAAGATCTCCTGCTCTCTAGCTCCCTCATCACCTCCTCCCATGCTCACCTACAGGACTTTTCCAGAGCCTTTCTAATCCTATGGAACGCCTTACCCCAAAATGTCTGATTATCTTCTACTCTATTAGCTTTTAGATGATCACTGAAAACCCTTCTCTTCAAAGAAGCCTATCCTACACACACCTAAGAACTGTATTCTCATTTTCTCCATCAGCTCATCCCCAACAGTTATTACCTTTTGTCCCTCTTGACCCTCCTTCTAGATTGCAAGCTTTAATGAACAGGACCCTCTGATTCCTCCTGTATTGATTTGTATTGAATTGATTTGTATTGTAATTGTACTGTCTGCCCACGTGTTGTAAAGCGCTGTGCAAACTGTTGGTGCTATATAAATCCTGTATAATAATAATAATTTGAATACAGATTAGGTCTTTATATTCATCAATTATAATTATGCAAGGCTCACTTTATGGAACACCTAAGAACAGAGAAAAATCAAACAATTCCTTTTTCTTACCTGACATAAACCACTGATGCACATATCCAAGGATTCTGTGTAACATCGAGTACCATCTAGAACCTTTGGAGCAAGTTCTACAACAAGAGATGTCCCCTTTGCTTGGCACTTTAAAGAACATGGGTTCTCAGGATCATTGTATACTGGAAGCCACTCCCTATATTGTCCTTGGTACTTGACATCATTGTGAGCTGAACACTGCTGGGCTCGAAAATCTCCTGAATCTGCCGGACAATCCTGTTGAAAGAAAAAAAATAAAATGTTTATGGTTCATCTATTTAAATGGCTAAAAACCTGTGAGCATAAGTAAATCAGTTGGTATATAGGAACACAATGACTTAATTTTATACGATTAGCTATTTACCAGCAAACCTGGCAACTTTGCCCATAAATCGAGCTGCCAGGTCTTTGCCTGCTTTTAGTCAAAACTGAAAGATTGGGCAATTTTCTGCCTTACCCAATTAGCTAGACTCCAGAAAGGACAATAAACAGGAGCAGCGATACACTGCTAATCACTTACACTAACAAGGCTGATCATCAAATGACTGGATTTAGCTAGGACTTCTTTGTTTTACCCATACAATATTTTCAGTACCCGCTATACTATGAAACTTTAAACGACTGCCTTTAATTAATTTACATTCTGCACCAGTCACCCACTATGTATAGTCATCGCTGACTAAATCTCAGCTAACAGTTACTGCATGATGTATTAGGAATCAGTGTGATATTTCATATGCCAAGCTGCAGTTTCCAAAGCAAGCAAAATCCTTTCTTGTATTAAGAGAGGTATGGACTCCAGAGATAGAGACATTATTTTGCCCCTGTACAAATCATTAGTAAGACCTCATCTGGAATATGCAGTTCAGTTTTGGGCACCAGTTCTCAAAAAGGATATCTGGGAACTGGAGAAAGTGCAGAGAAGGGCAACCAAACTAATAAAAGGCATGGAGGAGCTCAGCTATGAGGAAAGATTAGAGAATCTGAATTTATTCTCTCTTGAGAAGAGGAGATTAAGGGGGGATATGATCAACATGTACAAGTATATAAGTGGTCCATATAGTGAACTTGGTGTGGAATTATTTACTTTAAGGTCATCACAAAGGACAAGGGGGCACTCTTTACGTCTAGAGGAAAAAAGATTTCATCTACAAATACGGAAAGGTTTCTTCACAGTAAGAGCTGTGAAAATGTGGAATAGACTCCCCCCAGAGGTGGTTTTGGCCAGCACGGTTGATTGCTTTAAAAAAGGCCTGGATTCTTTCCTTAATGTAAATAATATAACTGGGTACTAACATCTTTAGGTAAAGTTGATCCAGGGTGAATCCGATTGCCTCTCGGGGAATCAGGAAGGAATTTTTTCCCCCGTTATAGCAAATTGGATCCATGCTTTGCTGGGGTTTTTTTTGCCTTCCTCTGGATCAACTGTGGGTGAAGTATTGTATATGGGATTATTTGGTTGTATGTGTATATATATATATATATATATGTATGTATATATGTATATATATATATATTTTTTTTTTTTTTTTGGTTGAACTGGATGGACTTGTGTCTTTTTTCAACCTGACTAACTATGTAACTATGTAACTATGTAACTATGTAAGACAAGGTTGGGATGGCAGAAATTAAAGTATGGCTCACCATAGTTATCAAGGACCAGCAGATACTGCAACTATCTTTCATTGTATCTACTGTACCCTTGGGACATGCCTTAGGGCACACCTTTTAAAACCCTTTCACTGCTAGAGCCATTTTTCCCTTTATCACACATACACTATATTCCCAAAAGTATTGGGACACCTGCCTTTACACGTACATGAACTTTAATGGCATCTAGTCTTCTCTGATCCTCTCCTTCTTCCACTGTCCCCAATATATCTCCTGATAGTACAGAGGCTGGAGGACAAGCTGCACATGCTCAGTTTGGTGTGTTTTGCTAGAGAGTTTCCTTTTTTCTTGGGAGAGCGCATGTGATCAGCATAAGGCCAATCGGCACTGTCCAGAGAGAGGTTCAGGGGTCCTGCGGCCTCATAGGACAATCAGGGGAGAATGAAAACTCCTCCTACAAGCTTTAACTAGACACTGATAGAAGCCACAAGACTACTCTAACTGAGGAGAAAAAGTATCTAGCAGTTTATATTTAATAAAACCATTCCATGTTCTGTGTACTGTAGGAGACCAGATATAGTGACTGCAGGGTCCTGGGTTTAGTAACACTTTAAGGTAATTTTGATCCTGGTCATTTCTATATACTGTATACTGTATATGCGATTATGCCTATTAAAAATGAATTCTAACACTTAAGCTTGACATTTTAACCTTAGCAGAATTCTATATTTGTGGAATAAATCAGATAATCATAAAAGCAGCAGATATAGCAAGTCACATTAGGGAACAGCAATTGGGAAATAGATCACAGACAATGATGCATTCTGAAATATCATTATTTTTCTCAGCTTCAGACAAACCTGTCCAAGCTTTCTCTCTGTGGAATACACAGCACATCATAGCTGAGTTCACATACTGTATATGTATAAATCTGCTCCCTTCTACTAGGATGCGTCCCTAAAGAAGAGCAGATCAATTCCTTTCCATCTGGAGCAATGGCTTGACTGTTTCATAGTTATCAGAAGCACTGCCCAAAAGTCTGATTTATTCGATGCATGTGGGTGGGAAACAACAACAAGCCAGAGACATCTGCAGTCTACACACTTTAAGTATTTTATCCTTCAGGTGCAGAGAAAATCATGACTGAATTGTGAATGTTTGTTTCTCATACTCAATGTCTGCCTTGGGAAAATGGCAAAGTGCACATTTAACAAAGAAGTGCAACTACAGCACATGCTGTATGCAATAACTGATAGGCAACCCATTGGACTGTAGAAGCACTATGTATAGGTCCTCCTTTCTGGTTTTGTTCTCCCTTTGGAATACACAGTATCTCATAGACCTATACACTGTTTTTTGTTTTTTTCAAATTTTTTAATGTTTTAGTGCACGTACCTTTTCAAAATTGTGATTCTGTGCGACTGTAGTTGCATCTGAAATCACACTAGTGTAAACAGAGCCTTAGGCCCCGTTCACACTTGAGCAATGCTATTTTTTGCGTTTTTGGCATGTTATTTTGCACTTTTTTTTGTTTTTTGTTTTTGCTATGTCCAGGTGTGAACAAGGTATAGTCTTTGTAATGAGAGATAATGGGGTTGATTTACTAATTTACTAATTCTGGAGAGTGCAAAGTCTGGTGCAGCTGTGCATAGTAGCCAGCTTCTAATGTATTAAGCTTTGACAAAAAAAAAAGTGGAAGCTGGTTTCTATGCAGAGCTGCAATAGATTTTGCACTCTCCTGTTTTAGTAAATCAGCCCCACAATGTAACAATTCTAGAGAACACTAGAGGGAAGTAGCAAATAAGTGTAAGCAATGGTTATATTTATTTGCTAATTTCCTGTAGCTTTCTCTCAAACTATTACATTGTATTTCTTGTTACTGTACAAAGATGTATGTATTTCCTCTGCTCCTCAGCTAAATCTAGTGGATTTTGTTCAGATAACAAAATAGCCCAAAGAACTTTTGCCCGATTCACACAGAATAAATATACATGCAGATTCACTGGGCAAATGGCAATCTCTTTTCAATATTGAAAGAATAACATTTTAAGCATACCAACCTCATGTTATACATGAGGCTATAGAAGGGATGATGAAGGGTCTATATGGCCACCTGGTATGTTAAGTACCCTTTAATGGTTTCTCCCACTTAACCACTATGAAAAGTATTTCTTAGCAGAAAGGATATTAATATGAATTATGGTATATTAGCGTAGCCTTTTTTAAAAATCCTATTTAAAGCAGACTTTTGATACACCTGGCCAATTCAAACAAAGTATATAGTTGCAAAAGTGTCAGCAGCGGCTGGTGTATAAGGAGCGATTGGGCGCTGCCTCCCCGCTGCTGACATGAAGAAAAAAAAAAATTCAACCCGGCCCCCTGCAGGAGGCGCCGGTATATTGACAGCTGACAGCAAGTAGTGAGCCAATTGGTCAATCATGAAAGACTATGTGTGTGCGCTGAACAAGCACACACACATAGTCTGATTGGCTGCCCCCTGATCCATTAGAACCAATGACTCTCTGTCATTGGATGCTGTGGGCGGGGGTGGGACTATGGCGGATGTGCTGGCTGCGCAGCACTCCACCAGGACTTCTGCAGACCGACCACGAGGAGAGGAGGACAGTCCTCTGCCACTCCACTGTCAGCATGCTCTCCGCAAGTGCTGCTTCTGCACACGATCAGCCCGCTCTCTGCATGCCAATCTCTGCACACTCCTGCCTGCCTATTAGATGGGGTAAGTGTGGGACTTGTCCCGACTTCGGGAGGTGCTGCCGCGAGCCCCTATCTGGGACCCTGTATACCCTTATCTGTGATCCTGTATACCCCTATCTGGGACCCTGTATACCCTATCTGAGACCCTGTATACCCCTATTTGGGACCCTGTATACCCCTATCTGGGACCCTGTATACCCTATCTGTGACCCTGTATACCCCTATCTGGGACCCTGTATGCCCCGATCTGGGACCCTGTATGCCCCGATCTGGGACCCTGTATACCCCTATCTGTGACCCTGTATACCCCTATCTGGAACCCTGTATACCCTATCTGTGACCCTGTATACCCCTATCTGGGGCCCTGTATACCCCTATCTGGGACCCTGTATACCCTATCTGGGACCCTGTATACCCCTATCTGGGGCTCTGTATACCCTATCTGGCACCCTGTATACCCCTATCTGGGGTTCTGTATACCCTATCTGGGGTTCTGTATACCCTATCTGGGACTCTGTATACCCCTATCTGGTGACTGTATACTGCTATCTGGGACTCTGTATACTGCGATATGGTGCTCTGTAAGTGTATACTGCTATATGGTGATTCTGTATACCCCTATCTGGTGACTCTGTATACTGCTATATGGTGACTCTGTCAGTGTATACCACTATCCGGTGACTCTGTATACTCCTATCTGATGACTCTGTAAACTCCTATCTGGTTATGCTGTATATCCTGATGCTGGGCTGTATACTCCTCACACAAGGGGTGGAAACTATAAGGGGTTGGGTTATGAGAAGTGGGAGGGGGACTGGCGCCCCCCATTCTAATATTTCACCAGCTGCCACTGGCAAGTGTTATCTTTTAGATAGCACAGGGAAGAGTTAGCGGCCCTGCCAAGTTTTTATTGTTATCCATGTCCCCATTGGGAAGATTCACCCTCTCACCTAAACCAAAAGGTAGACACTGTACAGCATATCCAACATTTGGAATTGTCACTGGAACAGAAATAGAGGTGAAGATGTTCAATGGGCACGCTTGTTTCAAGAGAATTCTCCTAAATCAGATAACAAAAAGAAAACCTTTTTCTACTGTATCTAAAAAAATAGATTTAGCTTTGGATATTCTTTTATATGACATGAAAATTTTATGTGCATAGAACTTCAACTACCTATCTCTTTGGATCTACTGACCCTCATGGCATTTGGTTTTCACTGAAAATAACCTTGTGCATTTGATTATTATTATATGCTTGGTATGAATTGTCCAAGTAGGTGACAGGTTTCCTAAAAGGTGAATTACATCTTGCAAGCTTTTCTTGTTTTTAGTATCTGCAACACCATCCATTTTACTACCCTAAGAACAAGCCACATTACCAATGGTGACCAGAGACCTACCTTATCTACTTCCGGACTGCACGCCCGTAACGTACTGCGAATGTGCAGCCGCACAGGCAAAGTGACTTATTGGTACGACGGAGTTTGTCAGCAGGTCCCGGCCAATGATTCATGACCAGGATCTGCTGATCAGCTGTGTACAATCACAGCTCAGAACCCTGCATTGACAATCAACACAGGGCTCTATAAAGAAGAAACAAAGAAATCTTTGGTAAATAGAAGCACACATTGCACACATTAACACTTGTTAGGCACACATTTAACCCCTTGACTACCCAAGATGTTAACCCCTTCCTGCTCAGTGTCATTAGTAAAATGACAGTGTATAGTATTATCACTGATCGTTGTATTAGTGTCACTGGTGATGTCAGTGGCAGTAAATCAGCTCCCACCCAGTGTCAGTTAATGTTAGATTGCTCGCCGCACTATCGCAGCCCTTTATAAGTCATTGGTCACCACCATTAGTAGTATAAAAAAAAAAAAAAAATTCCAGTATGTATACCATAATTTGTAGACGCTATAACTTTAATGGAAACCAATCAATATACACTTAATGGGATTTTTTTACCAAAGACATGTAGCAGAATACATTTTAGCCAAAATTGATGAATTTAGATTGTTAAAAATAATTTTTATTGGATATGTTTTATAGCATAAAACAAAAAAAAAGTTTCTTTTTCAAAATTTTCTGTCTTTTTTCATTTATATAATAAAAAATAAAAAACTTGGTGGTTATCAAATACCACCAAAAGAAAGCTCTATTAATATGAGAAAAAAAATATACAAATTTAGTTTGGGACAGCATTGCATGACTGCGCAATTACCAGTTAACGTAGCGCAGTGCTAAATAGCAAAAAACGGCCTGGTCATGAAGGGGGTAAAACCTTTTGGAGCTGAGGTTGTTAAATTTCACACAGGGTTTACTACAGTGTACACCCATGCAAGTCCATGTTTGCCAGCACGGGGATGCACAGATGCTTCATGCATCCCTGTGCAGTCAGTCCCATTCATGTCAATTGGCATGCAGTGGCTGCATGGGCACAGCCACTAATCCTAATTTGATAGCCCTGCTGGTGCAGGTACATGTACTCAAACTCACACTGTGTGAGATCAAGGACACGCACATGCACCTGCACCCACTTGGTTGTCAGATTGGGAGCAGTGGTTATGTTTATGCAATTGCTGCATCCAAATTTACATTATTGGGGCTGCCTGCACAGGAATGCATGAAACACCTATGCATCCCCATGTAGATAAACATGACCTCCCTGGATGTATGCTGTAGTATGCCCCATATGAATGAGGCTTAATACTTTCTATTTCCTGATGCTCCTTAGTGGCCTAGTTCTCCTTTTTTTCACCCCCTTTATACCCATATATTAATGAGCAATGCACATCTTATCTCACTTTCCTCAAGTTAAAACACAAAAATAAAGGTGGCCCCAGGAGAGAGCAAGGCCCCCGAATAAAGCTCCCTTACATTGGCAGCCTGGTGTCATCATGCTGATGTCAATACTGCTGTAAAGAAAACAGAAAATTGTTATCAAATACTTACCATAATTTTCCTTTCCTGGCCCATCCTCACGTCAGCACACAACAGGTTAACACCTCCGCTGGAGCTCCACAGAACCACCTGTTCCTAGCTAAATAAAAGACAGCCCCTCCCCCAACTAAGTGTTCGATAACCTAGCCTGCAACAGGCCACTAGGGAGAGAGTCCTGTGCTGACGCAAGTATGGGCCAGGAAAAACAAAATTACAGTAAGTATTTGATAACAATTCTCCATTTTCCTGGCCCACCTAACGTCAGCACACAATGGGATATACCATCGCTGAATAAATGGGTGGGAGAGAACAAATGAAAAGAGACATTGACAATCAAAAAAAAAGCTGCTAGAGCCAAAAAGGATTGATCTCTCTTGTCCCAAACTTGCTGACCACACATTTAGTTTGTAAGGTTGAATGAAGGCCGCAAAAGACCTTCAAGCTAGCCATCTTACATATATCTTCCAAGCAATCCTGGCATAACTTGCCCCAAAGGCTGCCACCCCTCTAGTCAAATAAGCTTGCAATTGTTTCAGAGCAGAAATGCCTACTTCCTGCAAGCCAATCTAATCGCCCTGGTAATCCAACAGTGAATGACTCTTAAGGACCTGATGGCTAAATGAAAAGATTGTCCACTTTCCTCTTTTGACCAAGTACACTGTAGTAACTTGAACATGTGTAAGGAACTGAAGTCTTCCTGCTGTGCACTCAGTGACTCTCGTGTGAAAACTTGGAGGGACTACTTCCCCATTTTGCTGAAATCTGGAAACCACTTCAAATTTGAACTTTGGAGATAGACGTAGTATCCCTATTTCTGGAAAATACACCAAAGGGCCCTTGCAGGAAAGTGTTGCAATATTCAACATCCTTCTGTCTAAAGTAGTTGCTGCCAGAAGAACTAGTCTTACCGTGAGGTACTTCAATGGAAATGAAACCATTGGAGCAAAGGGTGCTCTTAGATCCAAGCCTAAGTCCCACAGAAGGAACAAGGATTTCCCTCAAGGTCATATATAGTCACCTGCAAGAAGCATCTGGTCACTGGCTCTTGCATCCATCCGTAGCCTGTGAAAGATAAGGTAGAGATATGTACCTTAAATGGATTTGTATGCCAGTGCAACCTCTAGCGCTGACTGTAAAATGCCCACAATATTGGCTAGAGCAGGGAACACAGGAAAGAAAGCTTTTGCTGAGCAAACAAAACAAACTTCTTCCATATCCTCTCATATGTCCTGGCAAGAAGACCAAACTTAACTGCCTGCAAGTGGTTCTCTGCCCCGCAAAAAGTTTCTTTGCAGGATGTAAAACAGGAAAAGACTTTTGGTGTCCCCTTATCAGACAATGTAGGCTACCACTGCCTCGTTGTCAACCTTGCTCAGGCCCCCTTGAAGATCCTAAAAGGCTTGCAATGCTAGAAAAGGCTTCCTTTCATTCAAGATACTTGGGGAGTCTGTTCTCCAATGGCCTTGCACTTGTTTCTTCAGGTTGTGGACTCTGGCTTCAGAATCATCCTATCTCCTGGGCTGAGAAGGCATGCCATGAAAGAAGCACAGTGGCAATGTCCAAAATTCCAGTTCTTGCTGAATTTGTATAGGCACAAAGGTTTTCTGATCCATAGACAGCCCACCTTATAGACTAAAGAAGGCAAATTGAAATACCCTCCTGTGCCACCTGGCCCAAGGTACCATCACTGCCAACAAGATCTTCAAAAGATTCATGGGGCTGTGCCAATTCTGTAAAAGGCAGACACCTGAACTGGAAGTGACATCTGGCCACTGCAAATCTCACATGCCTCCGTTGCTCGGCATTGATCGGTACTTGGAAGTATGAGTCAGCAGGTCAATTGATACTAACTGGTCCTCCTGCTGAACTGTTCCTGTGACTGTCTGCACCGACTCCATCTTGGACTTCTTGGTGTGTATGAACACATTTGATTCCTTCAAACTGAAACAGGCCAGAAGGCTCCTGCCTTAGGTACTAGAAAACTGGGGAGAAAAGCCCCCAGATGATGTTTTCTGCATCACAGGCATGATGGCCTTGTAGCAGTTTAAATTCTTATTCCTAATCTCGCAAACATTTTCTCTTCTGAGATCTGTTGGTCATAAATGAAATGGATTCAGTGGTTAACTTTGGAATTCTCCCTTGTACTCCCACCTAACTGTCTTCTGGACCCACTGGTCTTTGATGATTGTCGTCCAAACCCTCCAGAAGGAGGCTACAATCATCAACTTCACTCAGGCCCCTTGGCCCCAACTGGAAGAGACCAGTTGGATGCACCTTCAAAAGATTTTCCAGCCATCTTAGCAACTTGCTCTGGACTTGTTTTCATGTAAAAAGTAACTAACTTTTAGGCACCTCCACTGTGATCTGTTAAATCTGCAGCCTGTCCTATAAGATGTGGCCCCCTGCACCCTTCTGAAGTTCAATAGGCTTAAGTGAAAGATGACAGCTTCCTCTTACAAGCCTGTGGCCACAGTCCAGACTTTTCCTCCTGCCATTCGCTTAATTGCGTTGTTCAGCCTTTGGCCAAACAATAATCTCCCATTATAGGAAATGTTGAAAGATTGTGTTGAAGTTCGCCTGCCCTTCAGTGGCGTAACCATTACGCTCTCATAGCAGTGACTGAGTGCTCCAGCACTTGTACTATGTGTATCAAAGCATCAACCAAAAGTCAGTTGCCAGGTTCAACTCCTCCAGAAAGTGTGCCAAATCTCGCAGTTCCCAGTGTTGAATGCCATTTTAAAGTTTATATATCGAAGTTACCACTATTACTATTTGACAGGCAAAATCTGTCACTGTAAAGATTCTCTATAAGCCTAATGGCCAGATCACCACAATTTCTGAGTTCCAGATGTGTTTCCAGTCTTTTTGATGCATTCTAATGCATTCTCAATGCGTTTTGCAACTTTCCAGATGTGTTCCATACAAACAATGTAACATTCTTCTTTTGTTGACTGCACTAGAATGCGCTGCACTGGTATGAACTAGGTAATTGGAATCCAAGTTAAACACTGTGCATGCGTTCTTGATGCAGAATAAAAATGTACTGGACTGCATCTGGTGCATCTGGTGTGAACAAGTCCACTTTCTCATCCAGGATCTCTGAAGGCAACCACCCCTGGAAGTGCAATGCGTAAACATACATCAGATATCTTATTTGGATAAAGGTTAGAGAACCTGTACTGTAAAATGGTCTTCTGATGAGGTCTCTGTCTTCCTTCATCAACAAGCGTTTTTCACTCTATCATTATGGGTGTTGCTTGTGACGTGGATATTTGCAGCATACTTTCTGCTATAGCTGCCTTAATGGGGCTTTAGAATTTTGCACAACCGCATGGTGAGTCTTCTGTGCCACTAACAGGTGTGGCAAGGCCAGATTTGCACAAAATATATTGAGTAAATGATATTACCTCTCACCAAAAAACAGGTACACTGTCTCTTTATGACCCATATGCCTTCATCCACTCACTTCAGAAGCAGCAACATGTGAGCTCAGGCAGCATTTCCAAAGGCAGACTGCAGACACATTCAGAGTCTGAGACAAAAACCAGTCAGACTGTCAAACCCACAGAAGTACACAGCATAGCAGGGTAGCCAGGACAGCACATCCAGAGGCAGAAAGGAGACTCAGTCAGAATCTGAGGTGAGTCCTTTACCTGGCAGGACTTCAGAGAGAGAGGGAGAAAAGCCCTCCCAACTGCAGACCTCCAAGATCATTTACACCATTGCATGGCGACTGGCAGTTAAAATCCTGTGCTGCCCATCTCCCACATCATTCACAGCCGCTCTCAGACTAACAATAAAGCCAGGAGAGCAGTGCAGCAAGCTGCATATAAAAGACAGGAAAAAAACCCCAAGGGAGAGGCAATGATGACATTGCAGAGCTTTTATAATACCACACCAGATAATATCAATGCTGTTTAAGCATCCTTTTGCCCACAGCCCTGGCACAAAAGGGCACCCAGGTTTTAGGAGGGGTCTTCCAACTCCATGACAGGCTTAACGTGGAGTGGTAGGTTCGGCAGGGGGGTGCAGCAAACAAAGTACTTACTACTGCAATCGACAAGTGGCCTGGAGCATGACAAAAAAAAAACACTTAGTTGGGGGAGGGGCTGTCTTTTATTTAGCTAGGAACAGGTGGTCCCGTGGAGCTCCAGAGGAGGTGTTAACCTGTTGTGTGCTGATGTGAGGTGGGCCAGGAAAGAAAACAATGCTTTCCTGTTGGATTTGGGCTTCACTAACATGTAAACTACATTTTTGCTGGTACGTTGTAAACCGAGATGGGCCCAATTAGCCATTTTCCCTCCCTGGTGTCATGTGACTTGTTAGTGTTACAAGGTCTCAGGTGTAAATGGGGAGCAGGTGTGTTAAATGTATTGTTATCGCTCTCACTCTCTCATACTGGTCACTGGAAGTTCAACATGGCACCTCTTGGCAAAGAACTCTCTGAGGATATGAAAAAAAAAGAATTGTTGCTCCACGTAAAGATGGCCTAGGTTATAAGAAGATTGCCAAGACCCTGAAACTGAGCTGCAGCACGGTGGCCAAGGCCATACAGTGGTTTAACAGAACAGATTCCACTCAGAACAGGCATCGTCCTGATTGACCAAAGAAGTTGAGTGCACGTACTCAGTGTCATATCCAGAGGTTGTCTTTGGGAAATAAATGTATGAGTGCTGTCAGCATTGCTGCAGAGGTGGAAGGGGTGGGGGGTCAGCCTGTCAGTGCTCAGACCATACGCCGCACACTGCATCAAATTGGTCTGCATGGCTATCATTCCAGAAGGAAGCCTCTTCTAAAGATGATGCACAAGAAAACCCACAAACAGTTTGCTGAAGACAAGCAGACTAAGGACATGGATTACTGGAACCATGTCCTGTGGTCTGATGAGACCAAGATAAACTTATTTGGTTCAGATAGTGTCAAGCATGTGGGGCGGCAACCAGGTGAGAAGTACAAAGACAAGTGTGTCTTGCCTACAGTCAAGCATGGTAGTGGGAGGGTCATGGTCTGGGGCTGCATGAGTGCTGCTGGCACTGGGGAGCTACATTTCATTGAGGGAACCATGAATGCCGACATGTACTGTGACATATTGAAGCAGAGCATGATCCCCTACCTTCAGAGACTGGGCAGCAGGGCAGTATTCCAACATGATAACGACCCCCAACACACCTCCAAGACGACCACTGCCTTGCTAAAGAAGCTGAGGGTAAAGGTGGAGGACTGACCAAGCATGTCTCCAGACCTAAACCCTATTGAGCATCTGTGGGGCATTCTCAAACTGAAGGTGGAGAAGTGCAAGGTCTCTAACATCCACCAGCTTTGTGATGTTGTCATGGAGCAGCAGAAGAGGACTCTAGTGGCAACCTGTGAAGCTCTGGTGAACTATATGCCCAAAAAGGTTAAGGCAGTGCTGGAAAATAATGGTGGTTACACAAAATATTGACACTTTGGGCCCAATTTGGGCATTTTCACTTAGGGGTGTACTCACTTTTGCTGCCAGCAGTTTAGACATTAATGGCTGTGTGCTGAGTTACATTGAGGGGACAGCAAATTTATACAAGCTGTACACTTGCTACTTTACATTATAGCAAAGTGGCATTTCCTCAGTGTAGTCATGTTGTCATGAAAAAACATAATAAAATATTTACCAAAATGTGAAGGGTGTACTCACTTTTGTGAGATACTGTAGGTTACCTCCCTGCCCTAGCAATTGTTTTGTCAGTGAAAAAACAGATGCATGTTGTAGTTATGTAGATGTGTTGTATGGAGGTTAAAGTGTTCATTTTAGGGGTTAGGTTAAGTTCTGGAGTTTTGGCTAAGTGGTAGATTTAGTTGGGGTTAGATTAAGGTTAGTGATTGGGGTAGGGTAATTTTTTCAGTGTTGAACACACTACCAGCAGTCGCCTATGATTTAGTTAATCTGAATAACTATTGCACTGTCTGTGACCATAATAATATGTGGCTCATTATTAAATTACCAGAAAAAAAATAATTAAACAGCTGCTGTTTTGATCAAAGGCGTGTAAAGAAAATGCCTATTGTTCAAAGTCTATGACTGATCCCTGTTGCAAGGCAATATGAAGCCAGTTTTGAAAGGTCAGGACATTTTCCTGGCAAATTAAATGCCATTACAAAAATACAGAAAATCCAAAGTTACAAACATTTCAGTAACACTAAGCTGACAAACACGTTTGTAAAACAAACACAATGTACTCCAGACATTTCACTTTTTTTCCTGGGCAATATTATAGGATTTTATTCATCTCACATACCAGTTACGTTTGCAACTTAAACCAGGTAATGGTTTTATGACCATAAAAGAAACATGACTTTTACATCTTAAGTTAGCACAAGCACGTCACTTTATTAACTGATAAAGGCTCATTTAGACCAGTTTGGAGCCAATTGGATGAATATGTGTGGATTTCTACCAAGCCCACCAAAGTCTATTTAGGCTGAAATCATTTCTGGCATGAAATTCTATTGTACGGTTATGGTGATAAATGTGCATGTTGGTTGCATTACCAATAAAATTGAATTTTGTACTCTTGTATTCTATTCTACTTCTAGTCGATGTAAGCATCTACAGTAAACAGATTTGTGAGCATGCAACTTCAGGTTACTATTTCCATTATCCCAACACATCATATGATGGGTACTGATTCTGTAAATCTCTCAGATGTGGTCACACACTTATCATACCCCACAAAAAAACCTTTGGTTCTGAAACGGCATGGTTTCCCAGAGAACAAGGCTTGGTCTAAATATCTAATATAAAGAGTATATTAAAAATGTAAGGTAAAATATAGTGCAAATTCAGTTTTAATAACACTTCTGTTACCATAAGCAGTGGCAACAGAAAGTGTAACTACAGCTTGCGGGACACTATTATCAATCTTATGACTCCCAAAAATTATTAATGCAAAATTGTTTACCAGTTTTGTAGAATTTCAACAATGCCATCAAAAAAGTACCCCGTTCTAACTTTCCAGGTGATTGTTTTTAAATATAGTTTAATGAGAATTTTTGAGCACATGTAAGATAATAAAGCCATGTGCAAGTTACAAAACCTGAGTCATGTAAGCAGATGAGCAGTTAAGTTAATACCCAGATATTTTATACTGACTGGCTGCCATAGAAAGGGGAATGCTTTAAACTTCAAGATCCCCTTAGCTGGAATAGTAATATTTAAAATTTCGGACTTAGACATATAGATTTTGTAATTATAACGCTTGAAAGGAATGTAAAGCGGCCATAAGGTTGGGTAAAGAGATTCTAGGTTGCTGCACAAAGAATAACATATCTGCATAAGCGGCTAGTTTATGTTTTTTCAACTTTACCCCACGAATGTCAGAGATAGATCTAATTGTTTGAAGAAAATTTTCTAAAAACAGAAAGGAAAAGTAGTGGGGATAAAGGACACCCCTGACGGGTTCTATTGTATAATGTAAACGGGTCGCTTAACACTCCATTGATCCTTATTTGCGCAGTTGGTGAGTCATATAACGCTGATATCCTGCTTGTCATTTTGGGACTGAGTCCTAGAGAGTTCAGGGTCAGCATTAGGAATTCCCAGTCCAGCCTGTCAAATGCCTTTTCAGCATCTAAGGATAGTAACCGGGTGGGCTGGGAGCAACGTCTAATATATGAAATAATCAATAATGTTCAAAACTAATTATCTCTAGCTTCGTGATCTGGGACAAATCCCGTTTGATCCATCTTGGTAGCAATGGGTAGAGCCTGTCAGCTAGTACTTTTGCATACAATTTAACATCCATATTTAATAAAGAGATCATATGATAATTCCTGCAATGGGTTGGATCTTTTCCTGGTTTTGGCAATACAGCTATATAAGCATTAAGAGCTGAAACCCCCCGGGCCGGTTATTGACTTAGCATAGGAGGTTGATTGCGGAATAAGGATATCTTTACATTTTTTATAGTATAAAGTAGTATACCCATCAGGTGCGGGTGCCTTTTCTGGTGGTGTTGATGACAGTGCTTTATGGAACTCTTCCTCTGTAAATTCCGTCTCAAGGGCAGACAGAGCTTCCTCAGGCAATCTAGCTAGTTTTGATTGCTTTAGATATTTTACGATTCTATTCTGCTTCTCCTCCAATGGTAAGTCAACCAACTCTCCTCTCACATTGTAAAGTTCCGCATAAAAGTTGCAGAAAACTTGTGCAATGTGTGGGGACGAATGTACCATCCCTCCTGATGTTGTTCAGATTTTGGTGATAAAAGCAACTGACTTTTTTACCTTGAGAGAATGAGCCAACATTTTGCCAAGCTTGTCCCCCCATTCATAGATTTTTGGGGAAAAAAGCTGCATCCGATTTTTGGATTCTAAATTTAAAACTGCTTTTACTTCCTCTCTCTTTTGTATTAATTGTAATTGGATAGACTTACAACGTGACATTTTATGAATTCTCTCAAGATCAGCTACCTGTCCGAGCAGGTCGGCCAGCCTCTGCTGCTGTATTTTCTTTTTTCTAGCTCCTAGCCCAATCAATCTTCCCCGCATATACACCTTATGTGTCTCCCACAGGACTACCATTGAGAGTTCAGGTGAGGCATTATCGAGAAAGTAGAGAGCCAAAGAGGTAGAATGATTAGCCAAGTCCTCTGGATTTGAAAGCAGAGCCTCATTAAGCTTCCAGTTACCTTGTCACAGTGGAGCTAAAGATGTAGACAGGTGTGCCGAAACAGGCGCATGTTCAGAGAGAGTCATTGTCCCTATCAAAGCAGAGAGTAGCATCGGAAGATGAAAATGATCAATAAATATGTTATCGATCCTTGTATAAGAATCATGAATATTAGAGTAATATGAGAAATTACGCTTCTTAGGGTTTATAATCCTCCAGGTGCCATCTGAGCAGCATGTAAGCTCTTTCAAATTTGAGCGATATGTTTACATGATATACATGAGCGCCCCGGGGAGGTGTCCAACAAGGGGTCCAATGGTAGATTTAAGATGGCTAACCCTAGAGCAAAGTCCTTTAATTTAGCTAAGGCCTGTATGAAAAAGGATGTTTGATTCAAATTTGGACAATAAACATTTGCTAAGGTACACTTGATATCACCGAGCTTTCCTCGTAGGAAGAGAAATCTTTCATGATCGTTCTGTAATTTCTTATCCAAAGTGAATCGAACATTTTTGTGTATGCCAATAGCTACCCCTTTAGCCCGCCTGGTGTCAGAAAAGCTATGTTACCAACTAGGGAATGAGGTATAGTGCAAATCAATAGATGTATCCTGGGTGAAATGTGTCTCTCTGTAAAAAACACTATAGAGCAATCTAAGCGTCTTAGTTCCCTAAGAATCTGATGTCACTTTCCTGGGATGTTTAGGCCTCTAATATTGTATGACGTTATCTGAACATTTGCCATAACAAAGCATGAGCAACTTTAATAAGCTTCTGAGTCGGGTGATACACAAAGATGAAAAAAATCTCCCTACATACGCTTTACTTGTATATCTGTTTTTTACCCCTTTCTACACTCTTTGGATGTGCAGATCATGTTAAAAAATCTTTCTTCCTCTTTCAGCAGTCAGTGGGGAGTCTGGGCTTACACTGTGTGAGAGCTGATTGAAGGAAAGGCACCCCTCCCCACCCTTCACATAGGAAGAGGAACGAAGAAACATGCAGAGCTGTAGTCTGAATAAACATGCTCCCTGCTAATCTCTCTCTAAGCACCATCCCGACACAAATTTTCAGTTGCTGTTATCTCGTGTGTCGGAGAACTTCTCAGAAGTGACTGCTGATAACAGAGGAACAGAGTACCAGAGAGAATGGCACTTAGAGCTTTGGAAAGAGATAAGTAAACACTATAGATGTATCAAAAAAGAACAGAGAGTGGGACTTTGAGTGAGGCGCGCAATGGATAATAAATAGGTACTTAGATATGAAAATAATGTTAATCAATTTTTAATTCTTAGATATATATGTATAATAATACTATAATATAAATTTGAGACCTATTTTATATTTGATTCCTATTGGCACTGTCGCACCAGGCGGCATCTTTTCCACTCCTGCGCACTCTATGGGAGTCAGTTGGCGGCTTTCGCCGGGCGGCGTCCACTGCCCGGTTACTGGCGCCTCCCTCTCCCATTGTACGCTATGTGACGTTGGGGGCTGACCTGTGGCAGCGCTTCCATTTAGGGCACCATCATACGGTGGTTCAGATGTATGGGAATCACTCTCCCACCTCACGGACACCACATCCATTTCAGGTCTGTCATTCCTTCTTAGCTCACATTTCTTTTCCTTTTCCACCTTTTCTTTAGTCTTTCTCTGCTCACAGCCACACCTTTTGCAGATCACTCTTATCACATATTCATTATTTCACATGCTTGCTTACTCCACAGACATTTCCTATAAATGAAGTACACACCCTTCTCTGGTCCACACTACACCATCCCTGTCCACCGTGGGTGCTGCCCTTTGTGGTTTGATGCAGTCTTTGGTAGCCCCCAGAGCTCCCGGCAATGGTGATCCCGGCTGACATGCGTTTCCAGGCATGGGCATCTCACTCCTAGCACTTTGATGATCTTGTAAGTTTCATGCATTGGTGGTTTAATATATATATACATTTTCCTTAAATTTTTATGTGCTTAGAGATCCTTGTCTCATATCCTATAATTTTGAACTATACATATTTATTTTTTATCATAGATAGGCTTGCTCCTGAAGAGTGACCATTAAGTCACGAAACGTGCGTCGAGCTATGAACAGTCCTATCCTTTCATGTGCTGTACAAAGACAAAATATATATTTTTTGATATGAGACTCCTGCTGATATAATCAATACTATTTGATATGAGACTTCTGCTGATGTATTCAAGATCTCATTAGTCATCATGGTTACCTATTTGGCTATGTGCCATGGGAAATTTGTGAACATGTTTGTATGCATATGATATTTTACTGCAATGTGAATTGTACAGTGTTATATATATTTTTATTCTAGAGCATGGTCTCAAATTTATATTTTAGTATTATTATACATATATATCTAAGAATTAAAAATTGATTAACATTATTTTCATATCTAAGTACCTATTTATTATCCATTGCGTGCCTCACTCAAAGTCCCACTCTCTGTTCTTTTTTGTCTTAACTGAAACCAGGGATGGAAGCATTGGATCCTGGCAAGCCGTGCTTCATTTAAAGTCCCAATCTCCCCCCTCTCCCCTTTCCCCCATTTTGATAAACACTATATATATATGTGACTAGGTCAAATTTCATGAATGGGGTTTACAGCCACTTTAAGTATATATAGTACATGGTGGGAGGAAGAAAAAAATTCTCTGGAGCGAATATATATTATTCCAGTGGGGCATCAGTGACCAGATGACATCACCACTGCAAAAAAGCAAACTGTCCACTATTAGCTACAGTTGTACTTTTCTAGGTTCTACATTTTATAAATCAGTATTTAGTAGATCATTTGTTTATCTCCATTAAAAACAAAACAATCTATGAACATAACAAAACAGAGCTAAAGCAGTTTGAGTAAACTAGTGTTCTGTGTACAGCAAAAGCAAAATATAAAAAAGATGTTGGGAACAATGGTAAATATACATTGTAAGCCTAATTGTATAAACTTTGCAACTCGGTATAATAATTGAACTAACTAAACAGCAAAACCATTCTAATCTGGAACAGATACTGGGTGGGCAATGCTAGGTATAACTTTAAAGGGAATATCATAGAGAAGAGGAGAATTAACGTACCACATTACTGCATGTTCTGTACCGGATGTTCCGACCTTCACAGCTTCTGTTGGAAACAATAAAACCAGTATATGTAAACAGTGATTAGGGAAACTCAACAAAAAGAATACGACATCTGATACCCCACTGGTGATTTCATAGCAATGAAAGGAGGTTTAAAAAGTTACAAGTTGGTACAAGTTATTTATTATTATTCCTTACAATAACAATATATTTTAGTATAAGCATTCGTAGACTGCAGACTGAGAGTAGGGGGGAGAAGTACACTTTCAGCAATTATTTATGAACCAATTCCCGTGGAAATGTATTTTTTTTTAGCTTTGAACTCATTTTTCTAATAGTAAAGATTTTACTTTTTCAAAACATCCTATCCAGATCTATATGCATAGTTTATGTGGCTCACGCTACTCCCAACATTTTCCTGTACCAGTACCTCCATCAGGTCATCCCCTGCAACTATTACCTGTTGTACCACCTCTCCCTTCCTTTAGACTGTAAGCTCTATGGGCAGGGCCCTCCTGTCCCTTCTGTATTAAACTGTATTGTAATCGTACTGCCCTTCCTCTACATTATATACTGTTGGTGCTATATAAATCCTGTATAATAATAAGGTGTAGGAAGCTTAGTTCATTCCCCAGAATGTGCAAGAACGTTCTTGGAAGGAAGTGGGCAGGGAGCCCAGAAACTCCAGGCCTACCCTCTCCTCCTCTTTGTATGACCCTGCCAAGGTGACAAGGGGGAGCAGGTATGGTGTGGGTTAGTGGCGGAGGTATGCAGTGGCAGAGTTCCTAGCAGACAGAAAGGTGCAGTGTCTGGGGAGTTGGGATTTAATTTTGGGGGCATTGGTTGGCAGGATAGTTCAGGGGTGCTGGGTGACAGGCAGATGCAATGTCAGGGTCCTTTATAGGTCCGAATACAAAAGCTGTCTGCTTGTAAGCCTGCAGAGAGCTCCACAGATATGGTCCACTTACCTTAGCACACTAAGGTACGTGCTAGGGAATTTAGTGACTATGCAAAAGGACACCACTAGGATTAAGTTATTTGAAAGCATAGTCAGTATTAGGCCTCCTTCAGGCTTATACATTATGGTAATGTGCATTTTACTGCAATGGTAACATAAGGCACTCTGCACAGTGTAATGCAGTGCCATTTATTTAGAAAGTAAATGTAAAGTAAGTGCCCTGTGTTGGACTGCACTGCTTTAAAGTATGATGAAGTTCTGTTGTTTCTCCTTGCCATGCATTGGCAGCCCATTTTTGATGAAATGGTTGCCTTTTTGTAGCACCCGTTAATGTGTACTGAATAGCGCACTGCAATGGAATGGTATAGTGTGAAGGAGGCCCGGGCTGTAATATTTTGATCTGCACTGCTGCAGGTGTGATGTGTGGACTTTCCAGCTTATTAAATTCTCAACTGCTATATTATACGGTATGTGTGCTATCTTAGCAAACATGTTTTAAAGGAGTTGAGAGTTTAATAATAATAAACACATGCAGTATATACTGTAGTTTCCTTGTGATTAATTTAAAAAATAAAGAACTTTCAAACAGCATTTTCTGAACATTTCCTCACTCTTTTTTACCCTGTCCCACTATGCTGATATAACCCTCACTCCTCCCCTTTGTTGTCTACTCACAGTTCTTGCAGCAAGTCCACAAGCATTCTGCTGCAATGTTTGATCGGCGCCAGTGTGTCTTCCATTTCCCAGCAGATGTGCAAACAATCCCCATATACCTCTATGAGGCTAAGACGGATCTATCCCCCAGCCCCATAGATATCTATGGGTGTCTACAGCAAGACCCAGGCATACAGGGGTTGATTTACTAACACTGGAGAGTGTTTCCAGTTTTTTTGTCAAAGCTTAAGTGAACATGCTAAGGATATAAGCTGCTTAGCTACCATGCACAGCTGCACCAGATTTTGCAGTCTCCATTTTTAATAAATCAGCCTTTTACTGACAGTGCTGCTGATCTTCTCTAGTCTTCAGCAATCTTTGTGCATACCAGCTATCATCTCCCGGCAGAGAAAGTCCCCTCTTGCTAATACCTTATTTTTAGCTCTCTTCAGTTGATTATGTGACACGTAGAGGTTATAAATAAGTTATTAGTGACAGAAGATTTGATTTTCTGGAGTTGATTGATGATATTTGCAAAAATCACAGGAGCTCAGAAACACTGTCACTATTTCAGGTCCACTCTTGGGGTGGTGGAGAGTGTTTGGAATAACCCATAATGGCTGTACCCGCAGGAAGGTAATAAAATTGTGTTGTTACTACACGTGTGCTAACAATGACAGTAACCCTACCTTCACACCTGCACATTTTTTAGTGTGTTTTGCAGTTTGCAGAAATGCACTACAGTCCATTTAACATGGTTTCCTATGGTAAACGTTCAGATCGATACATTTTGCACTGGTTCCTCCGGTGTTTCTACTCCCTCGGGTGTTTCTTCTCCCTCTTCTCTGTGTGATAGTTATTTCTTCCTCCGGTGTATCTTCTCCCTCTTCTCTCTCTGGTTGGTTTCTTCTCCCTCTGCTGTCTTCTCTCTCCACTGTGCTCTCCCTCGCTGGTCTTCTCCCTTGCTGGTCTTCTCCCTCTTCTCTCTCTGCTGGTTTCTTCTCCCTCTTCTCTCTCTGCTGGTTTCTTCTCCCTCTTCTCTCTCCAGTGATGTATTCTTCATCCGACCGCTGCCTACTAGCAATAAAAAACACGGTCTTTCTCCAATGCTGGCTGCCTCTGTGGTGTCAGCTCCTGCTGTCTGCCATTTCTTATATAGTCATGGGCGTGGCCACTCAGTGACATCACCCAGAGATCCGCCCCTCATCACATGACGGCACAAGGGTCGGGGTCTCCAAGTGATGTCATCGGCTGCATGCCCCATGGGTATATAAGAAATAACAGACAGCAGAGCTGACACAATGGAAGCAGCCAGTGTTGGACGGAGACTGTGTTTTTTATTGTTAGTGGGTGGCGGCGGATGAAGAAGACATCACTGGAGAGAGAAGAGGGAGAAGAAATTTTGGAGGGAGAAGACGGCGGAGGGAGAAGAAGCCACTGGAGAGAGAAAAGGGAGAAGAAACACCGGAGGAAGAAGAAACCATTTTTAATAAAGGACTTGTTAAAAACCGTCTCTTGTGTTTTGTAATCCTGCACTTCTTTTTTTTTTTTTTGGTGAATGGGTAGGGGTACAATGTACCCTGTACTCATTCACATATGGGGGGCTGGGATCTAGGGGTCCCCTTGTTAAAGTGGGCTTCCAGATTCCAATAAGCCCCCTGCCCACAGACCCCCACAACCACTGAACTGGGTTGTCGGGAAGAGCCCCCCCAAAGCACTCCCCCATGTTGAGGGCATGCGGCCTGATATGGATCAGGAGGAGGGAGGTGCTCACTCGCCCCCCCCCCCCCTTTCCTGACATGCTGGGCTGCATTCTCGAATAAGGGCCTGGTATGGACCTGGGGGGACCCCACAGCATTTTTTTCACAAATTTTTTTTTTGCTGCCAATTTTTTTTGTACATTCAGCTGTGAGCAGGAACCCCCGCTGACAGCTGATAACTCACCGGTTGTTAAGAACGCGGCGGCCGGCTTCCCGGCCTGCTCCTTAGCAACCAGCTATTTACAGTGTGTTTAAAGAAAAAGAAAAAAAAATGTGAAACTCAAAATGCATGAAAACTGCATACAAAAATGCATAAAAAAACAAGGGTTTAAAAACACAAAATGCGCCTGAAAAACGCATCAAGAGTAGCCTGCATAGATGGGAACCTAGACTAGCCGTAGATCATCCATTACAACCATATCCAGCAGGCAGCATGTCTAAGCACCTTTTTATGCATCTAAGCACACCCCATTAAACAGCCAATTAATTTTGAATGAGCCTCAACACATGAAAATTTCTCCTGCAATATTTTTGTAGCGCCACACAAAGTACACAAAGCATTCAGACACTGGAGGTGAAATATATTGTGCTGTAGTGTTACTTATATTATAGCACATATTAGTGGGTTATGATAAGGGCATTTTATCTTCACTGCTAAACAGTGGATGTGATATGGTATGTGGTTACCATAACAAATACAGAAACCATTGGACAATAGTGAAAAAGCAGGCACAAAAACAGTTACGAGCAGAATACTAACAAAACAAAACCATCTGACATATGATGGGTACAAACAGAAAAAATACTAGATGTCAGAAAGTTTTCGTTTTTACAGCAGCAGTGAACAAATTAATAGTTATGACTGGTATGCAATTAGGTTCTGCTCCAATATCAGGCTTGAATTCTCAAACTGTATAACTTGCATACCAAGCAAAATCTAGCTGCTAATTTTGTTAGTAATCTTCTTCAGTCTCCAATGCCCACCCTCCAAAAAAGCAAACAAACAAACAAAAAAAAACAGAGACTGTTTCCCTTGAGCTTTGGTTTCCATGCTATAAATCAATTTTTTACAAAAATGTTGACATTTTTTATTTCTTCCACACTGATTTTTTATTCTATTTTAAGGTGGCCATAGATGGATCCTACTTCCTTTGATCAACCAGCAGGCTCATCAAAAATAACCAAATCAATTCACCTATCCACACATTTGGGTTGCGCTATTGTACTCTGAAAGTGGAAACCCTTCACTGACAGAATACACTGCAAAAGCTGATCAAGCGAAAATATAACAGCAGTCTCATTTGAGTGAAGTAAATCACTAGATTACCAATCACATGGATCAAAATTTGGCCAGTCCTTGCTTAACCGGCCAAATTTCGATCCATGTATGGCCAGCTTTAGGTTTTGCATTTACAAAAACTGTTTACAGGAGTTATTTACTAAAACTGCAAAATTCGGTGCTGCTCTTTATAGAAACGAATCAGCTTCCTGGTTTAAGGCCAGGTTCACACTGCTCCGGCATAGAAGCCAGATGACTTCCGATCCAACTTTGCCCTAGGACTTCATGTCCGACTTCCATGTGACTTCAATGAATGGGATCCAACTTTGATCCGACCATACAATGAATCTTGAAGGATGAACCCCACGCCAAAATTAAAAAAGAAAATGGCATAGGGCCCCCCCCCCCCTCTGGACCATACCAGACCCTTCTGTCTGGTATTGATTTTAAGGGGAAACCCCACGCTACTAAAAAAAAACTGTGTGGGTCCCCCAAAATCCATACCAGACCCTTATCCGAGCATGCAGCCTGGCAGGTCAGGAAAGGGAGGGGACTAGCAAGCCCCCCCTCCTGGACCATACCAGGCCACATTCCCTCAACATGTTGGGGTTGATTGCTTTGGGGCAGGGGGGCTCTGCGTCCCCCACGCCAAAGCAGCTTGTCCTCATATTGATGGAGACAAGGGCCTCTTCCCGACAACCTTGAGTGGTGGTTGTGGGGGTCTGCGGGCAGGGGGCTTATTGGAATCTGGAAGCCCCCTACAACAAGGAGGCCCCTAGATCCCGCCCCTCCCATGTGAATGCTTTACCCAAAAAAGTGTCAAAAATAAATAAGAACAGTACACATGTTTTTGTCCTTTTCTTAAAAATGAAGAATGTCCCCCGTTGTAGCTCCAATCTGTTTTCTTTCTCTGGCGATGTCTTCTCCCTCTGGTTCTTCTCCTTCCAGGACATGATGGGGTGGTGATGTCACAAGGAGGCGGGGTCTCTAGCTGATGTCACCGGATGGCCATGCCCCATGGCTATATAACAAATGGCAGACAGCAGGAGCTAGCACCGAAAGAAGACCTCAACGGAGGCAGAAGAACTGACAGAAGAGCCAGAGGAAGAAGACAGCGGAGGGAGAAGAACCACAGGAAGGAGACATCAGTGGAGGGAGAAGAACCAGAGGAAAAATACATCACCGGAGGGAGAAGCACCAGAGGGAGAAGACATCACCAGAGAAAGAAGGCACGTTGGAGCTACGAAGTTCTTCATTTTTAACGACTTTGACAAAAACTGTACTGTTTTTATTTATTTTTGACACTTTTTTGGGGTGGGATCTGGGGGTCCCCTTGTTAAAGGGGGCTTCCAGATTCTGATAAGCCCCCTGCTCGCAGACCCCAACAACCACCACCCATGGTTGTTGGGAAGAGGCCCCCCTGCCCCAAAGCACCCCCCCATGTTGAGGGCATGTAGCCTGGTATGGTCCAGGAGGGGTGGTGCTGACTCATCTTGCCCTCCCTTTCCTGACCTGCCAGGCTGTGTCACTGGATAAGGGTCTGGTATGGATCTTGGGGGGAGACCCCACACCATTTTTTTGAATTTTTGCGTGGGGTTCCCCTTCAAGATTCTCAGAGCACAAGCCGCATGCCACAAGTCGGATCAGTAAAGATGATGATCCAACTTGGATGCCACTTACATTGAAATCAATGGGCTGAAATTGTGCCCAAGTCAGAAAAAAGTAGTGCAGGAACCTTTTTTAAAGTCGGATGGCTCTCATAGGGAACCATTGATTTGATGCGGCATACTTCGCACCAGTGTGAGCCGGGCCTTATTGTCAAGGTTTAACCCCTTGCCGACCGCCTCACGTACATTTACTGCGGCAAGTTGGCTCCACTGCGCAGGTCTCTGTCTATAAATGATCTGTGCAGCCACAGTTGTGGGCAGGCGCTCCCCACTCAGTGGCGCGCTCTCGTGCCCGTCGCACTCTGCGTGAGTGTGGCAGTGGGTCAGGCGGATACGATGTTCGCCAGCGACGCACGATTGCCTTCTACAGAGGAAGAAGGGGACATGACAGTGATCTACTGATCCCTGTCATCGGGATCAGTTAGATCTGCCATGCGCCTGCCAGTTCAGCCCCCACACAGTTAGTGGGGGAACGCACTTAATCCTTTGATTGCCCCCTGCAGGTTAACCTCTTCCCTGCCAGTGACATTTATACAGTAATCAGTGGCTATTTTTAGATCTGATTGCTGTATAAATGTCAATGGTCCCAAAAAAGTGTCAAAAATGTCCGATCTGTCTGCCACAATATCGCAGTCCCGAAAAAAATTGCAGATCGCCGCCATTACCAGTAAAAAAAAATAGTTAAAAAGACCATAAATTAATTCTCATGGTTTGTAAACGTGGCAACTTTAGTGCAAACAAATCAATAAAGCTTTTTGCAAATTTAATTACCAAAAATATGTAGAAGAATATATATCAGCCAAAACTGATAAATAAATAGTTTTTGTTATATTTTTTTTTGGATATGTGTTAGAGCAAAAAATATAACAAAAATTTTTTTTTCAAAATTGTCGCTCTTTTTTTGTTTATAGCGTAAAAAATAAAAACCGTAGAGGTGATTAAATACCACCAAGAGAAAGCTCTATTTGTGGGAAAAAGGACGTCAATTTCATTTGGGTACAAAGTTGCACAACTGCGCAATTGTCAGTTAAAGCGATGCAGTGCCAAATCGCCTGAAAGTGCTCTGGTCAGGAAAGGAGTAAATCCTTCCGGGTCTGAAGTGGTTAATAGGACAAGCTGTACTAAGATGTTGATTAGCTACCATGCATAGCTGCGCCTGAATTTGAATGCACCAGTTTTCACAGCACATCAATCCTTAGATGTACTAGCTGCACTGGTTTTCTTATATTGGGCTTTTTCCCCTCTATTTTCACCTGGCGATCGGGCCAGTAACACACTCCCTGTATTACAGTGCCCCAACTCTGGATGAAGGAGCACAGGGGCCCCTTTGGACAGCAGCATTGTTAATCTGGGGGGAGGGAAGTGTTAGATGTAGTAGTAGATTTAGATGCACTAACAAACTGAAGCCAAACTCCAGCACACATTGCAGTTACACAAGCAGTTACAGGAACAGTTTGTCTTTCTTTTGGTGAAAGGTTTTACAAAAATCAATAACAGCAGATCCGTGTATGCACCCCGGTCAGTGGTAAAACATTTGCCCCAACACTTTAACTGCTACATATGCTGGACAAAATCAAAGCAGACTTATTGGCCAGGTCACTGGGTGAAAAACAAAGGAAAGAAAGCCTAAAAAAGAATCTACCGCCACATCTAAGAATTAGTAAGCTGAAATATAATAAAAGTTTGCTTTTGGGTTTAATACTGTTTTAAAGCTGCATTCTGGGCACAGCAATGTTAAATGCATAATCAAGCTATAAAATGTGCATTTAATAATCTTTTGCAATGGAGTGTGCAAAACATTGCAAACATGATCAGTGTAACACAGGTGCAATGCAAGACATTGGTCTGTATCTCCAGACCTGGAGCTGGGAAAAATATCTTCAGGGGAAATAGTGTTAATGACAGGGCAGGAGTAAGTAAACAATAGACTAAAAGTGGGATGGCATCACCTCACTTGTGCTCCCTTGGGATTTATGATCAGATGGGTCTGTCCATTCACAGATACTTAAAGAGATCCGGGAAGTCATGCACAGCCACACTAACTTTAAAAAAAAGGTCACTCTAGGAAGAAGAAGCCTGCAATTTAGGTAAGTGGGAGGGAGATTTGAGGGTAAGGGGCTGGGGAATGTGGCCATGTTTCATGTTAAAATCTAAAAACATGGTCAGAGAGGAACATAATTCTTTTAGGTGCTATGTATAAAAGGTGACCTGGCTTACTTGGATTATGATGGGGATATTTAATCCTTAAAAATTGTATTACGGTATATTTGAAGACAGCTTTTCCACTAAAAAACACTCTGTTACAATGCCTGCAATACTGGAGGAGATTTCATAAGAAAGGGTAGTGACCAACAGATGTGGTTTGTCCAAAGGCACAAAAAGTTCATACTGTAGACTGAACTAAAGGTTGGTGCGTAACAGTTTTGGAATTCTTCCTCTAAATGTTAACTGTTTTTTTACTATTAAGCACTTGCAAAACTATTTAGTAAATCTCGGAGCATTTTTTAAGTGAGATTTAAAATGACAAAGAACATCATGTGGTAGAACATTTTGGGTGAAGGATTGTTTAGTCTGTATTACTACTCAAGAAAATGAATAACATCACACAAGTCACATAATATTCTGGAGTAAACAAGACTGACAGGCATATTTGAATTACACTTCTGAATTATCTGTCAAGAGCCTACTGTGAAATGACTACAGGTTTAAGGCTCTTCATGCAGGTTACAGTCTAGACTCTTCAATAAGAAGCTGTTATCCAGTTCCTGTTGAGTTTCATTACCAAAAAAAGTCTTAAATGGAAAATACAGAGGTACACTAAGTGAGACCAAACAACTGGAAATGCTTCCAAATCCTGTCTTTATTAAAAGGCTGCTCACTGTGCCGATTACAGGAAAACACAAACCAAAGTTTCTCTTCACTCAATGTGGACACCTGAAAGCCACCAATCTGAGTAAAAGGTACCTTCTGCTTATCATGAATAAAAATCTGCTGTTGCTGCTATAGGCTACTAATGATAACTCCATTACTAGCCAATTGTGTCTAATCAGCAGTAAGACCATAAGACCAAATATGCTACAGTCATGTACAGCTAATTAGCAACTATATAGGAAAACAAGGTTTTAATAATTTAACACATTGATAAGATTGTCTACATTAAACTGTTCTCTTTCACTGGCACCACCTTAAAAAAATGCTAAAAGCACAGTTTCTCTTTAATTAACTAGTCAAATGGATTTCCACTAATGAGTTAAAGCTCCACACAAAACCTTTATTTTGTTTTGAATAGAGCTGGAAAGGGCTTCTGGCAGGGTTTATTGCCAACTATGTCAGGACAGGATGTGATGGGATATCTCTCCAACGGGAACAAAGACAAAACACATTTTTAGTAGTCTGAGGAAAGGTTAGAACTTTTTAAAATGTTTTAATTGATGTTTTGTCCCAGTGACAACCACTCCCCAATTTAGTGAGGTGTCACAGATACAAGGAGTGAGGGAAAATCTCCCGTCAGGGACCCAGACAGAAATAATACCTTGACAGAAATGTAAATTCTTCTCCACTCTATCCAAAGCTAAAAGTAATTTTGGCTATAGCTAGTATAGTGGTTATTCGTTTGTAGTGTGTATATAAAAATAGATATTCATAGTGCCCCAAATAACTATCTATCTAGATATCTATCTTAAACAAATATATGCAGTATAATAGGCCCGACAACAGCTTCCACATTATGGCAGTGATAGCTCAAGAGAGCATGATGTCTTGGTGTTGACTACACAGGCATCAGTACACCAGGTCACTACCCTAGGCTGGTAAATTCTCCATCCTGAATGAGTTTATCCTAATGGTATTATGTTACACTTCAAGTCTAACTCCATATGCTGGTGCCATTTTTTACAGACCATGTGGCAGCGCATGGGCAAGTGAGGCTTTAATTCAGGAGGGAGAATCAATTGTTAGGAATTTTTAGACTCTGATGGTGGATGATGTTCCTGGAGTTGGCATACAGCAGGATACCATTGGGCATCGATATATTAAAGATATATTGTCTGTTGGGTGCGCACCTCTTATTTTTGGAGGTTTATGGTGATATCTTCCTGATACCTTTCTTTGATGCTTTTCCAATTATCAAATAGGTTTTGAACCATATCACTTGTTAATACAAGGGCGTGGATCCTTAAGAAGTGAGAATATCACAAAACGCGTATATATAATACGCCAGCTTGGAAGCACAAACATGTTTCTATTATACTAAATTCAATACAGCAACTGACATTTCCTTCTGTGATTTTAATTATGGTTTAATTATGTAATAAAGCTGTTTACATTTTATTAATGATGTGGTATATGTCCTCTTGAAAGGATAACTTCACCTTATAAATAAATGCACATCTTTTTTGCAGGTAACAATATGTGCAATTATTATTTATTATTTTACTAGGAACCTGCAAAGCATTTAACCCACCATCTACACATTGCAAAAGCAATGCAGGACTCCTGTAGACTGTCAGTGTAAACTGTCTGCTCATACCTCATACAAGCAGGCAGTTACACATGGACAGGAAGAAACTTTGAACTACCTAGAGTGCTCAACAGCGCCCTGGTAGTTCACCGAGTACTACAAGCTGACAGTCACAAAGGTTGTCGGTACTTGTAGTTTTCCCATTTACAAATCTCTGTGAAGGAATGATGGAGCCGGGTGGGTTGAGACCCACAAGGCCGCATTTTTTTTTAAATTGCGACAGCGAGTTCAGGGAGAAGATCCCTGGCACACTGGAGGTGGCAGGTCGGGAGAGGCTGCAGCAGTGGGAACATGTTACATGTTCCACCCTAAAACCGGGTGGAACATGTAATATGTACCAAAAGGTAAACGTTAAGACTAGTGTTGAGCAAATGTAGTGGCGGGTGGGTCTGAGCCGGCTAGCCATTTGGCGCATGTCCTTCCACCACCGAGGATTGCAGGGCATTTCTCTTTGCCTCCTCCTCCTACTGCGCTTCCTCCTCCTCGACCACCCACTCATCTGCTACGCGTAACACCTTCACCACCAACATCAGCACATCCAGGGGGAAACGACAGCAGGCTGTTTTAAAACTGATATGTTTGGGGGATAAACCCCACACTGCGCATGAGCTGTGGACAGGCATAGAACAACAGACCAATGAGTGGTTGTTGCCACTGAGTCTCAAGCCCGGCCTGGTGGTGTGCGACAATGGCCGAAATCTCGTAGCGGCTCTGGGCCGAGCCGGTTTGACGCACATCCCTTGCCTGGCGCATGTGCTGAATTTGGTGGTACAGAATTTTCTAATAAACTACCCGGATATGTCAGAGCTGCTGCATAAAGTGCGGGCTGTCTGTGCGCACTTTCGGCGTTCTCTCCCTGCTGCTGTTCGTCTGTCTGCGCTGCAGCGGAACTTCGGCCTTCCCGCTCACCGCCTCATATGCAACGTGCCCACAAGGTGGAACTCCACCTTGCACATGCTGGAGAGACTGTGCGAGCAGCAGCAGGCAATAGTGGAGTTTCAGCTGCAGCGCGCACGGGTCAGTCACTCTGCGGAACAGCAACACTTCACCACCAAGGAGTGGGCCTCCATGCGAGACCTGTGTAGCGTATTGCAGTGTTTTGTGTACTCCACCAACATGGCCAGTGCCGATGACGCTGTTCTCAGCGTTACTATCCCACTTCTATGTCTCCTTGAAAAAACACATCGGGCCATGATGGAAGAGGATGTGGCACAGGAGGATTAGGAGGAGGAGGAGGGGTCATATCCACGGTTATCAGGCCAGTCATTCGCAAGTGGCTCGGAGGGTGGGTTTCTGCACCAGCTTAGGCCAGGTCAAAAATATTCAAGTCAGGGCACAGTTCTGGAGGACGAGCAAGATGAGGAGGAGGAGGAGGAATCGCAGCAGGGTGGCACCCAACGCAGCTCGTGGGCATCACTGGAGCGTGGCTGGGGGGATACAGAGGACACAGATGATATACCTCCCACAGAGGACAGCTTGTCTTTGCCTGTGGGCAGCCTGGCACACATGGCCGACTACATGCTGCAATGCCTGCGCAATGACAGCCGAGTTGCCCACATTGTAACTTCTTCTGATTACTGGGTGGCCACCCTGCTGGATCCCCGTTACAAGGACAACGTGCCGTCCTTAATTCCCTCACTGGAGTGTGAGAGGAAGATGTGCGACTACAAGCGCACACTGGTAGAGGCGCTGCTGAGGGCATTCCCAAATGACACCGGGGGCTCAGTGGAAGCACAAGGCGAAGGCAGAGGAGGAGGAGGAGGAAGAGGCCACCAACGCAGCTGTGCCACCGGCAGCACCTCAGAAGGCAGGGTTAGCATGGCCGAAATGTGGCAAAGCTTTGTCAGCAGCCCGCCACAACAAACAGCACCACCAGCCGATAGAAAACGTCTTAGCAGGAGGCAGCATTTCAGCAACATGGTGCAAGAGTACATGTGCACACGCCTACACGTACTGACTGATGGGTCTGCCCCATTCAACTTCTGGGTCTCCAAATTGGCCACATTGACTGAGCTTGCCCTTTATGCCTTGGAGGTGCTGGCCTGCCCTGCAGCCAGTGTATTGTCTGAACGTGTGTTTAGCATGGCAGGGGGCATTATCACAGACAAGCACAGCCGCCTGTCCACAGCCACGTGGACAAGCTAACCTTTATTAAAATGAACCAGGCATGGATCCCACTTGTCTGTACCTTGTGCAGAATAAACATTTAGACCGGACTCACACAGCCATTCGTATACTTGTTTTTTTGAATAGGCCTCAATATTTTGGGGGCTACCCCAATTATAAACAAACAAAAAAAAACAGCGTTGGCTACCTCCTCCTCCTCCTCGAACACCGCCACTTCCACCTACACTGCCATGGTCACGGCCTAGTCAACCTCTAGGCTCCTACTCCCCTTCCCATTTTTTTTTTTTAATTGATTTTAATTTATTTTCCCTATCCCCATTTTTTTGTAGGGAACTTGCCCTACTCTTACCCCCATTTTACTTCCTTTTGCAGCCCTCTAGCACTTGCCAGGACTTTGTTACAGCCATTTTTGTGCCTAAAAGTTCGGGTCCCCATTGACTTCAATGGGGTTCGGGGTCCGGGATAACGTTCGGGCAATGTTCGGTGCCAAACCCAGACTTTTTCCCAAAGTTCGTTCGGACCCGCAGAACCCAAACGTCCAGGTGTTCGCTCAACTCTAGTTAAGACACATTTAAAGTCCCAATTCACCATCTCCTCTACCATCTGATGTGGTATTAGAGAGAGGTTACTATAGAGTTTTGTAAGTAAGGGATGGTGCCATAAGAGGGAGATATTGGATAGTCTTACCCATAGTTAAAATTTGACATTTTTGTATTTTCCCATGATTGAGTTTTCTTTGCAAAGTGAAATTTCACTACATTCACTATATTCTGAGAAAAGCTACCTTGGCTGCACAAGTTCCCTTGGAAAATGAGCAGCGTCTTTGCCTTTAGTAAATCAACTCCATAGTGTATGCTTTATTCTTCTGGAGGCTACCTCATTATTATACTTCTATGTATGCACTGCATTTGAGCCTAAATTGGAAGTTTTCCTAAAACGAGCTGGAGTCCAACTTTAACTTTTGGCTTTACAGGAAGAACAAGTAAAACTGAGACGGAAAGAACAGAAAATCAGGCAACCATGTGCCTAAATTGGAACTGCCTATAATTTTGTACCAGTCTGTAGTTTAACAGGAGAGCACTGTAAACTGAACTGGGAGACAACAGTACTATATATGTCCTAGATAGTCTTCCAGGAAAAGGTGTCATCCTTTCAATTCTATAAAAAGTTCTGACCTAGATGACTTCAAGCCACCTGTTGTTCAGGACGGCTGCTAGTAAAAGAACAGAATTCCTGTATATCCCTGTTAATGAGGAATGGACTTGTAACTCGCTACAGGAAGCAATGCTAGTGCAGATTTGAAATTTGGCACTTACACAATTGAAACATAGCTTGTATAAATCACCTATGTTCAGTGACATGTGTTTTCCTTCCAAAACTCACAGAAAATAAAAGTGTATTTATCTCAAAATATTCTGAAATAATTTAAACATGTCTTCAGGTTCGAAAAACTTGCCAACAACAACACAAAGTAACCTTTATAAATGATACGGTATCTTAACTCCTTTACTAATACTGTCACATGGAAATTCTATTTAAACACGTTGCTGGCTTAACTAAGGAATTCCATATAATACTATTTCATCCATATTGAATATGATATATGTACAGTAACCAAACATTTAATAAATATTTTATACAGAGTTTAAGTACAAGCTTTTGTGGTATGTCCCCTTCTTCAAGGTCCCAGCAGTACTAATTCACAAAAGTTTCAGCAGAATGTTAAAAAAAGACATTGTCATTTAACATTCTGCCAAAATGTTTGTGAATTAGTACTGCTGGGACCTTGAAAAAGTACTCAATTTTTTCTCTCGCAAGTCCACTAATATGGCTACAATCACCTCAAGTATAGAGTTTAGGAAAAATGGACAAATTATTAGTATGTTTACATACATATATATAAAAAATGGCCAAAAATATTATATACAAGGTATTACCTCTGTAGTTGATATTTTGGTAAATTGTATCTTTCCTCCGTATTTTAATTACAGAAAAGGCCCAACAGCATTGCCTGATGTCTCCTCCTTTTTATAAGAATTGAAGTCTTTTCTATCCTGCTAGTTTATGCTAAACAAGTACAAATTCAGAGGGATGGTAGGGATGGGGGCACCTGTAACCTTATTTAGCCTCCTCTCTTATATCAAAGCTCTCAACACTAGATAGCATTTGCTGAAGTTCAGACTGGAAATCAAAATTTTGAAGGTAAGGTTGGTTCTTACACACTCTGTCCGCATACTGTCACGGTCCGGATCTAAACCTGGGACCTCTGTGGTGTCTGGCTGTAGTTCTGTGCAGTGCCACCTGAGATGCTTGACAGCTCCCTGCCTGATCCCTTCGACAATTTTGCCTTGTATCTTGTTTCTGGTGAACCTTGAACTCTTTGCTCCTCCCATGAACTTCCTGATTTAAGACTCTGGACTTCCTTTTTGACAAATTATTGTGCTCTCTCCAGCCAATATCTTGGTCCTTGCATAGCTGCTGTTGTCCTTAATTTTGCTGCCACTCATTATCAACCCTTGGCTTGTTCATCGGCTATGCTTCCATCTGATCCCACCCAGCTACTACTTGTTACTGACCTTTTGGCTTGTTCATTGCTTTGACAAAAAAAAAAAAACTGGAAACTGCTTGGTTTCTATGCAGAGCTGTACAAGATTTTACACTCTCCAGTTTTAGTAAATCAACCCCATAGGATCACATCATTCCTCCTTTCTTGATTGGCTGGAACTACTTTTTAATTGGTCTGTTTGTATGAATAATAAATATGAAATCAATGTAGAGATAATTAGGTATAAAAGTATGCCTTTTGTGTTTATTTGGAAACAGGAAACTCCATATGCTTACACAAATTGGATATTATACCTTTATCTGTATGTGATAGATTTGGCTGCACTCTAGTCACCTTTTGGAATTTATTATGGTGTTACTCCTAAAACGTGAATATTTTGGAGAAAAGCCACATTATTTATAAGAAAATCAAGAGCCTTATAATGAATAAATGATAGACCATCTACTTTACATTTTTGGAATGGTTTAGTGGCTGTTTTTGAGAATATTATATTTAATAATAGAGACTATCCTGATACATGTTAAAACATTTCTGGGAATATAGGGCAAAATAAACCCACAGATATTGCAATTGCCTGATCCAGATAGCCACTTTTCGGGGGGAGGGGAGGGGGCTTGATCATAAAGTTGGGAAACCTGTCCTGATAAGCCATCACAGCAGGTCCCATATTCTGAGATCCCCACATCTCCATTCTACAATGATATAAACATATATTATGTTAGCATCCATCACCTTACAAGTTTATGGAGTGCTCCGCAAACATGTTGCCCTTAGGATAATTGGTTCATGCATGCATAAAAGACCCCCCTCATAAGTCTACCATTCCAATTATATTAAACATATTAGTTGATATCAGTAAATATTGGATGCATGATAATATTCTGTAAAGTAAAAACCACATGGACACAATAAATACCTTTAATATATTTATGGCAATCCATTTAGTGTATGTTAGAATGCATAGTGACAATGGACAGCCAATTGCACATTGTAACTTGCATTCCACTAATGTTAATCCTACGATTTTTCATGCACTGACACAAGGCATGCATCGATGATCACCAGCTTTCGCTTCATGTTATTGCTCTTTGGCAGACTGTATTCCCCAGGAGCTTCTCATGTTAAGGAGGAACCCAACCCCATAGGCACACCTCTCAACCGTCACAATTATAATAACATCATAATAGCAAATGCCAGGTTCCCAAAGGGAAATACAAAGGCATAAAGTGGATAGGTAATTTTTTTAGGGAAATGTAAAAGGTGGTTGGAACCTTTTTTTTTTATAATAGGCTGCGAAATCACTATTAGGATTCCCTGAGATAAACTTCAAGTTAAACTTTGTGATATATTATAAGCAGTGAAAAAGAAAGTTGAAAAAAAAATATTAAAATATTTCTTTTGGATGTGAAATTCTGCACATCGGACAAGCTTACATAAGAAAAATAATGAGAAGAGAACAAAATAGCAAGACATATTCAAAGCTGGACCATCTGTCATGCGAATAAGCAGATTGTACAGATAGGCTGACCCTTTTGCAGTGAACTGGTTACTATTGTAACAAGCCTGCAGTTTCTGTTCTTAATAATGCACAAACAGCTGCAGATGAATTGTCCCTCAGATAACTGCTAATATTTGTTTCAGACCTTTTGCTGTTACCTTGGCCAGAACAAATTCTCCCCCGCACTCAAAAATCTTTTTAAGTATTTTAAGATATGCTTTGGCAAGGGGACTTTGGATCTTTTACTCTTTTCAACCACACACGCCCTGAGCTTCACCCTGTCCTAAAGTTAATGTAGGATTTCCTATAGGAAACAAAGATGTTCATGGATGCTGACCTTTTGTGCTCACACACTAAAACATCTGTATACAGGGATTTCCCATTTGGTTAAATCCGAGTCTTTATTAGCAGTCTTGTGCCATTTTTGCATTTAATGGAACAGCATTTTTTTTTTTCATTTGTGAGCTCCAAACATTGAGTAACCTCTCCTCTCAGCATTGTAGCTTTTCCCCCATCCCACCCCTGCTGTAAAAGTTACAGTTCCTGCTTCCATCCATAAAAATGTAGAAATCCAAGCAGTGCAGGTTTCCTTTCTAAGCTTTGTGTGCTTGCTAAATCATTTTGTGCAAACAGTGCATTGCTGTAGAGCGATTCAAAACTATAGCCATTGCAGACTATTTGATTCCCAAGCCATAAAATGCATTGGATTTAAAGAGGCTAAAAAGAGACACTATAATGACATCAGCTACCATACAAGTCATGTCTCGAACGCTGGATTGTTAGAAATTATCAAATAAAAAAATTAGACTAGATTCATATGTCTGCCTGCTTTATGGCTTTCACCTTTTATGTGTCCTAATCATTAAATTAAACTTTTTTTCTGCAGTGTTAAATTTTATGATATTCTTGTGGACCAAAAGGCTAGTTTTAAGCCAAAACCAGTTAACACAATCATAAGATCCTGCCAAGAATGTTGTATTTACCTCAAATGACAAATAAATCAGAAATGTTACATGATTTTCACTTTGTAATCACTCAGTGCAATATATGGATCCTAGAGATAAGTTAAAGTTCATATGTTTCATAGAATGTAATGCATACTAATAATTACGGATGGGCCGAACTCCCCCACCCCACCCCGTTCGGTTCGCACCAGTACAGCGCGTACAGGCAAAAAGTTCTAGCGAACTTGCGAACCCTATTAAAGTCTAAGGGACACGAACATGAAAAATCAAAAGTGCTCATTTTAAAGGCTTATATGCAAGTTATTGTCATAAAAAAGTGTATCGGGACCCGGGTACTGCCCTAAGGGACAGGTATCAATGCAAAAAAAAGTTTTTAAGACAATAATTTTTTTCAGGAGCAGTGATTTTAATAATGCTTAAAGTAAAACAATAACAATTAAATATCCCTTTAAATATCGTGCCTGGGGGGGGGGGGGTCCCCTTAGTCTACCTGTAGAATGGCACATATGTGCGATGTGTAGACCAGTGCTGCAGTAAAATTACATTTCTAAAGGAAAAATGTAATTTAAACTTGCTCGTGGCTGTAACGTATTGCGGGCTCCTGGCAGTATAGATCAAAAAATCAATGAAAAAAATGATGTGCAGTCCCCTCTTAGTCCATACCAGGCCCTTTGGGGAAGTGGAAAATTAGAAAAAAATTGACGTGGGGCCCCCCCAAAATCTATACCAGACCCTTATCCGAGCATGCAGCCTGGCAGGGCAGGATGGGGGGGAAAAGAAGTGAGCCCCCCTCCTGAACCATACCAGGCCACATGCCCTCAACATGGGGGGTGGGTGCTTTGGGGCAGGGTGGCTCTGCGCCCCCCACCCCAAAGCACCTTGTCCCCAGCGACGTACAGCTACATCGATTAAAGGAAACGTGCCAACCTGCCGCCATATATAGATGGCAGCTAGTCGGCAAGGGGTTAATATAGGAATTGTCGCCTGTGGTTTTTACTTTTTTGACATTTTTTTTGGTGAGTGGGTAGGGGTACAATGTACCCAATACCCATTCACATGGGGGATCAGAATCTGGGGGCCCCCTTCTTAAAGGCTCTCACAGCAGATTGCACTGTGATTGGCCAAATCATGCAGGTCAGGTGCATGCTTTAGCCAATTAGCACCCATCAATGCACTGCGATCTTGCAGTGCATTATGGGGCGATACGCAGCGCTCAAATTTGCCGTGAACGCCTCATATGTTAGTTTGTTCTGCGAACAAACAAACAGCGGATGTTCGAGTCAAACTTATGTTCGACTCAAACATCCAGCCCATCCCCACTAATAATGATGTATAAATTGAGAGGAAAGGACACAATGGGTTCTGTTGATTGGTTATCTTGATTACAATAAGCAGATCTCTTATTTTTTGGTAAAACTGGTTAAAGTGCAACTGCGAATGGCCTGTGATGAGGTATCCAGTGACATATGATGAATTTAATTCTGGCCAATCTCATGATAGGAAGTATCTGCAGAGATTTTCAGCCTTAAAGTGTATCATAGCCAAAATAAAGAGCAGCTCCAGTCTCTCTAAAAAAATATTGCACATGTTCCTGGAAAACAAGGCTCATAAAATGGTGGGTGCTGCAGCAATTATCCTGGAAACATCAAGCAAGTGTACATATTCACCAGCACACCATGGATCACCATGGATCAATAATCAAGGGTTTTTATTGCAGAGAGATCACATCACAGAGACAAGTGTAACATTTCGGAGACACGTGGGACCCCTTCGTCACGTGCCTGATGAAGGGGTCCTGCGTGGCTCCAAAATGTTGCACTTGTCTCTGTGATGTGATCTCTCTGCAATAAAAAAAACTTTTACTGTAAGGATACTTACCTGTCCAGGAATCTAGCGATGTTGGCACCCTTGCGCTTCTGAATGGTCCTGTGGTCTACTGGAAACTGTGTCGCAGAAGGCTCTAGGGGGAGGAGGAGGGGCCGGACATCATCGTAGATCACCGCAGCGATCTGAGAAGGAAGTGGAAGCGGGTACCTGTCAGAACCAGGTACCCCCCCGAAAAGTACCAAATGTGGCAGTAAAGTGGGGCAGGATGCAAACAAGTAGAGCTTCCCCTTTTGGGTGGAGCTCCACTTTAAACCAATTATTTTGTTTCACATAGTGCTGTTAAGTGATAAAGTTTCATTCTTTTTTCACTATCTCTTACTATCAATTAAATCACACCAGCAACTGAGAAGCCATACCAATAAACAATGTACTGGCAAATTCCACAATAGTAATAGCAGCAAAACTGCTGCAGTATGCATACATTCACATGAAAATCATACAAAGTGGCTACCGACCTTGGACAGTGATACCACAAGAACATGAATAAAGTAAGGGGAGAACAGAAAAACCCCCAATGCAATCTTACTTTACAAACTTGACAAAAATAACTATATGTTTCTAAGAGTTAAGTTTTACTTTACAGTGTATGTGATTCCAAAACCCCTATTTTTCCTGATAGCGTAGCCCCAGAGACATAATAGGAAGTGAGTGGAAACCTCTCTAAAGTGAGGGGTATTTCCTTCTTGCCTGTCATGGTGATATCATTTGACTATTTACTCTCACCTCTTGTTTGAGTGCAATTCTAAAATTAAAGATTTTACTTTCTGCATTGGTGACAATATTGGTAGAGGAGTGAATCTCCCAAGGGGAGACACAGACAACAATAACAACTTTGCAGAAGGGTGTAATTGTAAGGTCTGAAAAACCCTTATCTGATTGGAGAATGGGGGAGTCATAATGAACACAGTGTCACCAATATTTTTGCCAAAATGCACAAGTTGGTGACAAACATGTCCACATTTAAAGTGATTGTAAAGTCTTGTTTTATTTTTGTAATAAATAGCAAACATGTTATACTTTCCTGCTCTGTGTAGTGGATTTGCACAGGGCAGCCTACATCCTCCTCTCCTCAGCGTGCCCCCACAGCAATTAGCTTGCTATGGGGGCACCGAGCCGAGCTGCGGCTCTGTGTATCCATTCCGACATGGAGCTGCGGCCCAGCCCACCCCCTTTCTCTTCTTATTGGCTGACTGACTTTGACAGCAGCGGGAGCCAATGGCACCGCGCTGCTGTCTCAGCCAATGAGAAGGGCAGCCCAGACAATCCTACAACATCGCTGGATAGAGAGAGGTCTCATTTAAGTGTTAGGGAGGCTGAGTGGGGCTGTTGTGCACAGAAGGCTTTTTATCTTAATGCATAGAATGCATTAGGATAAAAAACATTCTGCCTTTACAATATCTTTAAGAATCTCTGTCTGCGCTATGCTCTATGCAGCCATGTAAACTGACAAATCGGACAAATACATTCTAGCTTAAAGGATAAGCTCACCTTTAGAACATGTTACATGTTCCAGCTCCTGCCCCCTTTCCCCCAATCCCTCCTTCCCTGTGACAGCAGGTGGGGGTTCTTCTCCCAGCACCTGCTGTCACTTTTTTTAAAAAATTATGCCAAGCTAGAAGCATCTGCAGGGTTTCCTAATAAAGTTGTACTATAAACACCATAAATAGTTTGGAGAAGAATAGAAGGGAATTTGAGAAAAATTGGTCAGAATGGAGTAGTGACATAAAATGACATACGACTGAACTACATATAGTTAAGTTTCAGACATGATCCACAATTCTTACTGTAATGAAGTTACCTTTATGAAAAGTGATTGCACACAAGTTATTACTAGGTGTGTAAAGGGTTAACTGCATAGTTACTCTTCCCCAGTAACAACGATTGTTGTCCCAGAGCAAGGAAATCTCTGTACAGGGTGGGATTACTGGCTCAAAAATCTATCCAAAACTATTGAGAAAAATTGCAAATGAACATGCCGTCTGACCACATTTTTTAAAAATGAAAAACAAGCACTTGGAGTAGTCTCAGCAAAACTCTCATCTTCCCTCTGAATAACCATAAAGCTTCAATGTCTGTGGGCATTTTAGGATTTAAGTTGGAAATTATAAAAGTTTCTGAAAACTGGCAAGAATAACTTGTAAGAAGTGTGTGGATAAAATAGATGTCCAATGTAACATTTAGATGACTGCAATGCTAGTGCAAAGGACATTACACACAGAAAGAAAATACTTTTACCTAGATATACATTGAAATTCCATTTGCAACCTAGTCACTATTTCATTTTTGTATTAGTCCAACTATAGGAATATTATGTGTGGTCCTTTCAACATGTGGGCGACATTAAAATATCCTGGAATCAAACAAGTTGATTGCCATAACACTAAATATAAATTGGGCCAATTATCCAACTTTTATGTCTTTTGGTTAAGCTTGCAGGTACAGGTCAAGGAACGTTTTTCTATCTACTTTTTCCAGCTTGCTAATGAAGAGGTTGATTAACTAATCTGAGTGGAAAGAACTTTGAAGTTCGTTAATCTGGTAGACAGGCAGTTTATGGTATCTAAGCATCTTAAGTTCCAAATCCATATTTTTCTGGTTCACTGGAGATTGCTATATAGTTAATACATAATGTAAAATTTCTAGAAACTGGAAATTAACCAGCAAAGGTAAAACAATCTTTTTAAAACGGTTGCAACAAAGACTGAAGGTGATGAAGTAATACTGGTGGTATTATTCACACTGTCAAATTCCCATTCCCATATTTATTTCACATTTTTTGTACATTTTACCTAAATAGACAAATGTAGAATGCATATTTAGACAGAAGTAGACAAAAAATATGGTTTCAGGATTCTTTGTTAAAGCAAACTTGCCAGTAGCCTAATGGTACTGAACAGGCTACAGCAGTGCAATGCAGGCATCTGGCAGTGCCCGGGTGCCTTGAATCCTGAGGGCATGACATACAAATGTCAACCCTTTCTGAGAGTGTTGCATCCTTATCCGCCTCCTTCTGTGCATTCCTATTGGCCCATCAATATGTTATGCAATCTTTCTGGTCAATAGGAATGAATGAGAAAGAGGAAACATAAGATTGCCAAGTTGCAAGCATCCTCATGAAGTTTTGAAATTTTCATGCTATCATACCCCAGACAATGGAAAACCGGGGACGCTGGAGGCAGCACTTACGTATTTGCAGTCATGAAAAATGATTACTGCAAACAGATAGAAAAGAGGGAGCACCAGCCTTGTGCATTACCCAAGTAAATTTATTATAACCAAAGGATAAAATATATGTACTCACAAACAAACTTGAAAAATAGGCACATCAAAGTCCACAAAGGAACAGCGACCAGGTCTTCAAGGCAGTGTCCTGCACGCCAAAGAACACTATGGAAGAGGAGACCACTCCTCGAAACGTGTCTGGTGCGCCCTCTTTTCTATCTTTTTGCAGTGCTCTTCTGGGTGTCCCCTGGCCCTCGGAGGGCAGCAAGGCCTGTACTATCTATTCATCCCACACCACTGCTACTGCCATCGCACTACTGTTGAGCGCAGGAGATATTGTTTTTGACAATGAAAAATAATTAGTGCTGTATCCTATTTTTTACCGTTAGGGAACTTATAAGTTTAACTCGGGAAACTGATGTTCAAATTCAAGATTTTATTTTGCCAGGCAAGGTTATTGTAGACTAGAGTATAAACAGAGGATTTATTTAGTAAGACATTCCCAGCTAAACGAGCAGATGCACAGCATTCATTTCTGTGTAGGTGACCTTACTTTTTGTACTTTCTTATGAATGACAGAATATGTATTGGTAGTGTTGGTTGTGAGGGCAGAGGCATTTTCACTCCAAGCAAAACTAAAGGTTTGTGCATATGGCCATATCGATGCATACAATGCACATAACTAAAAGTGGTCCTTTAGTTAATGCTGATAACTTGTTCCCCTGCTGTGAGCTGTAGTTCATTTCTACAACACAAAAAAAAACAAGCACGAGTAACCACAGTGTGCAGTGGACGAGCAGGTATTCAACACACTGGGACCAGTTGAATACTTGCAGTGACTGGCAATCAGCAACATGTCAGAGTTTTAACATATGGGCAGCCTAAGAAACAAGTATTTACCTTCATCTTTTACAGACCAGGCTCAGCTTACATTTCTCAACTTACTAAGGAGGTCACTTCAACTCTATGCAGTAAGAGAGACATTTTTAGATCATTGGTACAAACATCTAGGCAGCAATGATGCACAGTGGAGCTCTGTATCCTGTAACCAGACAATGACCAATGCAGCCATGTAGCCATTGATCAATGCAGTAGGTTTGGAGTTTAGGTGATACCTTATATCAACTAACTTAGGTTGTTAAAAATGCAAGCTTTTGAAAAAGAATAAATTAGCTTTCTTCATCAAGCATTATAAACTTTTTGCATATATGCTTCCTAAAATACATTTTCATAATTGTTGAGAATTGCTATCCAGTGTGCTATGATATAATAAAAATGAACAGACATTCCTGTTCTACAGAGGTCAATGTGACCCTTATTTATAAAAGAGGTTATGTAGAATATTATGGTTTCTTTAAAGTAACATATTACAAAGAAGCAATCTTGTAAGAATCATATTTTAGTGTAATTTAATACAAAATACAGTTTTAAGAGGTATGTCAGGCTGCCCAGTCAAATAGTCATAAGGCCACATAATGCTCCCAGCACATCAGTCCTGCAGAGGTTTAAACCTCACCCTGTTTTCCTAGCCACGAAAGCTTAGCACTTTTGAATGCAAACATATCCATATTTCCAAAGAAAACAACATCTGAAAGCTCTGGAAATTTGATACTAATTAGAGTGTTGGAAAGGAATGGATACAAAATTTATTATATGCAGTCAATTCACACCATCAATATTGGTCCTCAGTTCATATTCGTTTCTCCAGTTTAGTTTTGTCCTATTTAAGAACACCATTTGATTTAATTAGACATACAGTATCTCACAAAAGTGAGTACACCCCTAACATTATTGTAAATATTTTATTATATCTTTTCATGTGACAACACTGAAAAAATGACACTTTGCTACAATGTAAAGTAGTGAGTGTACAGCTTGTATAACAGTGTAAATCTGCTGTTCCCTCAAAATAACTCAACACACAGCCATTAATGTCTAAACTGCTGGCAACAAAAGTGAGTACAACCCTAAGTGAAAATGTCCAAATTGGGCCCAATTAGCCATTTTCCCTCCCTCTCTCCATTTTCCGTTGTCATGTGACTCGTTAGTGTTTCAAGATCTTAGGTGTGAATGGGGAGCAGGTGTGTTAAATTTGGTGTTATCACTCTCACTCTCTCATACTGGTCACTGGACGTTCAACATGGCACCTCACGGCAAAGAACTCTCTGAGGATCTGAAAAAAATAATTGTTGCTCTACATAAAGATGGCCTAGGCTATAAGAAGATGTCCAAGAACCTGAAACTCAGCTGCAGCACGATGGCCAAAACCATACAGTGGTTTAACAGGACAGGTTCCACTCAGAACAGGCCTCGCCATGGTCGACCAAAGAAGTTGAGTGCACGTGCTCAGCGTCATATCCAGAGGTTGTCTTTGGGAAATAGATGTATAAGTGTTGCCAGCATTGTTGCAGAGGTTGAAGGGGTGGGGGGTCGGCCTGTCAGTACTCAGACCATATGCCGCACACTGCATCAAATTGGTCTGCATGGCTGTCGTCCCAGGAGGAAGCCTCTTCTAAAGATGATGCACAAGAAAGCCCCAGCTGGTACCGCTCCGGACAAGACTCACCTTGGACAGGACAATTTGGTGACATACCAAAACCGGTAGCACGACGTCGACTCAAAGTCCAAGAACCTGTAGAAGAATATCGGATCCGGTAGAAATACATCTCGTTGTTAATAAAAAAAGTCTAGGAGTCTCTCAAGAAACGGCACTCCACGGTACAACTTGCAGGTCACTGGTCATACTCTCTCACTCTCACTATTGTGGTTTAAATTGTGTGGACGAGGGGTAAGTGTGGATTCTAGAACTTTGTGATTGCTCAGTGTACTGTTGCCTTTTACCTCTCTCCCTCCCTTTTACCGATTAACCCGGGTTAAACCTGTAAAA
>BLSH010492131.1:1536989-1550235 GCA_018402905.1 Glandirana rugosa | reverse complement strand
AATGTGAGGGGTGTACCCACTTTTGTGAGGTACTTTAGACACATGGTAAGATTGGAATAAATTTAATTTGAGTGCAGCATTGTTAGGTGGGGGCTTTGGATGGAAAAGCACACCAGATGGTAAGCTCTAACGAAGAGGGCCCTCTGATTGCTCCTGTATTGAATTGTATTGTAACTGTACTGTCTGCCCTTATGTTGTAAAGTGCTGCACAAACTGTTGGCACTATGTAAATCCTGTATTCTAATAATAATAATAATAATGATCGGGAGATAACAAACAGAAAGGAGTAGTCTGCGTTGATCATAAATCACAAATCCATAGTAGAGGAATTTAAAAGTCCTCAATATTTGACCACAAGGTTTATTTTGTTCCATCTTGGATTTTCTTGGTGTTGAAAGACATGCCTCTTGGTTAGGAGGAAATTTACGTAAAAACTACATTTTCCCAAAATCTAGCTGGTTATGTAAAACAACCTCAAGTTCAAGTATCATGACAAACAACACATGTTTGTTGTGGTTCTTTTATGAAACAACTGTGAAATAATTCAAATGTATAAAATATAGTGCTCTCAGAACTTAGTATTGTCATGAAAGAACAAATGTATTGTTTTATAGTTATAGACAAAAAATAACTTCAGAGTTAAAAGCTACCCTAAATTGGATACAAGGAATGTGACTCTTGTAAATCATGAACTGTCATGCTTCAAAGTGAATGGGAACTAATTAACATAACCTTGTGAATGGATGTACTTGAACCATTTAATTCACAGAAAGATCTTGTGCCAGGGTATAAGCATCCTGTGTAATGACCATGTTAGGATTATGTTGGCTTTTGAGATGTCACATGTGACCGTGATCTGATGAACCCACCCACAGATTAACAGATAACCCTAAGACCTTTCTTCACTGAAGCATACAATGGCTTTTAAACTGGGCAGAAACTGGTTAATTTATCACATTTGTGCAAAAGACATCTCCTGTGAATTAGTGTCAGGATGAATAGGCTTCTCTTAATAAAACAGTTATAAACTTTTTTTAATTATGAAGCTTTGTAGCTGATTTTACGTGCATGAGGGAAGCTTTATTAAAATAAATTAAAGACTGTCATTTTAGAATAACCACCATTATTTTTTTTTTAATTATTAATGTAGATCTAGACCCTAAGTGGATGACATTAATTCCTAAAATCCTTTCACATTTTTATCTTTGTATTGCAACTTAATACTGCTAATCTTCTTCTACCTTTTTTTAACCACTTTCTTTGTACATACACTCACTCCACAATCAAAAGAAATTGCAGCAAATTCCAGATTTCTTTCGATTGTGTATCTGCAGATGAGCTGTGCTAGCACCTAAACCCTATAAGAGATTTATGAGCCCCAAAAGATAGGAAACTGGTGCCAGTGAATGTGAAGCAGAATCTGAGAAATTGATTCTTCATTGATTTGATATTTATTGCTCAGAGAATAGTATAGTATAGTGCACACTAACAAACAGCAGACAGACAGATCACAGTTGTTTAAAGTGTTTTATGCACCATCCTAAGGAAGTAGGCAGTGTAATGCCATAAAATGCATTGACAGTGTTTTATACTATTCTGTGAGCAATAAATATCAGATCTATTAAAAATCTATTTCTTAGATTCACATTTGGGCGCCTCTGATGACACCAGTTTCTTATCTTTTGGGGCTCATAAACCTTTTATTGTGAACACACCGGAATCCTGAGACTGCAGAGCATAGGATCATCTGGATCACCCCACCAAGTATCAACAGTGACCTTACTCTGTACAGGGACAGTCATATTCCCTGAAGGGCTTACACGCCAAGTTTTCTGATTCCCCATTAGGGAGCTCAGCAACCTTCCAGATGTCATGTGAGTACACCATTGCAATTTACCTTTTCATAATATATTTCATCCAATTATCTGACAAATTACTACACCATAAGGAGCTCTCCCGTGGCCTCTCTCTCTTTTTTTCTCCTTATCTTTGGAGGTACCCTAGTTCATTTTGAGGGGAGATTAGGTGATAAGGTCCCCTTTTGGGATACTGGAGTGGGGGGAGGGTTCTCTGGGTGGGAGAGTGGCTTGGGAGGGATGGAAGGGTTCGGGGATGTTGGGTGGCTGGGGTCCCCCTCATTGGGTAGCTGGCTGACTCGGTCAATGGGTTTATGCTGTTATTTGTACTTTTGATGTCCAATGTATTATATTTTATACCGCAATAGTAACCTTTGAGGTGCTTTATGCGGGAGGGTTTTTTTTTAAATATATATATCCTAGTTAATCACCTAAATCCTGGCTATGCTGTGGATGGACAGCTAATGTGCTCACTTGGAGCGGCTTTCTCTTCAGTGGTAAATTGTCCATACGCACACTCAAGCATTGGCTGCACATCATTTCTCTGATTTTGCTTCTAAAGGCAAAAGGCATGAATGGCCAGGGGCAGTAAAAACTGGTGGCTGACCTACCCCCTGGCTGCCCGCCTAAAGACTAAACAGCCTCATGAGACTGTTCCTGTGCTATGGCTACAATGCTTTGTGTTGCAACTATGGCAAATTTAACGCAACATGCCATATTGACAGGCGCCTGTCAAACCTAGCCATTCAAGTCAATGGGAATGCGACCAAATGTTTTGTTTACGGTTGCATTAGCACAATAACTGTTCTGCAGAAAAAGGAAAGAAATGCCTCTTGAGCACCTAACAGCAGATTCTTAGCCACCCTCTGAAAAGCGACCCACTGAGTATTGGCTAGTGTGAAACTAGCCAAATAGTACCTACTGTGGATCTGCATAAAGTGTGTCAGCATATAGACATGTAGTCTTCACTGGGGGTACATGTGATGGATTGACAATGAAGAAGCACATTGGGGAGGTGATTTTCCCACTTTCCTATTAACAGAAAGTACCCGCATAGGAAACTATATGACAAAATCAGCAAGCATTCTTTAACCCCTTTCCAACCCTGGTGTCCATTTAAACAGTTCAGAATGCCTTAGAGGGGAGGGGAGCTGGAAGGCTCAGCGATCATGTGACCATTAATCTTCAGCCTGGACCAAGAACTGTCTTTGACAGCTCAGTATTTGTGTTAGGAGCATGCTGTTAGCATATAAACATCAGCTGCCCACCCTTCTGAAGCCACACATATGTCTTGGGAAGTCGGAAAGGAGATATAGTATAACTGAATTTAAAAATACTGAAAATAACTTTTCAAATTACATTAACAAGTTAAGAAAAACATTATATTAACAATAGCTCCATGGCTAAACTGGGATAAATATCAGCCAAGACAGCCTACCTTTGCAATTGTATTTAGTGGGCCAAGTAGCAGTAACCCAACCAGTTTTATTTACAGTAAAACAGGAGGTAGAGACCAGCCTGTGTTAACATAAGCTTTGAAACAAAACTGGTCAACTAGCACTTTCAGCCATGTTTGCCCCCCTGACCAATAAAATAACTTGCAAGACCATTAAAACAACACCATAACAGATGAATTCAGTCAATCCTCACCAACTAGGATCAGTAAAACTGGTTTGCTTGTGGCCAAAATTTGTAATAATTCTGATTGTCCTTATAAATCCAGACGTTAAGGACAGAGCTTAAATAGCTAACCCAAAAAGTTAGAGAACTAAACACACACTGATACTTAAAGCATATTTCCACTTTTGCAGCCAACTTGAGATAACACCTTCTTTATTTTTGTTATACGTAATTATCCACATAGCATCAGTTAAAAAAATATGTAAAAAATGCTGCTTACCTTCTATAGATGTTCTGTTCTGAAAATTCCAGCACTATAAGACCCTACTAGTTCTCTTTGTTTATGAGGGGGCTGGGGAGATGTGATTGCCATAATAAACGCAATCAATGGGTAGTGATTATTGCTAGCGGCTACAGCCGCTGGGGATAAATGCATGCCAAAATCCGACATGCTTGGCTGTACCCAAGTCGAATGATGGATCGAGTTTGGTAAATCCGCCTGCCCATAAATGGTCCAAATCAGCTGGTTCCTGTTGATCCAGCCGAGATTCGAACCATCTATGGCTGGGTTAACCCTTTCTGTACTGTGCAGGCAGATCCTAATTATCACTAGATTCGAATATTATCCATCCTAACAAAGGGTTTAAGGTCTAAAAGATGGGCTTCTTTCATTGTATGTTAATGAGAGGACAGACACACTGTGGCATTGTTCAGAAATCCTTGAAGTCAGCCATGAGGCCTTCTCCTGAGAAACATCAAAAAGTAAAAATTATATAAAAAAAAAAAAAAGCATTTAGGTATGCTGTGTGAATGGGGACACATAAACATACAGTAGGACTTTCCAAAATGTGACTGCAAAGGTGGAAATACTACAGGTGATACTCGAAAAATTAGAATATCATGCAAAAGTTCATTTATTTCAGTAATGCAACTTAAAAGGTAAAACTAATACATGAGATAGACTCATTACATGCAAAGCAAGATAGTTCAAGCCATGATTTGTCATAATTGTGATGATTATGGCTTACAGCTCATGAAAACCCCAAATCCACAATCTCAGAAAATTAGAATAATGTGAAAAGGTGCAATATTCTAGGCTCAAAGTGTCCCACTCTAATCATCTAATTAAGCCATAACACCTGCAAAGGGTTCCTGAGCCTTTAAATGGTCTCTCAGTCTGGTTCAGTAGGAATCACAATCATGGGAAAGACTGCTGACCTGACAGTTGTGCAGAAAACCATAATTGTCACCCTCCATAAGGAAGGAAAGCTTCAAAAGGTAATTGCAAAAGAAGTTGGATGTTCCCAAAGTGCTGTAATATAAAGTTATGTGGAAGGGAAAAGTGTGGAAGGAAAAGGTGCACAAGCAGCAGGGGAGACCGCAGCCTGGAGAGGATTGTTAGGAAAAGGCAGTTCAAAGGTGTTGAGGACTCTTACAAGGAGTGTATCAAGAGCCACCACACACAGACGGATCCTGGACATGGGCTTCAAATGTCGTATTCCTCTTGTCAAGCCGCTCCTGAACAACAAACAACGTCAGAAGCGTCTTACCTGGGCTAAAGAAAAACAGACCTGGTCTGTAACTCAGTGGTCCAAAGTCCTCTTTTCTGATGAGAGCAAATTTTGCATCTCATTTGGAAACCAAGGACCCAGAGTATGGAGGAAGATTGGAGAGGCACACACTGCAAGATGCTTGAAGTCCATTGTGAAGTTTCCACAGTCTGTGTTGATTTGGGGAACCATGTCATCTGCTGGAGTTGGTCCACTGTGCTTCATTAAGTCCAAGGTCAACACAGCCGTCTACCAGGAGATTTTGGAGCACTTCATGCTTCCTTCCGCAGACGAGCTCTATGGGGATGCTGACTTTCCAGCAGGACTTGGCACCTGCCCACACTGCCAAAAGCACCAAAACCTGGTTCAATGACCGTGGGATTACTGTGCTTTATTGGCCAGCAAACTTGCCTGACCTGAACCCCATAAAGAATCTATGGGGCATTGCCAAGAGAAAGATGAGAGACATGAGACCCAACAATGCAGAAGAGCTGAAGGCCACTATTGAAGCATCCTGGTCTTCCATAACACCTCAGCAGTGCCACAGGCTGATAGCTTCCATGCCATGCCGCATTGAGGCAGTAATTGCTGCAAAAGGGGTCCAAACCAAGTACTGAGTACATATGCATGCTTATACTTTTCAGAGGTCTGATATTGTTCTATGTACAATCCTTGTTTTATTGATTACATGTAATATTCTGAGATTGTGGATATGGGGTTTTCATGAGCTGTAAGCCATAATCATCACAATTATGACAAATCACGGCTTGAACTGTCTTGCTTTGCAAGTAACGAGTCTATCTCATATATTAGTTTCACCTTTTATGTTGCATTACTGAAATAAATGAACTTTTGCACGATATTATAATTTTTCGAGTATCACCTGTATTTATACCCTACTTTATATTATAGAATTTGAATGATCACAGAAACAAGGTAGTATACAGAAATAACACCACATATGTTTTGGGTTACATTCTTCTTCAAGCAGACAGGTAATGTCTGTCAACAGGGTACTTTTCGAATAGCAATATAATATGAACTAACAGAGTATAGAATGCCTGAGGAGCACTTCCCTTGGTGGAGGTATCCAGATTACTGGGTCACCCTGAGATCTCCAAAGTTCTTGCAGTTTAACCAGCTGATCATGGGAGATAGTTAAGTAAGAGATACCCTGTAAGGGGAAAACTAATCTTTCATCCTCAGCAAGAACATCTCCTAATCTCTCCTTAAAGCGGTTATCTACGCTAAAAAAAAGAAAGAAAAAAACCTGCAAGACAATAGCATAATGAGCTAGTATGCACTGCATACTAGCTCATTATGAAATACTCACCTTGAAACGAAGATCCGACCGGGCTGCTCGGTCCCCTCTGTGGGAGCGGACATCTTCCCACGGATCTTGCTTCTGGGTACACGGCTCCGGCGCTGTGACTGGCCGGAGCCGCGAGACGTCACCCCCGCGCGCGCAGGACCTGATTTTCCCAGCAAGGTCCGGAACTAACGGAACGGGACATACGTGGCGCATGCGCCGGGACATACACGGCACATGCGCCGTAACGCCGCATTGAATTAGAAAGGGAATATCTTCTAAACCGTACAGGTTTAGAAGATATTCATTTTACCTACAGGTAAGCCTTATTCTAGGCTTACCTGTAGGTAAAAGTAAACAAAATGGGTAGACAACCGCTTTAACAAGCGGGTATCTGATCTAGTCCCACATTGTGGGCACACCAAATGACCCAAAAACTGCTATTTAAGCACTTTTGCTTCAACATGGCCTCCCATATCTTACTTGATTTATGCATCCAGTAGGAGATACCAGCCTCCCCAAGATGGCTGCCTGGAGCCCATAAGAGGGGACAAATTATTCCCAAGTGGTTTCCTGCCAGTCTGAAGAAGTAGAACCCCACCTTCAGCTTAAGAAAAGAGCCTCTTGTCATTTGATGCTCTGCTTTGATCTGTCTTAGTACTGAACAATACTTCATGTAAAATACAACAGGCTCACACTATCTACCAAGCACCTGTATACCAGCACTAAAAATGTGTTAGCTATTTATAAAAGCATATGTCTGGATGACAAGCAAATATAAACTTTGAACAGTGAAAGTCTCCAAAGGTTCCTGTGTCTGTATTCTATGTTTTGCTCCAAGGGTACATTTTTCAATAGGGTGGCAATACAGTAAGATGGTTTCCAATTTATCATAGTGTTGGCACCCATTTCTTCTTTGAGGAGGAGTCCTCAAAATGCATCCTGCAACCCCACTTTTACAGGAGACCACCGTCCACTGAGTGCTGTCCTTTGGATTGAGCAATCTGAGCAGGAGCAGAGACATTTGGCATCCAGCCCAACTCTTCACCTGTCAGCTGGCCACACAGTGATCAGGACACTGTGGATGCTCACCCATCTTTTTCTTGTCATTGTGTTGTGTATTAAGTGGGCTCTTTCTCATGGACTATATGTACTTTCGCACATTTTATTTTGTGAGTATATAATATGTTGTTTTAAATAAAGCTCTTTGATCATTTTATTACACCAGCACAGTTTTCTCCCTTCTTTTTGGCACACATTCTCCCTGCCTATCCCTACCAAACTACAAAGTTGTGTAGACAAACAGTATTTTCCTGCACATTCTCAGTTTCCATGAAGAAAGAGTCTGGCCACTCCCACTGAAGCAGCACTATAGCTAGCACCACCCCTGCATACCACTGACTGCAAGTGGTAGTAAAATTGGTCCTAAGCCTCTCCTTATCAGGGTAATCTGAGTTAAAGTATAACTAAACCCACAACAGCAAAATCAGTCTGTATATGCAGTAAAGCATGCTTGTTATACTCATAGTGGAACCTAAGGGGTTAATCCTCCACTTAAAAAGGCAATTTGATCCTGTCTTCTCTGATTCCCCCCTTCTTTTTCTGTCCCCAATCCATCTCCTGATAAGAGCATTTGGAGTCACTCTGCACATGCTCAGTTTGGTGTGTATTGCTAGAGAGTTTTTTTTCTTGAAAGAGTGCATATGATCAGCACAGGGCCAATCATCACTGTCCAGACAGAAAGTTAGGGGTCATGTAGCCTCATAGGACAGTCAGAAGAGAATGAAAAACAGACACTGATAGCAGTCACAAGACTGCTATATACTGCTCATGAGAAAAGGTTAGCAGTTTATATTTTCTAAAATAATTGCATTTCCATGTTCTGTGTACTGTGGGAGACCAGATATAGTGAATGCAGGGTCTTGGGTTTGGTAACATGTTAAACTCCTGTTCCCTTTTGACATTTGGGTACTGCTACTCCCCACCTACATAGCTGCAGCCATGGTTACAAGGAGAAGAAAAGAAGATTAAATGTGGCCACCAAGAAAATGGCAGCAAACATCATATATAACAGTGATGGTGAACCCTTTTGAGCCAGATTACCCAAACTGCAATACGAAACCAAATTATTTTTTTCAAAGTGCCGAGCGGCACAATGAAAAAGGTATACACCGGTCTGTGCAGGGATAGGCGCAGTCCAAGCCTGTGGCAGACATTTTCCAAAGTGCAGACCTTTGTGAAGGACACCAAGGTACATACTGCCTGCGCTGGGCTGGCTGGGGCTTGCCTGGGGCAGTGGACTGTGCCGGAGCCTACCTGCCCTGGGCTGGCTGGGGCCTGCCTGGGACAGTGCACTGGGCTGGGGCCTGCCTGGGACTGCCTGACCTGGGCTGTCTGCGGCTTGCCTGGGACAGTGGACTGGGCTGGGGCCTGCCTGGGACTGGGCTAGCTGGAGTCTGCCTGGGACTGGCCTAGCTGGGGCCTGCCTGGGACAGTGGACTGGGCTGGGGCCTGCCTGCCCTGGGCTGACTGGGGCCTGCCTGAGACAGTGGACTGGGCTGGGGCCTGCCTGGGACTGCCAGCCCTGGGCTGGCTGGGGCCTGTCTGGGACAGTGGACTGGGCTGGGGCCTGCCTGTCCTGGGCTGGCTGGGGCCTGCCTGGGACAGTGGACTGGGCTGAGGCCTGCCTGGCATGCCTGCCCTGGGCTGGCTGGAGCCTGTCTAGGACAGTGGACCAGGCTGGGCCCTGCCTGGGACTGGGCTTGCTGGGGTCTGCCTGGGACTGGGCTGGCTGGGGCTGGCTAATGCCTACCTGGGACAGTGAATTGGGCTTGGGCCTGCCTGCCCTTGGCTGGCTGGGGCCTGCCAGGAACAGTGGACTGGGCTGGGGTCTGCCTGCCCTGGTTTAACTGGGGCCTGTCTGGGACTGGGGGCCTGGGCCTGCCTGAGGGGAGTGGGGTGCTGATCGAGAACTTCTTAATCCACCAACCGAGCAGTCACCAGACCACAGAGAGTGACACACAGAGTCTCGCCACCAGGCAGTGTCACCAGTCACCACCACTGCTGTGCCCCGTTCTCTCTTGCCAGTGCCACCGCAAGGTAAATCTCTCCCAGGTCCCATGCTCATTCACCCTGGCACACTCCTCCACACAGTGAGGTCAGTGACGTCTCCTCTGGCCAGCCCCTCTCTCAGGCTCAGAGTCAGAGAGAGATCACTCTGCACTGGCACACTTAGGAGGAGGAGTGGGCAGCACCATGCGCCCGGCCCGCCGTACCAGTGTACTCTCCATGTCCTAGGAGGAGATGGAGAGATATAATAAATAAAAAATCCAACAACTTACCGATCCCTGGTCTGGCGTGCCCACAGAGAGGGCTCTGCGTGCCGACTGTGGCACGCGTGCCATAGGTTCGCCACCACTGATATATAATATAATAATATATAATGCATACAGATTAGTATTTGATAGTCTTGGCATCTGCTTCAGACAGTTATTTCAAGCAACAAATGAAAGCATTCAGTGAGCTACTAATACTATCCAGTAAATACAGCAACTGTGCCAAAAGTCAGAAAATTGATCCAGTGTTTTGTGTAACCCTGTGCAGAATAAGCACACAGAACTCTAGACGGAAAAGTATGCTTCCTTAGAGCTTGCTGTGTGATTTTTATGCTTCCTCTACTTTTTGTATCACATGTAGACAGATTCTAAATTGATCAGTGCTGACTGATATGATAAAGTTTGGACTTATTAAATAACAAAAAAAGGGGGGGGGGTGCATTATGTCATAATAGCCAGATTTCAGTTTTCTGAGATGATGATTTCTAATGGCATATTCACACAAGCATATACAAGTTCTTGATGGCAGAGTTAGCAGAAGACCCTGCGTAAAATATGCACCTAAACTATTGGTAGTTAGACATATCTTGACGCATACAATTATTTTATTGGCTTTAAGTGTGGATGTGTATATGTGGTTACGCAAGTTAATATATGCAGTTACGCAAGTTAACATGCGTTTACACACGGTAACATGCATATACATATAAAACCTGCAGATATGTACATCTCCAGGTACTGCTGTGTTCTGCTTTTTTGGAAGAAAAAAAGGGTTGTATTGCACTTACATCAAAGAAGACCCCTGAAGACGGCAGATGTGGACTGACGAAACGGCGCTGGGTAGCTTTGAGATACGTCGTTATTGGTCAGCTGGAAAGCAGGTGGAGCACTAACCGGTGATTCCTATACAATATTTGCTGATCCTTGTCTTCTTTGATGTAAGTGCAATACAACCCTTTCTTTAAATAAATCATTTGAATTACTTCACCATGAGAGTGTACTTTCCTCTCCCTCTCTATATGCCAACATTGGAGCTTTGAATACGTTATCTACATATATATCAAATGGATGACAGCAGCAGTTTGGATTCATTCCTGTGACCTCATGTATAACAGCTTGGACTCCCCCATGTGCGTAATTCGACTCCCTGTAATAGTGGTCAATTAAGTCTGGTGAGTGCATTGTGTGTCTGCATGCGGGTGGAGCGGAACCTTTCCTATTCTCACTGAGGACGTTATTCACCTGAGAGATCTATACATGGACTTCACAATTTTTATGTATTTTTTATAATCCAAATGAAGATTTATTTATTTGTTTATTCACTATGGTGATTAATGATATGTAATTTATGATATAAGAGCGCTGTTCCTTTGTTTCTTTTCACGCTTTAGGTGTTTTTACGCTTTACAACACACAGCTCTTTATTGTAGTTTATTTGTTTTTTTGGTCATTGATTTGTATGACTTTGGAACCTATTGGTTCCTATATTTTCTTTTATTAGCTGGTTAGCCGGCTGCCTCTTCCTTAACAACGGGATTCCCCGCTGACAGCTGAATGCACACAAACCATTTGTCGGCAATAATAAAATTGTTAAAAAGACGGGGTGAGGGCCCCCCCAATCCATACCAGGCCCTTTCTGGTCTGGTACAAATTTTAAGGGGAACACTACACCATAATTTTAAAAAAACAGTGTGGCCCCCCCAAATCCATAACTGACCCTTAGGTCTGGTATGGATTTTGAGGGGAAGCCCCACACCAAAACTTAAAAAAATGGCATGGGGTCCCCCCAAAATCCATATCAGACCTTTATCCGAGCATTCAGCCTGGCAGGCCAGGAAGGGGGGGGGGGTGAGCAAGCACCACCCCCTGAACCATACCCAAAAATCCATGCCAGACCTTTATCCGAGCATTGAGCCTGGCAGGACAGGAAAGGGGGGGTGAGTGAGCACCCCCCTCCTGAACCATTGGGGTGGGGGTGTTGATGGGGACAAGGGCCTCTTCCCCACAACCCTGACGACGTCACCTGGTGGAACCAGCCCCTTTTGACGTCACTGACCCATCATGCAGCGGTTGATGTCACAAGGGGGCGGTGCCGCCAGGTGACATCACCGGGTGGCCTTGCCCCTAATCTATTTAAGAACTGACAGGCAGAGCAGGCAGATGGCGGGAGCATTCAGCACGAGGTGAGCTTTTTTTTTTCTTTTTTCAGGGTGGCAGTGGATCTATACTGGGGGGCAATTGTCAAAAACTGTCTCTGTGTTTTTATTTCTTTTTGACACTTTTTTGGTGAATGAGTAGGGGTACAATGTACCCCATACTCATTCACATGGGGGGGGGGGCTTATTAGAGGGGGCTTCCAGATTCCGATAAGCCTCCTGCCCACAGTCCCCCTTGAGAACAAGCTGCTTTGGGGTGGGAGGGGGCAGAGCCTTAGGATTTATTAGCACTTTAATTACTGTCAAGTTGTGTAGCTGATTAAATGGAGCTAAGGCACTTTGTGAACTTTATTAAATACAGACTTTTACAAAGTAGATATGTCTGTATGTAAAGCGGAAAGCTGGCAAACCTGCATGTAACCCACAACAAAAATGTGCAGAATTGTAAAGACAGCCTTAACGCATCTAAAACAGTGCAGGAGAAAATAAACTATTATAACCAAGTTCAAGAAAGGACAAATGAGTTAAGAACAATATTTATGCATTTTTTTTGTGAAACCATGAGTTTTACATCTCAGAATCAGTGATGTGTAGGATTAATATCATTTTCATGCTTTTATATACAAATGCCAGCATTGTAAGGAGGTACATGGTATCTGTGTTTCAACAGAGAAATAACATTGCCAAATAATCTTTCATGGCAATTGCAAAACCTTTCCAGTCCATGGAAAAGAATATCTAAAACATAAGTACAGAAAGACTAAAAAAAACAAATGTCACTATGTGTAAACCTGCAGAAAACTGGGAACATTAGAAAATGTTTCACATATTTTATTATACTGATCTGATGCAGACGTAGATTTGTGGAAAGGAGGCACGGGCCTCAAGCTAGGTGACAAGATTTTAGTGGATTGGGCACACAGTCCTTTGATTCCTAATTTAAGCTATTCTTACATACAGCTTCATTAAATAAAGCCTCGTACACACGGGACGACGATCGTACGTATGATCGTCGCAAATCGTATGTTGGCTGTTGTATGTAGCATACTGACTGCACTACACGATCATACGACCACAGAAGAACGTTCAGGTGCATGTAATTAGCATCCAGCCATTCCTGACTTTGAAGAAGACACCAGCATACTAGCACATCACGTCAGTCATACGATGTATGTTGTCGGTTGTATGCTAAACGCTGCTAGTATGCATGCTAGCAGCAGGGCACACATGCTCCGAAATAAATTACTTCGACATACATTCTTATCGAATTTAATCCTTAGTTTCCTGACACACGGGTTAGGTGATTTTAGAACAGTGGATCGAACTCCGGGCACGGAGGAAAGGTGTTTAGATGCAGACGTAGTCTAGTCATATTATTTTATACACTTTGTAAAAGATTACAAGGGTCAAAAGACGTCCA
>BLSH010492131.1:1525376-1535802 GCA_018402905.1 Glandirana rugosa | reverse complement strand
AGATTTGTGGAAAGGAGGCACGGGCCTCAAGCTAGGTGACAAGATTTTAGTGGATTGGGCACACAGTCCTTTGATTCCTAATTTAAGCTATTCTTACATACAGCTTCATTAAATAAAGCCTCGTACACACGGGACGACGATCGTACGTATGATCGTCGCAAATCGTATGTTGGCTGTTGTATGTAGCATACTGACTGCACTACACGATCATACGACCACAGAAGAACGTTCAGGTGCATGTAATTAGCATCCAGCCATTCCTGACTTTGGAGCATGCGTGTTTTGCACAATACAACTTTGTTGTACCAACTGCTCTGTACACACGATACAACGGTCGTATGAGAGCTTGTTGGTACGACCAAGTTTTCTAGTCTGCTCATACAACTCCCTTGTACGAACGTCGTATGTTCGACTGTTCAAATCGCGCATACGGATGATCGATTTTGCATACAACGGTCGTTAGTACGACCTGTTGTATGCGATCGTCGTCCCGTGTGTACGGGGCTTAAGTCATGCATTTTTCTGGCCAAGCATTAGAAGTGTTAGAACCTCTCTTGGGTTTTCACTGTTATTCAGGGCTATCGAGGTGGAGACTGTGATGTCGCCACCCCCCTTCTCCTCCTTTGCCAATCAGAGAGCATTTCGCATTCATTTAAAAATGAATAGAAAAGGAATACAGCGCTAGTTGGAAAATAGCAATAAATATAACAGCTGCCAGCACACCAATTGACATAAATTGTAACAAAATATAATATAATAAAAGTGCAGCGCTAAAAATTATTATTAGAAAAGTGCAGTAGTTGTTGGTGAATGATATTCACACACTGTTTGGTGCTGGATACAAGGCGGTGTCTGTGAAGACTTCTATGAGCACTGGACACTTTATGCTTATATGGCTTATTTATGATTAGTTTCATTTATCAATTTTTTATAAGCACTGGACACTTTAATTGGTGATCTACTTGATTTGTTTTGTTTGAATGGACAGTTATTGATATATATTGCAATTTTCTAATTATTTTTAGCGCTACACTTTTATTATATTATACTTTGCATTCATTCATGGAATGCAAAGCATTTTTTGATTGGCCCCCCATGCCAAGCGGCTGACTTCCTGTGTTCAGAATGCATGAGGCCAGCCACTCGACCCAGAAGTAAGTGGTGGTCACTGGAGAAGAATTGCCTATTATAATGATTTCCAGCTTCCAGGGGCATCAGACAGGTATGGCATATACATAGTTACATTGGTCCAAGCTGGAACAGTGTAACTATGTAGAAAATATGCATACCTGGAATTCTTCTTTAACATGGCCAGTGGTCATATTACAACACACTGCCATGGTTGCGGTGTGGCACAGCGAAATTTATATAACAGGTTACGTTCGGCAGGCTGAACTGCCACCAAGTGCAAGCCATTCATGGTATGGAGCCACTACATTACTGTGTTGCAAATGTGTGAAATATTTGCAGTTGTGGTGGAATGCTGTAGGCTTTTAATGGTTAACACAGGTGGTGAGGAGGCTCTGATCCACTTGTCAAAAGCTTCTGAAAATCGATCCACCACACATCACTTTCCTGAGGGGCAGAAAGCGCAATCATACATGTAAACCTGTCCTTAGTAACGTACAATACAGCAGACTCCCCATTATTCTTCAGCATTGGGGTAAACAGTAGGGCCTTATTAACACTGGCGATTAGGGCAGGTCTACAAACTGAAAATCAGCAGATTCTTGCAGCTGAAGTCACCTGTGTTTACGTTCAGCTAAAGTTGCTCTGTCCGTGTAAATGAATAACATGCTCACTGCGGAAGAGGCTGTCCATGGGTAAATGTACATGCATGGGGTACCTGTGGTTAGGGATGGATGGTCACCGCTGGACGCAGAAAGATGCCTTCAGGCTCAGATCTCCACCCCTAATCGCTGGTAACTGCTGTATGGGTGGATACATGCAAACAACGGTGGCTCTTCTCAGGCTGTCATGGCTTTATACTAGCTGAGGAGCCACTGCTCAGTGCTCAGGTGACATTTGCATACACATGTGATCCCAGCCACAAACATCTGCTTTTTTCTGTTGCTGGAATCCAGTGTATGCTCCTAATTGCCTGTATGAAGGAGATCTAACTTAAATGAAAAATAAAGACAAAACTTTTTTTTTTCATTTTGTATAGAGGAAAGGAGGGTTATACCCCTGTCAGTCTAACACCACATCATCACAGGCTGTGAAAAATTTAGCATTTCATTTGGAAATCAAGGTCCCAGAGTCTGGAGGAAGAGTGGCGAGGTGCAGAATCCAAGTTCCATGAGGTCCAGTGTGAAGTTTCCACAGTCAGTGAAGATTTGGGGAGTCATGTCATTTGCTGGTGTTGGTCCACTGTTTTATCAAGTCAAAAGTCAGCGCAGCCCTCTACCAGGAAATTCTAGAGCACTTCATGCTTCCCTCTGCTGACTAGCTTTATGGAAATGCTGATTTCATTTTCCAGCAGGACTTGGCACCTGCTCACACTGCTAAAACTACCAATACCTAATTTAATGATCATGTGCTTGATTGGCCAGCAAACTTGCCTGACCTAAACTCCATAGAGAATCTGTCAAAAGGAAGATGAGAGACATCAGACTCAACAATGCGGATGAGCTGAAGGCTGCTATCAAAGCAATCTGGACTTCCATAGCACCTCAGCAGTGGCACAGGCTTATCTCCTCCATGCCATGCCGCATTGATGCAGTAATTAGTGCAATAGGAGCCCTGACCAACTATTGAGTGCATACTATAATGCACATGGGCATAGAAACATAATAGTTTGGTTTTTTTTTTAATAGTTTTATCTGTATTTTTACAGTCAAAAGCAAGTTTGTAATGAATATGCAGCTGCATGCTTGAGCTAATCAAATGTATGCACTGAACATTCTTCATATATTGCATGCCCAGTGATAATATCTCCAGGAAGGTGTGCACAATGTTACTGTTTGCAAAGAGGATTTAGGTTTAACAAAATGTCAGACACTGAGGTGTAAATGTACATCTAAATAAAAGTGACCTTCTTTTCCAAATAAACAACAGTTTGGCTGGATGAGAGTCCAACCTGTAATTAGGGATGAGTGGAGCGACTTCAGCAAAACTGATTTTGCTGCAAAGTTACATACTTTACCGTTGGCAAAATTTAGCTGTGACGGAAAGTCTTTATTTTGTTCGCTGAACTGCTAAAATTTGCATAGGGTAGTTTTGTTTTTTCATTTAAGGGTTGATTTAAAAATGTTACCATTTATAATTCACACAACTTTCCCCAAACATTTACACATATTTTCCTTGGTTTCAGTTGGCAATACATATGAGCGAGCTGTTTTACCTACTAAAAATTTGTAATTTTTGTCTATTCAATCCTAAGATTCACACATTCACAAAGCTATGGCACATGGTTGAGCCCTGTCTAACATGGCAGGATATCAAATTTAATTCTGCTGCAGTTCAGTAACACTTACAAGTCTCCTCCCCACCCCCAGCATGCTTCTTGTACAGCAGCACAGCTGATTGACTTGTGTATTGCTTCTCTCTCCTACAGTCTGAGCTCTGCTTTACAGGGACTGTCAAAGGCTAATACCAAATCAAATTCAAGTGCTAACACTGTTTTTTTTTTAAAATACATCTAAAGATGTATTAATGCATCCAGAGCTGCATTATTTTATATTTGCCTGGAGTTCAGCTTTGATTGTGATTACAGTTTAGGAATAACTAGTATTTAACAAAGTTCACAACTTACTTGCTACTAAGGCATCTTCTTAAAGAATATGAAGCCCCACCACCACACGTTCTTGAGCATTCACTCCACGATCCCCAAGCGTCCCATAATGTGTCACGATCCTCTTCAGAACGAGCTGTTCGAGAGCTCTATAGGAAAGAAAGGTTAAAATAAGACTCTCTGTATATTATTTACTGCATTTTAATGTCATGAAAACATTTATGCCACATGCACACTTGTGAATGGGCCCGACACCAATTATGTGCAAGTACCCCAGAGGGGTTCCTGGTAATTAGCTGTGGGAGGCAGACCCTTTTAAACAATGGGAGGCTGCTGGCTCCCGCAGCTATTTGTGGTAGCTCGGTCCAGAGAAGATCACTGCACGAGCAATCACATGCGAGCAGCTGTGATTAGCTGCAGGAGCCTCCCATTGCTTTCAATGGGTCTCTCCCCAGCAGCTACTCGTCAGGAACCACCATTAGTGGTACTTGCCTGTCATTTTTGCTGAGCCCATTCGCAAGCAAGATTGTGGCCCGACATTGATCCCATGCAAAAACCCCAGAGGGGGTTTCCAGCGATTAGTTGCAGGAGGTACACCCATTGAAAACAAAGAGAGGCTGCAGGCTCCTGCAGCTAGTCATGGCTGTTCAGTTGAGAGATGACACCACTGCAGGAATGATTACATGCAAGCAGCTACGATTAGCTACTCGCGAGGAACTCCTGCTAATGTTCTTGCATAGAATTGGTGCGGGCCCATCTGCGGGTATGAATGTGGCCTAATAAAGCAATGAGTCTTCCTGGTACATGTGTTTCATATCACAACGATCGATTCACCTGCAATGAATGTTTGATAAATGTTACATTCACCACTATAAATATGCCCCTTAGACTTATATGCAAAAAAATACAACCCATTCTATCTATCAGTTTCAGCGGCTGGATCTTCTAGTTTTCATTAGAGTATAACTTATACTGTTCAGTAAAAGCCTTGACAATAAACTAATTCAAGAGTGTGCTTTCATTACACTATAAGCAGAACTAAAAAAAAAATACAATTAGAACTGTCAAATAACCTTACTCTCCAGGGCATGAAAATGACCCATGAAATTCAAGAGCAGTCTTTGTACAATCTATAGTCTTTATTATTACATACATCCAAAAGGATCATTTGGAAAATATATACACACATAATTAGTCTTTCATTTTGCTATTGCAAATAAACTCTTTCTAATTGCAGCAGGAAACCTGGTACCCCATCAGTTTTATGCAGCAATAATAACTGGATCTATTTTAGTCTTCTGAAAAAAAAAGAAGCAACAGGATGGGTGGACGAGCACAAAGGTGTTTATCCAGTGCGGTAATGAAATCCCCTCCTGTGTTGCTAATCCATGAATAAATGTGCATATATCACATGATGCTATTTCCAGATCCAAATGCAGTATGTTGCCTTTCAAAGTTTCATCTGTTCAACAGCGGTATAAAACATGGCATACTGTCTGTGCCACAAGCCATCTTATGTTTCTTAGATGCAACACAATAAGGCTTAGAAAAGCACAATTCTTAAGAAAAAGTGCTTTTTCATAGATGACACGCTTTTTTAAACTAGTATAGCAGAAGTATTGCATGTAATATTACCTAATAAAAAAAATCACTTAGCTTTATCTTGTGAATGCGGGCAGATGGTTAAGTCTGCCTGCTAGGCGGCAATCATAGTTAGCTAACTTAGCAGGTAATAAATAAGTATTAAAGGTTGGAAGAATAGGGCTTATTGCCAAGAAAGCATTAATAGTTACTATAATCAAAAGCCAGATAGCTTAAACAGTGTAATGTTGTCTTGCCTGTTCTGAACTACAAAGCAGATAGAGTGAGAGCCTATAAATCAGCTTGAGCTAACTAAAAACAGAATAAAACTTTATAACTTCCCAGTGCAATAATGGGAAATGGTGATAGCCAGTTCACCAGATCTTACCTGCACCCATACATGAAAATTAGATTGTAGAACTTATACACCTGGTATCAGGGTGTGAAATGGCACACGTAAAGGACCCATATCTTTTTAAATTTACTTTATATTGATTTGCCTATTGCATTTTTTTGTTTTGCCACAATTTCTGTAATAGAAAAGTAAGACTATGAGTAAATCAGGTTGTTGATGCAATGTCTGCAATGACTGCAAATCTGTTTCCATGACACCAATTAGGTTTTAGGCACAGATTAATATTTTAAAGTGGAAGTAAAGGCAAAGCCTTACTAACTTCAAAGATACTTTCAACCACATTCTAAGCCTAATCTATCTAGCCCTGTAAATAAAAAAATTGCTATATTTACCTATTCTGAAGCTGCTCTGGTCCAGTATTCAGCGACACCCTCTGTGTGCAGAAGGAAGCCAACGATGGCTGGAAAATGACTGGGAAGTGATATCACCCATAGACTTACTATGGGGCTTCCATTTTCGGCTACCTCTCATACACACTGACGCTGCTGCTGACAGCTCAGCCTGCGACTGGATTGGAGCGGCTGAAAAATAGGTAAGTATAGTGATTTTGTTCTTTACAGGGCTAGATCGATTTGGCTTAGAATGTGGCTGAGAGTAGGTTTAGAGTTAGTTAGGTTTTGCCTTTACTTTCACTTTAGGGAGCAGAGGCCCTTTTGGAAATATTTGCCTATAGGCTTATATTGTGCATGTAATTAATTATTTAAACCCATATTTCCCATTAAACCTGGTGTTTCAATTACCTATCATCCCATTATGTTAATGGGATAACTTTTATGGTGAATGTAGCATTGTCATCCTTTAATATATTAATTTATCTCATTGTTCTACCAGCTATGAATCATCCTTATAATCATATTATAAAGCAGTGTCAGTCAGAAAAACTGACTAATCACTGTTATGTTTGTTAATGTCCTGACAGATAATGCTGTAAAATATAGTAAAAAAGATCATAGGGAGGTTAGCAACAAACTACTTAAAGTGTTAAACTCAAAAGCAAAAAATGTATTATATTGCTGCTTACCAATTCTTAGATGTTGTGGCTGCATTTTTCTCTTTAGTCTTTTTTTTTCACCTGGTTAGTTGCTTTAACAGACCAAGCTGTCCAGCAATGGTTTGAGATAAACCATTTAAAACTGTTGCCGTAACTACCAAAAAGTGTTACCTGACTTTCAGCTTTAATTTGTTAGTCATGTCCATATAAATTTGCTAGTGTATCTCTCCCGTGATTTACAATGCTACTGTCCAAGTGTATCTCCATCCAGAGTGGAGACATCTTAGGGAAGGAGGTGTGTTACTGCCCAGAACACCAGGTGAAATTAAAGGGGAAAAAAGCCTAAAAAAGAAACGAATGCAGTCACTAAATTTAAGGATTGGTAAACTGCAATATAATTAATTTTAGTTTTTGGGTCTTTAAGTTTCAGGTATTTCTCTTAGCTGCCTGTGTGGTTCTCAAACCATTTTTCTTAGTGGTTTCTGTCCCGTCAATGACAAACACCAGTTTGAAATATTGGTAGCCACGCAACTGGGAAAGTACATCAGAAAAATTGTCTTTTCTTTAGTTTTGGATGGAGTAAGAAATGGTTTAAACCCCTTTCAGTTTTTTCTCTTGATCGTTAGATGAGGATTTGGAGGTCTGAATGCCAGGTTGTGGGTTTGATATGCCAGTTGAATATAGAATGTCTGGTGGTAGGCAGCTTTCAAGTATACAAGGGTCATGGTGTTTTGTTAAATGATTATGAGAAGAAGAGTGCAACTTTGTTTTATAGTCTAGAAATTGTTTATTTGGCATATATGACTAATACACTGTTTCTGGACTGTAAATATAGTGTAGTGCTCACCATAATCCTTCAACTATTTTTTTTTTCTTTCTGTGTCCCATTTACCTCCTGTAAGATACAATCCTTCCAAAATGAGGGAAGATAGTTGTCATGTGAATATCTGTCCCCTTGCTTTCTCTTCTGATGAAAATGTCAAATTTTGGATCTCCCCTTACTTTCTGTTTCACCAACAATGGTAACCAGGACAATTAACAAGGATCAATCACCCCAGTGAGGGCACAGACAGCTATAAAGTTTTATACGTTTTTTTAGCCCTTCCCTACTCTATTCAAAGCTAAAACAAATTTTGGTTCTATATATGTTTAATCAAAACTGAAAAAGACAATATGCAAAGACTACCTGTAAAAAGCAATATGGCTTCTACAAACAGTAATTAAATATGTGAAACATTATTTCTATATAGTTGAGATATTAGATTGAGTTAGAGCACTTCGCTTTGACACTTTAACAAAATGATGGAATGTTTTTATATAAAAATTAATGAATCACATATTCTCCTTCAGGTAGGCCTGCAGGTTAAATGTGAGAAACAGGCATCTGGTTTTCTGAAAACTATTGAGCAGTGAGTCATATTTTGTGAAAATCCTATTTAAGTCCCTTTTTTCTTCTATAAAAGTGTATTAAACATATGCTGTACAATTTATGATTAAGGAACCATAAGAGATCCTCCTCTCGAGATGTATTGCTATATAGGAAGTAAATTGATTATAATCTGAGTGTTGGATAGAATGATCGATCAACTGTATAGTTGTGGAATACTATATTGAAGTGACAAACTTCTTTCAATGATTTGAATGAGTTAAACACATTCAGGTTTTTGAATGTATTTCCCCCCCCTTTTAAGTTCTGCATATGTAAGATTATATTTTAGCAACTGTGCATCTGGAATATTAGTTAGCTAGTCAGAGCAACACTCAAAGTTCTGAAAATGTATAAAATAAATATCATGTCCTCAGAGCTCAGCCTTTATAGAGATCTGCTTTAGAGAGAATTTATCACCACATTTTGCCCTGTCCGCTATACAACTGTTTGTAATCTGTACAAGATGTACTTACATTAGACCTCTCTGCTACAGCCATGTGAGCCATCTAAGCAGAGATAATATCACTACTAACCTAGAAGAAAATTGACACTTGCTGGAGTGTCGGATCCAAAGCTGGCCATACACTATGGCCACTTTCACACTGGGGCGGTGTCCTTGCAGGACGTTACAAAAAGTCCTGCAAGCAGCATCTATGGGGCGGTGCGGTGAGCAGTGATATACTGCTCCTCCACCGCCCCTGTCATTGAAATCAATGGCCAGTGCTTCTGAAGCAGCTGTACACCGCCTCGGAAGCGCGATGCGCTGGTGCTTTTAACCCCTTTTTAACCCCTTGAAGGGGGTCAAAAGCGCTATACCATGGCCTATACCATTTTTTTGTTCAATTTCCTTTGGATTTATCTTCAACTATGTAGATCAAGGGCCTGCCAGATTGCATACAAATTGAAAGTGTTTAGGTTTGACCCCATATTATATGGTTTTGGTAAATCTAAAGGAAAATTGTGCAAGAAGTTGTAAGACCAGCCTTACACTTACAAAATGCGTGCAACCTTTCCCCTACAAATAGAGCCTGAAAACCCGACAAGGGTTCTGATCCTTACAAATTCAAAACAGTGAAGATCAATTGCAACAGACAAGACATAAACTGTCAATTTAACTTCTTATACATATTTAGGAAAAATCTGCAGACCTTCAATTTTCAATTTGAAATATTCATCATCCTGTGCACTAAATATAAATCATGTTATAACGCTTATATAGGTGATGTATTCACGGAAGAAGTTTGAATCCTTTATGTATTCTTTTGGGTAAGACAACTACTTCTATTAACACGGATCTGGGATTTCACACACATATAATATAATATAATATAATATAATATGAACAACTTGCCAGTAAACAAAAAATATTTCCAGTCTGTCCCATATATCTAATTATTCCTTCACTTAGTGCTACCATCTTGTGTGTGGCTGTCAATCACATTCATTGTGGCCATGTCATGCATGTGGCAGTCAGGTGTCACTGCTTTCAGGATATGTTGGTGGTCAGGTGAGGTGACAAAGATGGAGGTAAGGTATTAACTACTGTACATACTTTTGGTGAAAAGTCAAAACTTGCAAATCAGTAACAGCAAGGTTCAGAGGGCTTAGATTGCATATTTGGGGGAAAGAATGTGTGTGTGTGAAACAGCTAATGGAATAGATAACACTATGATTACCTGCATTGGGAATGAAAGGTGTTACTGAAAGTGCTACAATTACAATCCATTGACTATGAACTGCTACACCAAAAAAAACCTATAGTCTTAATTCCTGTATAACAACATATCTATGCTTTAGGACTCAAGCCAAGACCATCACATTGGAAGATATGTCCAGTTTCCCATGGGACTTGTGAGTAGTGTTGAGCGAACCCGGACTGTAACGCTCGGGTCCGTACCGAACTTTCGGGTGTCCGTGGCACGGACCCGGACCCGGACATTTCAAAAATCGTTCGGGTTCGGTCTGGGCTTTCAAGCCATGCCTGGGCTCGCAATGTCAGGCCCAAGCGAGTTGTGATGAGTGTTCAGGGTACCCTTTGACCTGTATAGAAGGTTACACTACCAGAACCGAACTCAGGATTTCGTATCTATACAACAATATGTCCTTAATTCTGATATCCAAAAAAAACCACATCGTCAAGTATCAGTTACCTAACATTAACATCGTGAAAGTCATTGTGGAAAGTAAGGGTTACGTCCATTAGTATCACAATAGATAAGGTAATCGACAAAGTGTGTGTGTGTAAGAAAGGGGGTTTATACGTTAGATTCGGGAGAC
>BLSH010492131.1:1489896-1502861 GCA_018402905.1 Glandirana rugosa | reverse complement strand
ATATATACAGTAAATAATGTATATATTCATATATTCAGTACACTTTCAATACATCAATATTTCCCTATGGTTTGTCTTTTTATAAATGTTGCAAGTACCCGTTGATCTGTCAGGAATGCCTGTGTTGGGCTGACAATGCTGCCTCTACTGAAATTCCAAAGTGTTGTCAGACCTACCTGAGTTCTACCCTGCAGAACTACAAGTCACCTCACCCGTGGGCTATGGAAATGAGGGGATAGGGATATGCTCCGTAGTACATTAGAAGAGATCTGCGCAGAGCTGACAACACCGGTAGGAATTTCAGTGCAGCAGAACTATTTTGTTACAAAAGTGTCGGGCAGAACACCAATGCAGAACTACAAGTCACTTCACCCGTGGGCTATGGAAATGAGGGGATAGGGATATGTTCCGTAGTACATTAGAAGAGATCTGCGCAGAGCTGACAACACCGGTAGGAATTTCAGTGCAGCAGAACTCTTTTGTTACAAAAGTGTCGGGCAGAACACCAATAACATCACTCTTTCCAACAAACTTTAATTAGCCAAGCAACACATGCTGCAAATCCCTGCCAGCAAGCAGTCCCTTTTAGAAGCATTCTGTTACCAGGTTGAGCAAGAAGTTGGGAGCTTGCTGAATGTTTTGGAAGATCAGCAGACATGTTTCTGTACTTTTTTTAAAAAAAACATGGAAAAATGTGACTATATTTCAGAGATATACATTTTTGTTTGCCCAGATACACATATTAATGTATAATACAGGCCTTTTTTCCCTAATACTATTTAGCTTCATGGGGAATGGTTCATCCCAGCCTGCTGTGTAAGCATGAAATCCCTATAGATAAAAACCAGAGACAACCATGCTAAAGGCCTTCAGGTGACTTGTGACTGATGAAACAAATTAACACCTTTATCCATCAGCATATATGTCAGTAAAGTTAAGGATCAGACGCATGAAGGAATTGAGTAAGGATGGATCACCTTTCACACAATAACTCATACGACTATGTTTTAGGGTATATATAAACACTATTTATTTCCCCCCTTTTTTATGAAAAACAGCCCATACATCCACTCTCACAAAATAATTTCCACCAAGTAAATCCTTTTCCTTTCCCCTTACAAGCTATTATGGACACGTTACGTCTCTGTGGTTTCTGATAAAGTCAGTGCTGACATGACAGACGGCCTTATTACAGAACTGTTACATAAGCTTTGTACAGTGTTATGATCCCACAAACACTTATGAATGCACTCAGTGAAGAAAAAAAGGCAGATTTGGTTTCATTAATAGGGGAGAATTGTTATAAACAAGCGCCACAGATCTATGAACCATAACCAGGTAATAAAAAATGTTTTATAACGGAGCCAAGCAATAAACCTTGGCTAGCAGACCACGCTTCATATAATTGCTACACTTAGCATATTTTCTTGCATATCTTTCCCAAGGGGGACAAATCACTGAAGAATTGCACTTTCTATCTGTTGCCAGGGCGCTATAGCGGTAATTTATAGAGCAGCCCATCAAATCTGGCATTTCATTTTACCTGATCAAGCTGTAATCAACAATATAAACAGCTGGGAATTCTACCTTTAAAACTGTGTTTTTATAAAGCTATATATAAAGAAGCAGTGGTTTTCAGCCTCTTGATTACCCTCTGGTAGTCCGCGACATCACTGTCTGGTCCACTGCTGTCTTCCACTATATGGCCTTGGTTATGTATCTAAATGATAAAACAGAACCAGGGAATTCTCCACTTTTGTTGAGAAAAAAAACACTCCTATCTGAGTGATCAATGTGCATGGCAGGTATTTTAACAAACTTTGCTGCAGAGTTCTACCTGTTTGTGCTCTGAAGGAAAAGCTGTTTGTTGCCTGAGGAGTGAATCTGAACAGAAGTGACTTTTTCATTATTATCTAGCTGATGCACTTTCAGTGTAATTTACCCTTTGAGAGTATCTCATTTAAAATGACATTTTTGTTGCAGAGGATGCCTTAAACCTAACTTGTATCTTAGTACAGACTTCTGGGAAAGTCAGTGAGCCAATCATAAAAGCAGGAAATGACGATGGCTCCTGCTCAGGAGTGAGCCCGCATGTGTGCCCCCGTAGGAAGTGACTTGCAATTGGGGCACACAGAGAAGAGGAAAAGCATGGGCCCCAGAAGAGAAGGGTTGGGGCTGCCCTAAGTATAAACCTGCAATGAATTTTACAGAAAATTACAGTGCTTCAGATTGATGAGGAAAAGGTCATTTTTAACAACATTCAATTACAATTTGGCTTGTGTAGCAATTGTATATACTAACTATTTTATTTATTTTTGTATTGCTATCTTTTTTTATAAAAATGGTGTTACCCTTTTAGCGGTTTGGCCATGACACCCTGCATTCATTGCATGTCCTTAGTCTTTTGGGTTGAATGACCCTGGAAGTTATTCGACCCAGGAGAAGGGTGACATGTTCTGGAAAAAAAAAACGATGCCAGGGGCAACGTATAGCTTAAAGTGGTTGTAACCTCATTAGGTTATTTTCAGGCACTCACCTGTCTTCCTTAATGCAATGTGCCCAGTGTATCTGTTTTATTTAACCGCTTGCCGACCGCTGGTCGGCAATTGACGGTGACAAGGTGGCTCTTTCCCGCAAAACGCCGTCATACGACGGCGGCTGCGGGATCGAGCTTAGTGAGCGCGCGCGCGCTGCCGGAGGCGTGCCCGCGTGCTCACTGTGTTCGGGGAGGGCCAGGGAGCGGGTGCGGCGGAGTCGATCTCCGCCGGCCACCCGCGATGCCCCCCCCCCGGAGTGAAAGAACGGAGGTCCGTGTAAGTAAACATGGACCTCCGTTCTGTGAAGGGGGAAGGGCTGTGATCACAGCCTTCCTGTACATGGAGGCTGTGACCACTTCCCTTCCCCAGCTAGGGCAGTCCCCCCACAGTAAGAACACGCCCAGGGAACATAGTTGACTCTTAGAGCGCCCCCTGCAGGTTAACCCCTTCACTGCCAATGGCATTTACACAGTAATCAGTGCATTTTTATAGCACTGATATAAATGCCAATGGTCCCAAAAAAGTGTCAAAATGTTCCGACATGTCCGCTGAAATATCGCAGTACCGCTAAAAATCGCAGATCGCCGCCATTACTAGTAAAAAATAAAAAAAAATAAAAACCCCAAAAATGAATTCTCATCATCCGTAAACGCGACCACTTTTGCGCAAACCAATCAATAAACGCCGATTGCGATTTTTTTTATCACAAATATGAGGAAGAATATAAATCGGCCAAAACCGGTGAAAAAAAATGTTTTTTTATATATTTTTTTGTATTTGTATTTTAGCAAAAAGTAAGAAATTTGGGTTTTTTTGCAAAATTGTCGCTCTTCTTTTGTTTATAGCGGCGATCAGAAATGACGCAGCGGTGATCAAATACCACCAAAAGAAAGCTCTATTTGTGGGGAAAAAAGGACGCAAATTTTGTTTGGGTACAACGCCGCACGACCGCGCAATTGTCAGTTAAAGCGACGCAGCGCCGAATCGCAAAAAGGGCTCCGGTCCTAAAGCTGGAAATCCTTCCGGGGCTGAAGTACTTCAAACATGCCATTCTATACTGCATTTCCGAGCTCTGCTCGGCGCTCACGTGACCGGCAACTGCTCCCTCTCCTGATCTGACAGATACAGCAGGAGGGGCAGAGAATCCCCCCTGATGTCAGTCGGGAGGAGGGGAAGAGAGAGGCGGCCAGTCACGGGAGCATCGGGCGGGGCTTGGAAATACAGTATAAAGCAGCATTTTTTAAATAAAACAGATACACTGGAGACATTCCATTAAGGAAGACACAGTTATTTCAGCAGGAGGGGAGGGACGGGCCCTGACACAGAGCTGACAGGCAGGGAGGGGGGAAGGAAAGGACAGAAGAGGACACAAGATAGCTGCAGATAACGGAGGCACATAAACTGATCACAGTGTCAGGGCTCAGCAGCCATGATAAACTGTGCGTGGTTTACAGGGGGAGGGCAGAACCAGGCAGGATCAGCCAGGTATTTCAGGTAATACAAGGGGCCAAATTACACAGCACAAGCACTGTGCTGTGTAAAATGCTGTGGCCACACAGGGCCTAAAAACACTACACAACAGTTTCACCCTACTAACAGAGGCCAAGTTAATATAAAACCTGATGAACACCCCAGACTACATTCCCTCCTCCCCCTTACCAACCCCGAACACCAGCTCAGTCCAGTACTTGTGTATTGTCCACACTAGGAGAGAATATGCACCAGATAGTAAAATGGAAATCATCAATGACTTGTTGAGAGGATTCTATTCAATAAAGATTGTAAATAATGTAAACAGGGTGGCTGGAAACACTTTAACTATACTCTTGAAAACGAACTAATGCCTATGTATTGTGTAGGCCTCGTTAGGAAACAACTAGCCACATTATCCTAGTGTCCTCAGAATTGTACCAGGCTTACCACACCTTATCAAATTTTTTCCCACACCCTCTGGATACATAGGTCACCTTGTAGTAGGGCATCGCAGAATTCACCAACCCCTTCCAAAAAGACAAGCTAGGGACACCCATTTTTTTCCAATGTAAAAGTATTGCCTTCCTCCCATAAAATAGTAAGATATTAAGTAGAGTTCTGTGTGCCCTGGAAGGTACAACCTCCTCCACCAGGCCCAACAGACATACTCTGACTAACATAGGAACTGGAACTGCCAGGATGTCCGCTATACAAGAAGCGACCTCAGACCAAAAGGCTTGGATCTGCTGACACCTCCAGAAAATGTGGTCAGTATTAGTAGAAATGTAAACTGAATTAGATGATCCCTGGCTGACACAAGATGTTTAAATGGCTGATCCCACATATCAGCCCAGTCTTCCCCCTGGATGTAAGGCACTTCGGACACCCATCTATCTCTCTCTAGCTGTGTAACATGCTTTAAGGGAACAGGATCATTTTTTTAAGGGTAACAATGCTTTAAGGTGAGTATCGCAGGCTGAGCTGTTTTTTTTTTTTTTTTCATTTTTTTTTTTCTCTGCCTCGGGGTCCATTTTCATCTGGAAAATTGCCTGGAGATGGACTTTAACAAATGCGTATGAAAACCTGATCGGATATGACTGACTCATAGGGGTACCCTGTTTTACTTTGGAGTGGCATATTATTACAAACAGTACAAAAATGACATTTCCTTTTAAGGCACTGGGTTTACTGTTGAACGTTTCTGTGTTTCACCAGAATCTCCATGCAAAAGTAATTTTTTCACGTTGCAAGGAGAATAACATTAATGCCCTCCTGATATTTAAAGCACTAAAAAAACAACTTGCTTATATAAACATAAAAAAAAAAATCATTAAAATATTGCAAAAAAAAAAAACACTTTTCGCTTTCCTTTTAAAAAACAAAGGAGGAAGGCAAATGCACACATAATGGCAAAAGCAAACAGCTCTTAATATTTAGAATGCATAAATAATTCTTAGGTATAAGTGCTCTTTACTCCCATTTCTATGGAATAAAAAAATCTAAATCATGGAATGAGCGACCTATGTCAAGCACAATCACTGTTCTTTTGTACTAAGGCAACAACATAAAGTACTATTTGGTGACACATTTATAAGAATCCATTAATGTGTGTCCTGGCACTCCTTCTGTCGAGTATATCTCTTCGCTCACATATTTCTGCAATTAATAAGCGCCTCAATGTCGCTGACTAGTTAACTACACAGTTTGTACACCAGCATCCAAGAAAATATGTACTCAATGAATTTGGTGACAGCATGTCAACCATTTTCCAGATGCCATTTAAACCTGATAATTTATATCACATGTTTTTGTTATTAGGTCGAGGCAAGTTAGGGCTTTGCAACTGTAGATATTACAATTCAGCAAGGCTATTAGCATTTTTAGCTCTTTATTAGCTGTTCACTGGAGCTTTGAGACAGAGCTAAGATGAGGGTTGAACCTGAACTTATTTGTGATCTAGAACAGTGTTTCTCAACCTTTTGTCAGTCAAGGCACCCTTTAAACGTTTGCACAATATCAAAGTATCCCATTCTAAAATGTAAAAGACCAAAATAGTTTTACATAACGCAGCAACATCCACACACACTGGACACTCAACATTAGATGTGATTTATTCTTCCAAAGCAAATATACCTTTGCAAACTGATACTGACTAGTATTCCAATGTTTCTCTTCTCCCTCAGCTAATGTGACCCCAGAGCTAACAGAGAGGGGCAGGGAAGGGGCAAACAGGGATGCTGGGCAGGCACCCGACATCCTCCTTATCAACTAGCCATGTCATTGTAAAGATGCACAATGAAAACCTGTGGCATTGTGTAACTTAGAGACAAGCCTGATCCACCCCACTGGCTTGTCTACAATTTTTGGCCAATTTTTAGGTATTTTGTCGAGGCACCTATGAAGAAACCTGAAGGCTCCCCGATGTGCCTGGGCACCCTGGTTGAAAATGGCTCATCTAGAATTTGTGTGATTTAATGTGACACTAAACAATATCCTAATGAGCTAAAATAATCTATACACATCCACTACTAAACCTGTAATCTTTGTTTCATACACTTGTTTCTAATGTGATTTTATGCCTCCTTATAATGTCCTGCATGGGCTACCTAACCTCTCGCCCCCCTCACTTCTGTTTGTGAGCAGGTAACATTGGTTGACATCTTGTACCCTGCACTATGCACACCACAAATCCCATAGCACATCATCCCCAGTCCATCACAGAAGCAAGCAAGAGAGGGTGACTATGTTTTTACATAGAGTTGGACCATGGAGAATGAACATAGTCATCCTCTAACAGGAAGTCAGGTCACAGCAGCAAAAAAAAAGGGGGGATTTAGAGATTCAGATGCAGTTGAGAGCAATAAAAGATACTTTTTTGAGTTAAAAACACATAATTGAATGGAATATTTTTTAAACCAGAGTTCATTGTCATTTTAAAGAGGCATGCTGTGCTGCTTTCAAAGCCAGGTAGGCCCTTGGAGAGTTCATTTATAGTCCATGGGCTTGTAACATCTGATGCTTATCAGACATTGGAGACAACATTTTTAGCGGTATGGTAAGGGAACTAAACATTTAAATATTTTTGGTTGGTTGCAAACTATTTGGTTCAATATACCCTTATACAAGCAGAGTCAGACAGGAGGTTAAGGGATGTCAGAAGCCTTTAATAAGCACCACCCTTTAGCTTCTATGTGAACCTTGCAAGTGAACATTACTATTTACATTACTTTAGTGAAAAAGCCTGTAGCGGACACACAAAGGCAACCTATAAGTTACTTATATATATATTTTTTTAAAACTGTGTATATTTAATAATAAAAAGCAGTCTTTGAGCTCCAGGCTAACTATAGTATTTAGGTGGAGATGATGTCATCAGTCTTCCACAGACAGGAGAAAGTGTTTCCATAGTCTCCTCTTCCCCAGTGATCAGACTTCAACATTGGAACTTTATAGCGAGTTTCAGGGTGAGAGGCTGCAGCAAGCGGCTGATCTGTGTCAAACATGTACTGTAAATCGATTCTACCTGTGTGTAATCTCAGTATAAATACAGCTGTTCCGAGAAGCCCTCAGCGGTTTGTTAGAGAACCTTAGTGAACAAACAGCATCATGAATGCCAAGGAACACCAGACAGGTCAGGGATAAAGTTGTGAAGACATTTAAAGCAGGGATAGGTTATAAATACATATCACAAGCTTTGAACAACTCACGGAGCACTGTTCAATCCATCATCCGAAAATGGAAAGAGTATGGCACAACTGCAAACCTACCAAGACATGGCCGTTCATCTAAACTGACAGGCCGGGCAAGGAGAGCATTAATCAAAGAAGCAGCCAAGATGCCCACAGTAACTCTGAAGGAGTTGCCAAGATCCACAGCTCAGGTGGGAGAATCTGTCCACAGGACAACTATTAGTCGTGCACTCCACAAATTTGGCCTTTATGGAAGAGTGGCAAGAAGAAAGCCATTGTTGAAAGAAAGCCCTAAGAAGTCAGTTTGCATTTTGTGAGAAGCCATGTGGGGGACACAGCAAACATGTGGAAGAAAGTGCTCTGGTCAGATGAGATCAAACTTGTACTTTTTGGCCGAAATGCAAAACGCTATGTGTGGCAGAAAGCTAATATTGCACATCACCCTGAGCACACTATCCCCACCGTGAAACATGGTGGTGGCAGCATCATGTTCTGGGGATGCTTTTCCTAAGCAGGGACAGGGAAGCTGGATAGAGTTGATGGGAAGATGGATAGATTCAAATACAGGGGCGGAGGTTCATTGTCCAGCAGGCCCTAAACATACAGCCAGAGCTACAATGGAATGGTTTAGATCAAAGCATATTCATGTATTAGAATGGCCCAGTCAAAGTCCAGACCTAAATCCAGTTGAGAATCTGTGGCAAGATTGCTGTTCACAGACTCTCCATCCAATGTGACAGAGCTTGAGCTATTTTGCAAAGAAGAATGGGCAAAAATGTCAGCAAAGCTGGTAGAGACATCCCCAGAAAGACTTGCAGCTGTAATTGCAGTGAAAGGTGGGTCTACAAAGTATTGGCTCAGGGGGGCTAAATACAAATGCACCCCACACTTTTCACATATTTATTTGTGAACAATTTTGAAAACTGTTTATCTATTTCCTTCCACTTCACAATTATGTGCCACTTTGTGTTGTTGTTTGTGTTGTAACATGACAAAATGTGGAAAATTTCAAGGGGTGTGAATACTTTTTCAATGCACTGAAATTTTTAGAAAGAAGATACTGAACCTGGTTAATGCTTGAACAAAAATTCTGCTGGACTTTTAGAGAGAAAGAGTAGATGAAGACATTATTAGGAGGACAACTATGATCTATCTGAGTGACAATAAATGGCATCAAGTGTAAGGCTGGGTACACAATGGCAGAAATCCGTCGGAAAACAGTCGGCTTGGCTGGAGACACCCATCTCTCAAATTGAGTGTACAGCTATCTGTTCTACAGAAGCTGGTCTCCAGATCGACTTCTGACGAACAGGCATGCTGGAAAAGCCAGCGTCCAACCAGCATCCAATCAGTACTGGCAGCCGTTCGGCAATGACAAAAATTGTAAAAAAGCATCAGGAGGCAGCAATATCACCTCCTGAATCCCTGCTAACCTTCTTTCATCTCCATCCACCAGGGGGCAGTAAATGATACCGCAGTGTAAAAGAAACCTTTCACTTACACATTTTTCAGAAAGTACACCTAAAATGATATTAAAGGCCCTGTGTTTTTCTTTAAAAAATATAACAAACATATCATACTTACCTGCTCTGTGCAATGGCTTTGTACAGAGCAGCCCCAAATACTCTTCTTCTCAGGCCCCCCGCCGGTGCTCCTGGCTCCTCCCACTTGATCAGTTCCCCCAATAGCAAGGATATGGGGACACTGGTGCGTGCTCGCTCCCAAGCCCTTGCTCTATACATCCATAAGACATATAGCCTGCTGCGCTCTCTCCTCATTGGCTCACTGGCTATAAGGCTGTGATTAACAGCAGTGGAAGCTGATGAGGAGAGCGAGACCCGGGGCAGCCAAGGCTCCTGTGCACATTGCTGGATTGAGAGGGAGCTCAGGTGAGTATAAGGGAGGGTTGTGGGGAGGAGTAGCACACAGAAGGTTTTTTACCTTCATGCATGAAGGTAAAAAGACCTTCAGCCTTTACAAGCACTTTAACATTAAAAACATATATTTGATGTCGGGTCCACTTTATGACTGAAAGGGTGGGAGGCACAATTAGCATTCTGAATGTTTAAAGCAGAACTAAACAATTTTACAGCCTAGGAAGCTGCCATCTTTGTTGATCTGCAGTTGCCATGGTACTGCACAAGTGTTCATTTATGACAACACTCATTTGATGACTTGATTGTTCAAAAAGCACAAGCAACTGTGACAGTTATCATTAATTGCATGCCTTGCATGTAACTGTTTTATTTAAATTAAGTTTGTTAAACTCTTAGGCCTCATACACATGGACGTTTTTTGACGCCGGCGTTTTCTGGCGTTTTTTGCAGCTCTCCATGTTAGTCAATGGCCCCATAAAAACGTTGGCGTTTTTGAGCTGTAGATGACATCGGCGTTAGTGAGCTGAAACTAGAACCCACGGCCAGTGCGTTCTGAGGATGTAACGTTTTGGCATTTTTTGACGCCGACGCCACAATATGCCCACAAATGCCAACAAACGCCAACAAACGCCACCTATTATTATACCGGTGTTTTCCGGCGTTTTTTGACGCAGACGTTTTTAGGTTGAAAAATAGCAGAGGGATGATTTTTTTTAAAAAACGCCTATTGACGCCGACGCTCACTAACGCTCAAAAACGCCAATGCATAACGCCGGAAAACGCCAACTTTTTTTCCATGACGTCGCGCCCAACGTTTTGTTTATTTTTTTAGAACGTCCGTGTGTATGAGGCCTTAGGCCTCATACACATGGACGTTTTTTGACGCCGGCGTTTTCTGGCGTTTTTTTGCAGCTCTCCATGTTAGTCAATGGCCCCATAAAAACGTCAGCGTTTTTGAGCTGTAGATGACGTCGGCGTTAGTGAGCTGAAACTAGAACCCACGGCCATCGCGTTCTGAGGCTGTAACGTTTTGGCATTTTTTGACGCCGACGCCACAATATGCCCACAAATGCCAACAAATGCCAACAAACGCCACCTATTATTATACCGGTGTTTTCCGGCGTTTTTTGACGCCGATGTTTTTAGGTTGAAAAATAGCAGAGGGATGATTTTTTTTAAAAATCGCCTATTGACGCCGACGCTCACTAACGCTCAAAAACGCTGATGCATAACGCCGAAAAACGCAGGCTTTTTTTCCATGACGCCGGGCCCGACGTTTTGTTTATTTTTTTAGAAACGTCCGTGTGTATGAGGCCTGAAAGTGATGGGTTTAGTTCTACTTTAACACCAATTTTAAAATCGTTACTTTTATAAAATAGTGCATTACATAGACAATGACAAACTGGAAATGTTCTTTTTAAATGAGGTTCTTTCCACTTCTAGAGGCAAACCTTATTTAACAGTATGTCAGGTTTTCAGTTACAGTAACAGGATTCATATCTCCCTATCCAAGATTATGGCTGGATGCATGCCATGTAAGACAAAGTTTCCTTGGACTGCATCAGGCATTTATTCTGGAAAGCAAGCGGAGATATACTTCTACAGCCAGCAGAATAATTTTATGTCATGTATTAAAAGTGAAAGTTCATGGAGTGACTGCTTTTCTGACAGGCTGTTGACCAGTTGAAAAATTATGATTGAAATTTGATAGGTGACATTTTCTAACCCCAAAACAACATTTCAAGAGCACATTGTAATATGTTTCATAGAGAGATAACAAGCCTCCTATGTAACATAATAGTCCAGAAGGTTTGTAGTAAGGTCCAAACACACTTATTCATAGTCACATTTTGACTTCTTGGCTATATATTACAAAATATCCATACACTATGGAAAGAATACAAAACTGCACACTTTGATTCTTTTGGAACAAAATGTATTAGGTGTCATTTCCATCTAAGTTTGTACTGTTGATTTATTAAAAATAACAAGGTGTTAAGTATTGGACTAGACGGTGTTTTATACTGTGTAGAATTTGAGATTCGTTTTATATACTATGTGAAGATAACACTTCTCAGAGCTCATGGCAGAGGTGTGTGGCTGTGCAAACGTGGTCAAGAACTACTAATCAGTTGATTCTGAGTAACAGAATGAGTTTAACTTGAGATAAACAGATTGAGAGGTTCACAGATTGGAGAGCACACTAGAGTTCGGATACACCATATTTAAAGTTTATGCCATGCCAAAAAAAATAATACAGGGATTGATTTACTAAAACTGGAGAGTGCAAAATCGGGTGCAACTGTGCGTAGAAATCAATCAGCTTCCAGGTTTTTTGCCCAAAGCTTAACTGAGCAAGCTGAGCTTAGAAGCTGATTGGCTACCATGCACAGCTGCACCAGACTTTTTACTCTCCAGTTTTAGTAAATCAAACCCACAGGGTTGAAGTACTATAATTATAATACGAATCTACCTTCCTCTATGACATGACAATACGCCTCTAATCTTGTGGTGTCAGCCCTGCCTGCTTCATTTCTGATGGATTACAAAGAACACAGACCTCTCCTTATGTCATCCCCATACTCACCTACATAACTTTCTTGTGCATAGCCAGAGAGCTCAGGGAGTTATCAACTCACAAAAGTTCTGGCAAAATCAATAGGTGTTTTTTGTACACCCAACTGATATAACACAACTTGTTCATATGTTTAGCAAACTAAAAGAGAGCAAAAAATCCATTGTTAGGGTTTTATTACACTTTAAACTAAAAGTTGCTACTCTTGAAGTCACATATTTCATAGTGCTTATACTGAAATCATTTGGAACAGTGGTCTCCAAACTGCTTGCTGCGGGCTGGATGAGGTCCATTGCATGTCTTAATTTGACCCTGGGGGCACTATTATTCCCACTGACATCAACAATGGGGCACTATTCCTCCCACCAATACTAGACACTATTCTTCCCACTGAAACCCACAATGGAGCACTTTTCCTCCCACTGATACTAAACACTATTCTTCCCACTGACACCAACAATGGAGCACTTTTCCTCTCACTGATACTAAACACTATTCTTCACTGACACCAACCAACAATGAGGCACTATTCCCCCCACTGATACCAACAATGGGGCACAATTCCTCCAACTGACACTAACAATGGGACACTATTCCTCCCACTGATACTATACACTGTTCTTTCAACTGATACCAACAATCGAGCACTTTTCCTCCCACTGATACTAAACACTATTCTTCCCACTGACACCAACAATGAGGCACTATTCCTCCCACTGACACCAACAATGAGGCACTATTCCTCCCACTGACACCAACAATGAGGCACTATTCCTCCCACTGACACCAAACGGAGTAACAACCACAGTCACCC
>BLSH010492131.1:1467291-1478181 GCA_018402905.1 Glandirana rugosa | reverse complement strand
CTAACACCCCCTACCACCCCTGCCTGTGTTTAACACCCCCATCACCGCTGCCTGTGTCTAAACCACCCACCACCCCTGCCTTTGTCTCATTGCCCCCACCATCACCACATCTGCCTTTGCCTGAAACCTCCCCCCACCACCGCTGCTTCAGACTGAACCCCCTACCACTACCACTAACACCTCTGTCTGAACCCCCTACCACCCCTGCCTAAGCCCACGTAAGCCTTATTATAGGCTTACCTGTAGGTAAAACCAGTGCTTGGGGGTTTACTACAGCTTTAAATTTTAGTTTTAATTGTCATTATATAAAATAATGGATGTGGGGCCTTTTGGTGGGCGTGATTTTTTTTTATTTTATTGTGGCGGTCGGGGGGGGGGGCAGCATTTCATTCTTGGACCCAGGCAGCAAAATGTCTTGGGCCGGCCCTGCACCCGGGGTATATCCAATACACTTCTGCTTCTGGTGATTGCAATTATCATGAGCTCTGGAGTGTCTTATTTAGTGACCGTTGATGATGTCACTCCTGTGCTGCTCATTGTTCTCCTGAGAGCATGCCAGAGAGGAAGCTGAACCTGAGGACCTGCAGAGCAAGGATCTCTGGGCTCCTACATAATTTACTCAGGGTTCATGCTTTTCCCTTTTTTGCTGATGCCCTCCCTATCCTTTCCTAAACTTCTTCAGGCTGGTTTTGCATTCTTATGGACTTGAATGGAGAAAAAAAGTTGTTCTGATGTAAGCAAATGTTCATGCACACAAGCCCTTAAGGAGGCATTTCACTTCTAGGTTAGGTGCTAAGAGCAGTGGAGAGGTTGAAACAAATAGATATGTAGGGTGTCTAGTCAACTTTTAAGAAGAACTCTGGGCAAAATTGTTATTTTCTCATGCAGTACCCGCACTGCATGGGTCACCTACTTGTTTTTGTCTAGGGGATTGCAGAGCAGAAATATACTTACCTAATCCACCGATCATCCAGTGCAAGACCGTTCTCGGCGGCAACCATCCCCCGTTCGATACCAGTCTTGTGAATAGACTTTTCCTGATGTCAGCATGCCCATGGACCTGCTCTGGATGTGAGGGCACCAGGAACAGTCCACCGCTGGACGTGGGGGAGCGAGATTTACCGGAGGATCCAAGGATTGGGTACGTATAGCTTTTCCTTGTGTCCATGGACAAAACGAACAGTAAGCCCATACAGTGTGTGCAACAACATTTTAAACAGTGGATGTCATTATACAGCAAAGTTAAGAATGATGTGAATATAAAAATGTAATTCTGCATGCAATGTTATCTTTACATGAAGCCAGCACTTCAATAAAATATCATTGATCCTGGGCTCTAAGGAGAAATGTTAAAATTACCTTTGTCTTTTTATTCTCCTTATACCAAAATCTTGGTGTACACTGTAATAAGGTCTGTATTGAACCCAAAACACAATACATGCAGTCCAGTAAGAACACATTGAATCATTGCCATTTCTAATGTTTATGATATAATACAGCTGAACAATGTCCATTCCTGCTCCATATAATGCATTCCCTGCAGGGAAATGATCTGTAAGGCTACTTTCACACTGATGTATTTCACTGTTTTTTTCCATGCTAAAAACACAAGAAAAATGCAATAAAATATTTCCCTTTAAATCATAAGGGACTCTTCACTCTACTGTGCTGCAGGTGCGGTACGTTTCGAAGAGTCCTGTATGCTGCATCTTTGGTGTGCTTTTCAAAACCGCACCAAGAATACACTATGGTGCATTTTTTGAGTCACATGTCCATGTTTCATAGCTGCATTTTGGGAGTCAGGCACCTAGAAAACACCCTGGTAACACGCCAAAAATGCATTAAAAACACGTGTTTTTAATGCATTTTTTTAACGGAGCAGTATGAAAGCACCCTAAGTTTTAAGTTAGGCTCCTTTCACACTGAGGCGTTGGAAAAGCGTGTGCAAACCATCAAGCGTTATTACCGCGTTTTCCCCGTGTTTTTCAAGTGCTTTTGAAGCACTAGCGTTAACTGAATAGCACAACCCCCTACATCACATCCTGTTTACTTCCTGGTATTTTGACCTTTCCACAACCTCTGGGCATTTTGCTGGGGCTTTTAACGTGCTTTTAAAGCGCTTTATATTCATTTCAATGTATATCGGTGTTTTTAATGCGCTATTTTTAGCGCTCAGAATAAGCACAAAAAATCATGCTTGCAGGGCTTTTTTTAAATGCGGCGCCAGCGCAACACCCCAGTGTGAATAGGTACATTGGAATTAATGGGTAGCTTTTTAGAAGCGTTTTGGAAGCAATATTTTTAGCGCAAAAATGCTAGGAAAGCACCTCAGTGTGAAAGGGGTCTTAAAGCTTACATTTAATGGAAATGTAAATTGAATATAAAACCTAACTCTGCAATGCTTGTTAAAGCACTGTGCACCATTTACAATTGTCGTTTTTAATTAAACCCCTTTTTTTTGTTTGCATCTCAGTGCTGTTGATCCCCTGCAGCATTATGTAGCCACTGCCTGTCTACATGCATGCATTTCAGCAATCGCTGTATGACCAGGGCATGTTTCCTAATGGTGACAACAGTGGACAATGACCGCATTGCATGAGTGTGACAAGATGACAACACAGGACAATAACTGAAAAATAGAGAGAGAGAGAGAGTGTTGTCACTGTATAACAGGAAGTGCCTGAACAGGGACCTTCTTGACAGAATAAAGAGGTATTATTTTAACAAAGGCTGCAATTTTTTAAATATTTAAATACCTTTTCATGGCATCTGCTTGTCTTATATGGGCACGGCTTCCATAGCTCAGGTCCCCTTTAAAGTGGACCTTTGTCTGTAAAAATGCTAACAGGATAGATTTGTATTGTAGAAGAGACATAGGGGTTGATTTACTAAAACTGGAGAGTGCAGCTGTGCATGGTAGCCAATCAGCTTCTAACCTAAGCTTGTTCAATTAAGCTTTGGCAATAAAACCTGAAAGCTGATTTCTTTGCAGAGCTGCACCAGATTTTGCACTCTCCAGCTTTAGTAAATCAACCCCATAGTGTACTATATCTCTTCTGCAATAAAGTCATCTTACCTTTTTTGCCTTCCTTCTTACTTCTTTACAATGTGCACTAAGCTTGGCATGCCTTGGTGCAGGAATGAATTGTCTTCTGCATACATGCACTGTAGTTATTCAATCAAAGGCCAGCCAATCAAGATGGCTAAAGAAGCCAAATCCAGACGAAACCCAGGTAAGGGAGATTACAGACATGGAATCGCAGAAGGGAAGGTTACTACAGCAGATTTTAGTTCTGTTTTAACCACCTCCCACCCGGCCACTGTATATATACGGCCGGGTGAGAGCTTCCCCGTTATGACAGGACGTGTATACACGTCCTGCAGAACGGGAGCTCGCAGCGCAGGCACGCGGCGCGCTGCTGCTGGATCCTGTGATCATTATGATCACAGGATCCAGCTGAGCAGAGATCGGGATACGGACACAGTGACTGGCCCTGCCGATCATGTGACGGCTGTGTCCAATCACAGCCGTCACAATGTAAACAGAGACGAACGTCTCTGTGACAGTTCTCCCCCCGCCGAGCTCAGTGAGAGCTCAGGGGGGGGGGGGGGGGGGGCGGGGTAGCTGCAGCTATGTGACAGCTCTCTGCATGATGATGATTTCATGCAGAGAGCTCTCACAGATCGCCCCCCCCCCACACAGTGCACCAAGCACACTGATACCCCTGTCCCCATACACCCATACACATAAGTGTCCCCATAAAACAGTCCCCAAAACATCTGTATGTCCCCAATCACATCTGTCACCATACACAAAACATCTGTCACAGTCCCCAAAACATCTGTATGTCCCCAAAACATCTGTCACAGTCCCCAAACATCTGTATGTCCCCGTCACATCTGTCACCATACACAAAACATCTGTCTGTCCGCCAACACCAAATAAACTCCGATTTGGGTTATTTTTACCAAAGAAATGTAGCAGTATCATTTTTGGTCAAAATTTATGAAGAGAAATTACTTATTTGCAAAATTTTATAACAGAAACGAAGAAAAATGCATTGTTTTTGAAAATTTTCAGTCTTTTTTTAATTTATAGCGCAAAAAATAAAAAAACCCAGGGGTGATTAAATACCACCAAAAGAAAGCTCTATTTGTGTGAAAAAAATTATAAAAATTTCATATGGGTACAACGTCGCACGGCCACGCAATTGTCATTCAAACTGCAACAGCGCTGAAAGCTGAAAATTGGCCCGGGAAGGAAGGGGGTTTAAGTGCCCAGTATTGAAGTGGTTAAAGTAGAACTGTGGCCAGGCTATGGGAATTCAACTATTTACATATTCCTGTTAAGCTTACTGATCTCCGTATCTTCAGGCACCATGGAGTAATTCATCTCCAAAGTTCTGAAGAAAACAAAATGTTAATTTTCCTTCAGTAGATTACCCCTCTCTTCCCTAGCAGTCTGCTGGCTTTCTGCCAGCTTTCTATTCTGTAAAAGCAGGAGCACAGGAAAAAGAGAACGCAGGGTGCCAACTTGAACAATTTCTCTGGATCTCATTGGAACTTTAAAGAAGAATTACTGCAACTAGAGTGATCAGTGGGGGCTTGTTTAAAGCATATGTACTGCTTGCTAACAATATGTAAGTACCGGTAGTTCAATATCCATCCACTGGCTGCAGTTCTACTTTAAAGTTGAAATTTAGGCAGATAAAAACACAAATTAATGCAACTTTGTTTTCATTTAAGAAATATTATTTTCATTTATTATTTTCTTGATGCAACCTTTCTGAAGCTTCCCTCCAACCGCTGCATATTATTTTATATATACAGTGATTCTGTACTTGCCAAATATGCTGCAGAAATCTCCCTCAACTAAGTCTGGCTGCAGCCATTGTAGCTGTGGGAAGCTGAAGCTGCTGCCTGTTCACTTCTTGGATTTACACAGACACACCTCCAGCTCTACAGCTCTCATTGGCCCTCTTATGATTCATCCCTCCTCCCTTCCTGACAAACTCTCATAAGAGTGAGAGAGAGAGCTGTGCATGATGTCATAAGCCTAGGTTTTTTACCAGATAAGGAACACGAAGTGGGCTGTATAAGGTATTTAACCACTTCAGCCCCCAAAGCTCTTTTTGCGATTTGGCACTGTGTCGCTTTAACTGACAATTGCCCGATCGTGCGACGTTGTACCCAAACGAAATTGACATCTCTTTTTCCCCATAAATAGAAACTTTCTTTTGGTGGTATTTGATCTTCTCTGCGTCACTTCTGATCACCACTATAGACAAAAAAAAGAGACAATTTTGAAAAAAAAAAAAAACAATATTTCTTGCTTTTTGCTAAAATACATATCCAAAAAAAAAAAAATATATATAAAAAAATGAATTTATGCATCAGTTTTGGCCGATTTATATTCTTCCTCATATTTTCGGTAAAAAAAAATCGCAATCAGCATATATTGATTGGTTTGTGCAAAGTTGCCGCGTTCACAAACCATGAGAATTCATTTATGGGGTTTTTATTTTTATTTTTTACTAGTAATGGCGGCGATCTGCGATTTTTATCGGGACTGCAACATCGCGGTGAACATGTCGGACACTTTTGACACTTTTTTAGGACCATTGGCACTTATACAGTGATCAGTGCTATGAAAATGCACTGATTACTGTGTTAATGTCACTGGCAGGGAAGGGGTTAACGCTAGGGGGCAATCAAAGAGTTGAATGTGTTCCCTGATATGTGTTTCTATGTGGGGGCTGGGCTGACTGGGGGAGGAGAGTGATTGCTACTCCCATATACAGGAAGCATATGATCACACACCGTCAGAAGGGAGATCCGTGTGTTTACACACATGGATCCCCGTTCTGTCACTGCGGGGGATTGATCACGGGTAGTCGGCGGACATCAAATCCGCCCCACCCGCTCCCTGGCTCCCCGATACACAGTGAGCGCACCAGCATGCCTCCAGCGGCGCACGCACGCTCACAATCCGCGATCTCGCAGCCATGTGACGGCGATATCGAGCCATGTTGCTGACATCAATCCATGGCGGGCGGTCAGCAACTGGTTAATAGCAGAAAAAATGTTTTACTATCCAAAGTTAAAACAACAAGAGCAGAAGATTTAATAGATGGAGAATTGAAAAAATGACTGAAGGTCCGCTTTAAGAATCGGAACTTTTCATTCTCTTTCAATCTCCTATACAGCAGCACATAGAATTGGAAAGCCATCAGGGGCCAAACAGGTGTGCTGCAAGAAAATGTGCTGACCAAGAACATTCTAATAGGAATAAAAAGCAGAGGGATGGCCACATCAGTCTCCTGCTGCTTTGCTGTCCATTCTGCAGTCTGGATATCGAAAAAGGCCATCATCCTTTCTACAGTAAATTGGCAGGTAAAACAGCTTCCCCATATGTATTTTACTTGTGCATTTACTTGTTTGCCTGGAGTTCAGCTTAAAAGATATCTGAACTAACCGCTTGTGCTTGTAACCATTTTCTGTTCTGTCCAAAATAAACGAAAAACTTTACGATACACTACAAATAGAAATGGCAGATTTCTATGTTATGGCTAATGCCTACAAAATGTATTTATATGCAAACTGTATAAACTGTATTTGATGTATTATTGCATAAAAAATGTACACTTTCTGTAAAAGCAATTCTCCAGTTGCAATTTTGCATATTAGAAGGACACATATGGAGAGCACAGTAAAATTTGCTTGACTATAAGTGCATGTGGAAATGTAAAGCCTTTGCTTGCTTATAAAAGGGCTCAACTGAGCCCCCTGCTGTCTACAAGGTAAACCAGCTTCATTTTAGAAATGAGAACCAGACGTGAGTTTGGACTGCATATGTGAAGATGGATTAACTAGGGACTGCATAACACAATAATCAAGACATTCTTCATATTTACCCACAGGTGAATATATTTTTATGACAGTAAACTTAACTAAAAGCAGAAGAAAACCTCTATTCTTTTCTAGTGCAACCTGGCAACATTCTCTAACTTATGATGGAGCAGAGAAAGATATACGGATGATAGAAAAAGCTGACAGAAGGAAGCACATTAATATTAGTTTTGCTTTTCTGATTATAAACTCATAGAAGCCGTTTTTAAAATGTGTTTTATCACTGAATTCACACATATATTACAGAGAGGCGAGCAATGTTTCCCCCAATGCTTATTAATCCAAACACAAATTCCTACTAGTGAAGACGCTATATTGCCATCTCCCTGCAAAAATGATATCTTGGTTTAGTGCGATTTCTGACAGGTTGAATCACATGCTAGTTTCTATTATTTCTCAGGATCTAGAGTGAGCTATCCCTACCAAACTGTCAAGTACCATATGATGATGACAATGTCCCATTTCCTATGGTAGAAGGTGTACTTCTAAGGAGACTCTTTTACAACTGAAAAAAAAATGAATAATATAAATGAACACCTTAGAAGATTATTTATACTCACTTATCCCATTCTCTGTTCCTGAAATTTTAAATTTTTTTAACAGCTACAGTATCTCACAAAAGTGAGTACTCCCCTCACATTTTTGTAAATATTTTATTCTATCTTTTCATGTGACAACACTGAAGAAATGACACTTTGCTACAATGTAAAGTAGTGAGTGTACAGCTTGTATAACAGTGTAAATTTGCTGTCCCCTCAAAATAACTCAACACACAGCCATTAACCTCTAAATCGCTGGCAACAAAAGTGAGTATACCCCTAAGTGAAAATGTTCAAATTAGGCCCAATTAGCCATTTTATTCCCCGGTGTCATGTGACTCGTTAGTGTTACTAGGTCTCAGGTGTGTATGGGGAGCAGGTGGGTTAAATTTGGTGTTATCGCTCTTACTCTCTCATACTGGTCACTGGGCGTTCAACATGGCACATCATGGCAAAGAACTCTCTGAGGATCTGAAAAAAAAGAATTGTTGCTCTATGATGGCCTATGATGGCCTAGGCTATAAGAAGATTGCCAAGACCCTGAAACAGAGCTGCAACATGGTGTCCAAGACCATACAGCAGTTTAACAGGACAGGTTCCACTCAGAACAGGCCTCACCATGGTCGACCAAAGAAGTTAAGTGCACGTGTTTAGTATCATATCCAGAGGTTGCCTTTGGGAAATAGACGTATGAGTACTGCCAGCATTGCTGCAGAGGTTGAAGGGGTGCTGGGTCAGCCTGTCAGTGCTCAGAACATACACCGCACGCTGCATCAAATTGGTGTGCATGGCTATCATCCCAGAAGGAAGCCTCTTCTAAAGATGATGCACAAGAGAGCCTGTAAACAGTTTGCTGAAGACAAGCAGAGTAAGGACATGGATTAGTGGAACCATGTCCTGTGGTCTGATGACACCAAGATAAAAACGTATTTGGTTCAGATGGTGTCAAGCGTGTGTGGCGGCAACCAGGTGAGGAGTACAAAGACAAGTCTGTCTTGCCTACAATCAAGCATGGTGGTGGGAGTGTCATGGTCTCGGGCTGCATGAGTGCTGCCGGCACTGAGGAGCTACAGTTCATTGAGGGAACCATGAATGTCAACATGTACTGTGACATACTGAAGCAGAGCATGATCCCCTCCCTACGGAGTCTGGGCCACAGGTCAGTATTCCAGCATGAAAACGACCCCAAACACACCTCCAAGATGACCACTGCCTTGCTAAAGAATCTGAGAGTAAAGGTGATGGACTGGCCAAGCATGTCTCCAGACCTAAACTCTATTGAGCATCTGTGGGGCATCCTCAAATTGAAGGTGGAGGAGCGCAAGGTATCTAACATCCACCGTGATGCCGTCATGGAGGAGTGGAAGAGGACTCCAGTGGCAACCTGTGAAGCTCTGGTGAACTCCATGCCCAAGAGGGTTAAGGCAATGTTGGAAAATAATAGTGGTCAAACAAAATATTGACACTTTGGGCCCAATTTGGACATTTTCACTTAGGGGTGTACTCACTTTTGTTGCCAGCTGTTTAGACATTAATGGCTGTGTTTTGAGTTATTTTGAGGGGACAGCAAGATTACACTGTTATACAAGCTGTACACTCACTAATTTACATTGTAGCAAAGTGTCATTTCTTCAGTGTTGTCACATGAAAAGATATAATGAAATATTTACAAAAATGTGAGGGGTGTACTCACTTTTGTGAGATACTGTATGCCACACAGAGTGTGTCAAATCCCTCTTTTCCACAACTGTGTCTTGTAGTGACATACAATAGGTCTGGCAGATAGCGGCGAATACAGGCATCTGAAAATCCTAGAAATGTCAGATGCAGAAGATTCTGCTGGAGGACATAGCTCTTGAAAATAATGAAAACTCCTCAAACAGGATAGGTGAGTATAAACATTATTCTTTTTCAGGGTGCATCTTATACAAGTTGCATCATATCAGGAAGAACATGTAACCCCAAGAGATCAACCTAACCACTGGTATTTCAAAGAGCTATAACATGATAAACTACACCATAAGGCAAAGACCCTTTTCCGTTCTGCCATTGCAGGTGTCTAAAGAATCTATTGTGTGCAGTGGCAGGTGTTCAGTACGGTTACTGTAACTGTTCATGAATGTTCATGGTTTTTAACTCCAGGCTATGTAGTTTTGTAAAAGAATTGTAGTTTAAATTACCAAGAGTGCCTACTCTGCCTGGTCTTCCTTCATCCTTCCTTTATCCTTCAGATAATCCCCTTTAGGTTGTAAGGTCCCATTGGACCCTGAGCATTTTGTAGCTCAAAACTCCAAAATGCTCAACATCCAAAATGCCATGTATTTCAGTGGTGTCTGATCACATATGAGCACTCAGGCACCTGCAGCTCAACGCCTGATACTCTAAAAGCTACGCAAACTACTTTTTAGGCAGAACTGGATAATTTTTGTCCCCATAGACCTGAGTGGGAATGCCTGATTTGTGCAAATTGCACATTTTTGCACATTTTTCAGGAGTTTTTCCAGGCATGTTCTAGTTTTTTCTTTTTCAGGAAACAGCAATAGTATTAAGAAGGAGATTCATATACTTTAATGTGTGGTGTACTACAAATGGGTACTCTTAGAAGCACTCCTTCCTTCAGAGCAACAAGTATATATAAGAATACGTAACATTTTCCACTGAGCAAACAACAAGAGCATGTTCTTGACAGTACGAGATAACCAACATTGTTTATAAATCAAATTTTTCCTCTGGCCAACCCCTACATTTAACAGATTTTGCAGATCAGTTTTGCAGAACAAGATTGTTTGAAACTGAAGATTTCACACAACAGGGTATGAATGTTTTATACAAAGGCTTTGAATGTCAAATTTTAATTTTATATCTACAATTTCCTGTCTGCTTTCTTAACACAAGACAGATATTTTGATTTAGGATTAAACCAATTACATTTAATTGTCCTTCCAGATTTTAGAGGATGTTGACCAAAATGATATAGAAAGACCTCAAAAGACACAGTAAATTAATTTACTGCATTGAAACAGATGACTCAAGTGATCTAACCACTCAAAGGAAACGCCTTGTTTGAGAGCCCTGCTGCCATGGCTGAGGTCCAAGGAGCTATCTATTCTTTGTGTACAATGGTCTATCGAGGAACCTGGAGTCGGTACCGTCGTCCCGAGAGTTTGTTCCGCAAAGGAAACTCACCAATCTAGTGAACTCAGTAGACAAAGTTACGTCATTTAATTAAATGACACAGAAAACTCCAGAAAGATATAGTAAAACCAGTTGTAGGAGATTTTAGACCTTCCTGTTAATTTACATTAACCAAATTAGGATTTAGTTTTATAGACAGAACACAATTCTTTCGTCTGTCCTTTAACATCTATATTTTAATTTTAAACTGTAAGTTTCGGAAACATATTTTGTAAGTATGGGACAACACACTTTAGAAGTCAAAGTT
>BLSH010492131.1:1439494-1452299 GCA_018402905.1 Glandirana rugosa | reverse complement strand
CCCCCAGTTGTTCTATTGTATTATCACAGCGGAGACAACCCCCCCTCTATGTAGGCACATCATTGTCACCTTAGGGCAAGAGATGTCACCCTTAGGACACCTCTTCCACTCCTTATCTCCATAACATAAGGAGTAGTGCTCTGTATAAAATTTAGCAAAGGCAGACAGCACAGGAAGTTATCAGTGCATTCGTTTTCTAGTAAAATAAACAGGATTTTTTTAAATTGACTAATTGATTGCATATATAACAATGCACTTTTAATGGCATACATAACAGACTAAAAGGAAAGCAAACAGGAGAAGTTCATTGTTAGGATTTACAAATACTTTAAACCGAGCAGTACCCTACTGCATGATGTAGTCATAGCAAAATTAAAACTGTAATTTAAAAAAAAAAGACTGATCACTCATCTTATAATTGATTGTGTCAACAGTTATAAAGGAAAGTATTGTATTACTTTTCTCCAGATAATTCATCCGACTGCCTTAGTGGGATCAGGAAGGATTTTGTCTCTGAGTATGGCAAAATAGGCCACATATACCCATGGGGTTTTGTTTTCTATCACTTGGGCCTAAACTATCGGAGCTGTAAAAAGTCAAACTATATGTAAAATAGTTGTTTGGCACCAGCTTACATTGTCTAATCTGCATTAGAAAACAATAACTTCATTGCTGATGTGGACAAGACCTCAATTTTTATGTTTTTTTTAAAACCTATTGCTTCTTGAACATCTAGTTCAAAAATGAAATTTACCTTTAGTAGTCTAGCTTACAAAGCTAACCACAAATGCATCCTATCATATATAGAAATATGTATTAATTATCTATATATTCCTGAATGGACTCCTTTCACTCAAAAATGTTTTCTCTCCTCAGTGAATACCATAGGATAGACATAATGTTATAGTCCATTATACTGCATGTGTCTACAATTGTGCCACAAATTATTCCTGCCAAAAAATCAGCACTTTCTATAATGGTAGCTTTTTTCCATATCATGTTTTGCAAACTTGACATCTGGCATTAAGCCCAAGAACAAAGTGGAACGTGTCCTAGCAAATCATAGATCATTATTATTTGGTTTAAATGCACAACATTTTTTGAGGGCTGCTCACTGTTTCCCTGATTAAATCATTTATTATTTAATTTTGATACCTTAGTCCAGGGGTGCCCAAACAGTGCCCCATGGAGTCCTCTGATGTGGCCCACAAACTCCTGCTCTGGAATGGCGGTTTGGCAAGCCCAGAACACAGGCTGCCTACCCGCCTTCCCAGAGTATTCGTGTTGTGAATGGAGCCGGTGGTAGAGGAAGAAAGCGGCTGTAGAGCACAGCCATATAAGCCAATGCTTCCTGTAGAGTAGTGTTTCACAATTCCAGTCCTCAAGGCGCCCCAACATGTCATGTTTTCAGGCTCGCCATTATTTTGCACAGGTGATTTGATCAGTTTCGGGAAGGGTCAAATTCTGGAGATGTTGCGGAGGTTAAGGCGGCGAGATTTAGCCAGTGATTGGATGTGGGGGCTGAAGGAGAGGTTAGAGTCAAGGATTACACCATTACAATGGTTGTGCTGTTGATCTTAATGGTAAAGTCATGGGGGGGGGGGGACCGGGAAGGAGGAAATATAACAAGCTCAGTTTTAGAAAGATTGAGTTTGAGAAAGTGGTGTGACAACCATAACAATATGTCATTCAGTAAGTTTGTGATCAGTGAGGAGATTGATGGGGTGAGTTGAGGACTGGAGAGATAGATCTGGGTGTCATTGGCGCAGAGGTGGTATTGGAAGCCATGGGAGGTTATCAACTGGCCCAGGGAAAAGGTATAGAGACAGAAAAGATGGGCCCAAGGATGGAGCCTTGGGGTCCCCAACAGAAAGAGGAGCGGAGGAGATGGAGCTGTAAGTGACACTGAAAGTGCGCTGAGATAGGTAGGAGGAGAACCAGGATAAAGCAGAATCACAGAGGCCAAGGGAGTGGAGTTTGCTGAGGAGGAGGTCAACTGTGTCAAAAGCAACAGAGAGGTCCAGGAGTATGAGTATGGAGTACTGGCCACTGGTCATTGGTTTTAGCAGTTAGTAGGTCGTTGGTGAGTTTTAGTAGGGCAGTTTCAGTGGAATGTTTTGGGCGGACAAGCCGGACTGTAGGGGGTCGCGAAGGTTGTTTTTAGTGAGGTAGCAACTCATTTGGTCATGGACAAGGCCTTGGATGAGCTTGGAGGCAAACGGGAGCAGGGAGATGGGCCTTAAGTTATTCAAACAGGTGGGGTCAAGTGAGGGTCTTTTAAGTATGGGGGTAACAAGTGCATGTTTGAGCGGGGAGGGAAAGGTGCCAGAGGAGATGCAGAGGTTGGAGATGTGGGTTAGGGAGTTTAGGATAGAGCGGTATAGAGCGGGAAGGTGGTCACAATAATTGTTAGGGGACAGGGTCCAGGGGACAGGTGGTGAGGTGGGCCATGGAGAGGAGTTTATTAACTTCCTCGGTGGTAACAGGGCAGAAGGAGGAGAGTATTAAGTGTGGCGTTGGATCTGATGTGTTGGGTAGGGAGGAAGTTGGATGTTGAATATCTCTTTGCGAATTGTGCGATTTTACTTTTGAAATGGTTGGCAATTTCTTGAGCAGTAAGCAAGTTGGTAGGTGGGGGAGTAGGGATGAAGTAAGGAATTAAGGGTAGAAAAGAGGTAACAAAGTTTGGATGAGAGGGTTTTGATGAGAGTGTTGTAGTAGGTTTCTTTAGCAGTGTGGGGGCAGGAGTTGTATTTGAGAAGGGCAGATTTGTAGAGGGTAAAGTCTTGCAGGTATTTAGATTTACACCACGCTCGCTCAAGAGCACGGCTGCCTCTCTTGAGACTTCTGGTGTCGTCTGTTTGCCAGGGTTGTGGCAGATGAGGCCTAGTTCTGCATATAGAAAGGGGTGCAAGTGTGTCTAGGGAGGATGACAGTGTGTTGTTGTAGATGGAAGTGGTTTGGTCTGGGCAGGACAGGGGTGCGATTTTGTCATAGAAGCCATCAGTAGCAGAATGAAGGAGGGAAGGGTTGAGGTGGCGAAGGTTTCTGAGGGTAGCGGTTTGCAGGTTGGCAGCATGGGAGGTAGGAGACAGAGAGAGTGTGAAACGGATAAGGCTGTGATCAGAGTAAGGAAAGGGGGTGTCAGAGAGGTTGCAGGGGGTGTAGCAATGGGAGAATACAAGGTCAAGAGTGTTGCCGCTGGAGTGAGTGGTGGCTTGTGTCCATTACGTTAGGTTAAAAGAGGAGGTTAGGTTCAGTAGTTGAGAAGTGGTTGCCGTATTAATATTAATTGGAATGTTAAAGTCACCTAGGATTATGGCAGGTATATCAGAGGATAGAAAATAGGGAAGTCTTCCAGTAAGCGTGACACTGGTCCAGGAGGCCGATAAATGACTGCGACCCTCAGACTAGCTGGAGAGAAAAGATTAATGCAGTGCACTTCGAAAGAGCAGGGAGAAAGAGAAAGATACCAAATGGACTCTGCCTGGGACAGCAACAGCCAGCGATACCTGACTGTTATTAAAGGTCAGTTTATTACTAAAATCAGAGTGTATATATGGGCATATCTGTTCCGCAGTGGTTACTGGGCTGCTTTCAAACTGATCTGTGGTGCAGCGCAGTGTACTTGCGTGTTACCTGCACTGAACCATAGACTTCTGTTATTACCCGCGGGTTTGGTGTGCTTTCAGAAAGTGCATCACACCTGCAGGATATAATAAAAGTCTATGGTAAAGTGCAGCTAACCCACAAGAAAGCCATAGGTGCACTGCACTGCTCCCATAGTGTGGGTAAACTACAGGTCATCAGTGGGAAAGCAGCCTTAGACCCCTTTCCCAAGATCTGTCCGTTTGTGTCCATCTGTGCATTTTTCAGGCGGGCCCAATCAAACCCCTCATTCACCCCGGAGTGGTGGATGTAAATGGTATTGTGTCCGTTTACACCCACTTACCTCCAATCTGATCCACTAAAAAAAACAGAAGGGGATCAGAGGGCCCACAGAGTAGAGTGGGCTGTGTACATATCTGCTCTGGATACAGACCTGCCATCAGCCCAACCTTGCTCATTGTGGCTCGTGACCGGTTACCAAGTTGCTTAAGTGGCCCTCGCTCGTCAAAAGGTCGGGCACCTCTGCCTTAGCCTTTAATGCATAAAAAAATCATCTATCTTAAAAAAAAGGCTGATGAGAAGCCAATGTACAGCTATCATTTCAGTCCAGACTTTCAGTGCAACAGTAAGCTACAAGCAGAGACATGTGAACAAATAGTCACTTTTTCACATCAGCGTCACTTTGCAGATCCACTGGCTGTTTTATTGCATCTACGCTCCAAAGCACAAAATAAATGTTGGATAAAATGTCATTACTATTGCAGTGTCCTGTTGATTCCAAGCCCCAACCCCTTTTCAGCAATTTTCTACACATTTATGTTATTGAATATGTTTCTTTTATAAATCAAACATTCCCTGTTCTACATACTTTACAAAATCTATGGGACCAAGGGGTTGTTTACTTAAAGCAAGTAGGCTGTTCACTTTGCAAGGAAACATTCCCATAGCTTAATGAATGTGGTCAGCAGAGCTTCACCTCATTCATTTAGGAAAGGGAAAATATCCTAGCAAACCGAAAATTCCCTTAGAAAAAGGAATGGTCTGTTTGTCTTTAGTAAATCAACCACAAGGGTTTAATTATAAAAGTTCAATTACATTTCAATGGGTATGCACTGTGTTCATGCAGCTGGCCATCTTGGTGGTGAAGGAGGAGGTGGTTTTCTTCAACTGCAATGAATCAGTGAGGTCACTGACCAGGCTTTGCTCACTGGCAGGGGTGTCTGGAACACAAGGCTGGCTAAACAGATTTGCAAATTGTTTGGCAGAGGATACAAGCCCCTAGACCAGGGGTAGGGAACCTGCGGCTCTCCAGCTGTTGTACAACTACATTTCCCATGAGGCATTGCAAGGCTGATTGATACAATTACTCCCAGAAGCATGATGGGAAATGTAGTTCTACAACAGCTGAAGAGCCGCAGGTTCCCTACCCCTGCCCTAGACCAACCACTGGCAATACCCGGGAGGGAGAAATCCACAAGTGTGGTTGACTTATTTGCTGTAAAGTACCGGGTCAACACTCTTTGGTGAGTGCTGGAGAAGCAAGGGGGTGCACAAGTGTCTTTGCATGAACTGCAAAGAAGTATTGCGCTGGTGAACTCTTTATTGAATAAGCACTTCATACTGGCTGATGGGAATTTATAAGGCTTTGATTGTATATATTGGTTTTGTTGATGTATTTATTTTAAACATATCGATGTTTTATAAAACATAGGACAGTGCTGTGTAGAGTTAACTTACCTATGTTGTGCTGGTAACCCCGTTCGGGGAACACCCAAATTTACAGGGTGTGTTTGCCCCGCTGAATGCCCTGCAATGCACTGCACACTGCACAGTGCATTCTACACCCAGTAGGGGCAGTAAAAGCTGGTTGTTAAGGAGCGGGCCGGGAAGCAATTGCCGGCACCCCGCTATTTAAAAAAAAATAGAAAGAAAAGAAATGGTGTGGGACCCCCCCCCCCCAAAAAAAAAATCCATACCAGACCCTTTTCCGAGCATGCAGCTTGGCAGGTCAGGAAAAACGGCATGGGGCCCTCCCCCTCCTGAAGGGTCTGGTATGGACTGGGGGACTATGCACCCCACACCATTTTTCCTTTATGTTTTGTAAATAGCTGGGTGCAATTGCAACTGCAATTTAAATGTGATTTGACTCGTTATTTTTTTCTTTAGAAATTTAATTTTTGCTGCAGCATGTTCTATACCTGCTACAGATGCTCTACTTTGTAGGCAGACTAAGGGGACCCCCAAGGCACAATATTTAAAGAATTTTTTTCATTTTTATTGTATCACTTTAGGCATCACTAAAATCACTGCTCCTTTAAAAATTATAATTCTAAAAAAAATGTTTGCATTGATACATGTCCCCCAGGGCAGTACCCAGACCCCCAGCCTTCAAAATGTGCACTTTTGATTTCTCATGTTCTGCTCCCATAGACTTCAATGGAGTTCGCATTTCAGGGCAGAACTTTATTCTCGATTTAACATATACCATACCCATCACGCTACTGCATCATTGGTAATGTGTGTGTGTGTGTGTGTACAATCGCACATAATGATTGTATTATTATTATATTCTATACTCAGTCCATGTGTTCCACTAACTGTTAATGTTACTGGGGTGTTCTGTATTCTATCCATGTATCCAGAGGCGGCTCTCTAATTAGGCAAATTAGGCGGTCGCCTAAGGCCTCACACTCACAGGGGCCTCGCAACTGCCTAATTTGACACTGACACCAGCACCGAGATAGAGAGTACTGACACCAGCACTTTAAAGCTCTTAATATATGCAATTTATAAAGTTAATCTTTTTTTCATTTGAATTATTTTTCCCATTATGGGCGTCAGTGTGGCCTCATATCTAGGTTTTGCCTAAGGCCTTACAAAGCCTAGAGCCGCCTCTGCATGTATCCCACTCCCTATGTGTACACATATATGACTGCTACTACTCACTAGAGATGGGCCGAGCACCCCCCTGTTCAGTTTGCAACAGAACTCCTGAACAGGGGGGTGTTCGGCCCATCTCTAGAGAGCAGTAGCAGACATATATTTATGTACACAAAGGGAGTGGGATAAGTGTATAGAATACAGAACAGCCCAGTAACACTAACAGTGTGTGGGACACGTGGACTGAGTATAGAATATAATCACAATACAATCATTACATAGAGCGAGTGTACACACACACATTACCCACAATGCAGTATCATGATGGGTATGGTGTATATTAAATCGAGAAAAAGAAAGTGTAGATCTTCGCCATAGCCATCGAGCCAAAGCTGACATTCCTACTTTAGTTTAGAAGTTTTATATGCCAAACAAAGGAGGAAAATTAGGACTTAAGCCATCTCCAAGTGCTTTTTGGGTCTTTTAAACAGAAAATTGATGTCTGGGATTTCATTGATTGCTAAGAGCATCAAAAGATGCTTTCATGCCTTAGGTTTTCTAACATGAAGTCATATGTTTGGTAAAGTAACACAAAGGTTACAGAAGGCAAAAACAAGCGCTTAATAAACTGCAATATGCAAATGCTAATAAAAATATTATAACTACTTTTCCAGGACCACAGCTAATGTTAATAGTTCATTATTTTAGAAGTAAAACATGGCTTAATAAACCATGGTAATTGCCGCAGAGGCACCAATGTGTTCAATATTAGAATTTTAAATTAAAAATAAAATCTATTGCACGTCTCATCTAATATACAATACTAGATGGGCATCATTTTTAAATCTCAGTCATCTCATCTGAGAAAAAAAGTGCATCGTGCAGAGGTCTGACTAAGGATGCCTCTCCATGCAAACTGTTACAGGACACTAGATACACTGTTATGTCTACACAAGGAAAGAACAATCAGTAATAACAATATTATGAGTGTACATACAGCATGCTGTCTGCTGCAATGAAATTCACACATATAATGACATGAAACTAGGGATCTGTCTGTATCTCACACAACTCACCCATTACAGGCTTTGACAGCCTTTTTATTGAAATTGGACCAATTGTTGCGAGATGACTTATAATTCAGCAAACACTATGTATGCTCTACAATACATCTACAAGCTTAGTTTACACTGAATACTAACCTCTAGTTAACACCACTTAACAGTTACTAGATAGCATAATTGCTTGCTGGTATTCTTACTTGGCACTAAGTCAAGCCTTACATACCTTTAATTAAAAAGGTGCTGTAGGAAACCAGCTATGAAACAGATACATACCAACATTCCCCAGGAAATTAATATTTCCTATATAAGTGCATACAGCATGTTCAAATCACATTGGTTTCATAAACATTATTGCATTATTCCATGTTTGGAGTTTAGCTTTTCTAAGTAAGATATATATGGCTCAGCCTAAATTAAATCTTTCTAATAGTCATCTATCTTTCGTTTGCTATCACAAAGCCAGTATCATTGATCTGTCTTCCATTCTGGAAAAAATAGTTGCATCTGTGCAGTTTCATGTGGGTCTAATAAAGCTAGTTTGGTAACTGTAGTCCCATAATAGTCCAACGTTTTTGCAGTAATGCAAAGCAGCAAGACGCACTGGGGTAGATTAACTAAAGGCAGATAGCATGTTCACTTTGCAAGGGAAGTTGCACTTTGCAAGGAAGATTTCCCGAGAGCTTAGGGGGAGCTCTGCTGACTGCCATCATCCAATCATGTGCAAGCAAGAATGCTTTTTTTTCTATTTTCCTTGCACATGATTGAATATTCTTGAGAAAGTGAAACTTCACCACATTTACTAAGCTCTAGTGGAAGTTCCATTGTAGAGTAAAACTTCCCTTGCAAAGTGAAGAGCCTATGTGCCTTTAGAAAATCAATCCCATTGCATGTCCTTAAAGCAGATCTTTTTCCTGAAAATAAACTTCCCTCCTCTCCACCCCTCCTCCACTCTGCTACACAAACATTGTTCTCTTTTTTTGCTTACCTTTATTTTAAAGAAAAGGTTTTGGTTCCACCCCCCCCTAGTTTATAATACACCCAGACAAATGACCATGGCCATCTTTAAAATTGATTGGACTCTAGGCAAACATTTTCTTGGGCTCCCCACACATAGACTTAGCTGGCCATAGATGGCACATCATTACCACTCACTGATTGGTTGCTAGAGGTTACTGCACATCGTTACAGCTCACTGATTGCTTGCTAGAGGTGACTGCACATCATTACCACTCACTGATTGGTTGCTAGAGGTTACTGCACATCATCACAGCTCACTGATTGGTTGCTAGAGGCTACTGCACATCATTACCACTCACTGATTGGTTGCTAGAGGTTGCTGCACATCTTTACCACTCACCAATTGTTTGCTAGAGTTTACTGCACATCATTAACGCTTACCCATTGGTTGTTGCACATTATTATTGCTCACTGATTGCCTGCAACTCACAGTGTCCTCCTCTGCAAGCTGCTCTGGTCCTGCTGCAGCTTTATTAATTTCCCTCCGCTGCTGATGGAAGAAGGGTGAGGGAGAAGAATGCACACACTGCCCACATCTCGACCGGAGAAGGGGAGGGGGTCGAGCAGGGGAACACAGAGAGCCACTCTGCCTCACTCCCTGTCACAGCCGTTCCAGTCCTGACAGAGGGAGACGAGTGACTTGTGGGCTCTAGTACATACAGCCTACAGCTGTGCCTCTCCCCTGTCACAGTGTGGCTGCTTGAATTAACTGGCCAGGAGTGGAAGGGGGATCGGCTGTGCTGCTACACCTGGAAAAAATATTTGCGCGCAGCGCAGGCTCAAGGGGCAGCTGCTTTGGGCCCCACAACAATGGCTGGGCCCAGGGTAGCTGTCCCTTTTGCCCCGTGTTAAAGACGGTCCTGAAAATGACATGTACTGTGCTCCCTGTGCCTTCTGGGATATGCCAGTCACATATTCCAAGAGGCATAGTCTTTCATTCACAAAAGGAGGAGGGGGCATGCCAAGCAGCTAGTCATTGGGAGGCTCCCCGGCTGGAGCCGGAAGAGCTGGTAGACTCCCCATTACGTCACATAAGAACATGGCAGTGCAGGACCTGAACGGTGGCAGCAGAGAAGAGGATCTGAACAGAAACACACTGGATCTGCTAGCTGGGTGAGTATCTGAATTGTGCATCTACAACCTGATAATCGAGGTAAAAAAAATGGGGGAGGAGAGTGAAGATTTGCTTTAACATTTACTGTCGTACATTAAAACTATGGGTGCTTAAAAATAAGATCAGAAGATGAATTTCCCCTTGTAGTCAGTCACAAGTCAAATTCCTCTGTGAGTATTAGTATGTACTAACTGTAATGGTAACATAGTTAGGATGAAAAAAGACACCACACATTCATCATGTTCAACAAATAATAATTATTCCTAATAATTACAGCACATTGAACATTTTCGGTATTTATATCATTTAAATGCATTATGCCAAATCAGATAATTAGGAATACGGTTTATTACTGCAATCCCTCACCCTTTAAATGATAACTTTCAATTTTCCATCCCCAACAGATCTGAAGCTAAATCTGCCTCTGGGGAGAAGCGAATCATAGGCTTTGTATAGACAGTTCGTTTTTTTTTCGATTCGGCCAGTGGGCTAACAGACAGAGGAATAAAGGAATCCCCCTGTCCGTCAGGAAATTGTATTCTGACGGCTGGACTCTCTGCTGTCAAAATACACTGATCAGCAGCTGCAGACACTGATCTATGAATGTTTTCCAGTTTGATTGTTTGTAACAATCAACTTCTGACAAACAGGACCTGCTGAACTGGCAAGTTTCGATCCATCTGTACCCAGCAATAGTAAACCTATTGCTTTGGAAAAAAAGAACAAATCACAGGTTCACTTCAAGGGCTGGTTTACACTGCCCACATGCTAAACACTCTGTTTAAGTGTGCGGGCAACTGCCAGTTTTTGGCTGTAGTAAGTAGTGGTGAGGAGGAGGGGTGATTCTGGTTTAAGCACATCACACGGTTTAGTTTTTCTTTTTGTAACTTTATTTGAAGTGCACAAAGTGACACTTTATTCCTGTCTGTGTACAACAGCATGGTGCGTTGTGCTGCTGTGGAGTGGTTTGTTAAATGCTACATGTCTGCAGTTTACCACAGCAACTTTGGGCACACACACAAACGATTTCTAATATGTACCCTAGAGGTAACTGGCATTTATCCAATTTTGAAAACTGTGGTAATGAGCCCTAAATGCACCAGTCCCCAGCAGTACATGCTCACCTTTTTTGTGCTCCCCTGTTGCTCCTTTGAGCTTCTGGAAGTGAGGAACAGAGGGACTGTGTAAGCTCCAAGCAACTCTAGTGGAAGATCACATGGGACTGAGGACTCTCCTCCCATCCACATGTGACAGAACTGTGCCAATCACCAGGCACCACTCAAATGACAAACAAGGAGTGAGTCACATGCTCCCCCATACTCAGAAGTACCAGGTATTTTGTTCTTCTTTCAGCAGCTGACTGTAACTGCAGTGGAGTTAATGAAATATGGTGGATATGTGGTGAACTTGTTGCTTTTCCTTAGACCTGCCAGTGTAATCGGGTGGTACATGGGAGGCCAGCTTTTGAAATTGTAGTCAGCTGGAAGATTTTAGCGCCAAAACACTGCTAAAATTTTCATTAGCATTTTACCAGTGTAAGCTCCATGACTGGGCAACATCAAAACTGGTGTTTCTAACAGGATCACAAAGCCATTTTCCCTCTGTAAGTCACTGATATATTTGTGTGACATTGTAATAAATACACCAGTTAAAGTCAACTGTACTGTTTCCTGGAAAATCCTTCATTTGACCCCAGCCTAGCAGCAATCTTGTCATTTACCACCTGGCTTGCCACTGTAAAAGTGAGCGCCTCCCCAGTTTTAGAGCTTTCTTATCCCAGAGGACTGGGATGTTAAATGAGATCACTGCAAAGAGCACAGTGTTCTTCCCCAGTCAGCCAGAGAAAGGAACGCTTCTCCCACAGTGACGCTACAATTTGCAGAGCAGACAGCTCAATCTGCCTTTGGGGAATCCCTTCTGATGGGAAATTGTCATCCCATAATCGCTGCTAATCAACAGAGCCTTGTCATTAACCCCTGCTAACAAAGGCAGTCTATGATGTGCTTGTAGCTCAGCTCATCTGGCAACTTACAAATAGTATCTCCCCTCTCTCTCTCTCTCTCTCCCTCTCTTTTCTTCTTCTCACTCTCTCTCCTTCTCTCTCCTCTTTTCTCTCTTTCTCTCTCTCTCTCTCCCTTGTCCTCTCTTTTCTTCTTCTCACTCTCTCTCCTTCTCTCTCTTCTTTTCTCTCTCTCTCTCTCCCTTGTCCTCTCTTTTCTTCTTCTCACTCTCTCTCCTTCTCTCTCTTCTTTTCTCTCTTTCTCTCTGTCTCTCTCTCTCTCTCCCTTGCCCTCTCTTTTCTTCTTCTCACTTTTTTTTGTCTTCTCTCTTTCTCATTCTCCTCTTTTCTCTGTCTCTGTCTCTTTCTCTCCTCTCTCTCCTCCTTTCTCTGTCTCTCTCTTTTTTCTCTCTCCCTCCCTCTCTCTGTCACTCTCCTCCTCTCAGTCTCTTCTTCTCTCTATTTCTCTCTCCCTCTCTCTTCTTTTCTCTCTCTCTCTGTCTTCCTCTCTCTTCTTCTCTCTCGCTTTTCTTCTCCTTTTTCTCTCTCTCTCTGTCCCTTCCTCTCTCTTTTCTCTCTCCCTGAATCTTCCCCTCTTTTCTTCTCTCTTTTATTTCTCTCTTCCTCTCTCTGTTTCTCCCTCTTCCTCTCTTTTCTTTTTCTCACTTTCTTCATTTCTGTCTGTTTTTCTCTTGCTCTCTTTCTCTTCTCTCTCTCCTCCTCTTTCTGTCTCTCTCACTCTTTTTCTCCTCTCTCTCTCTCTGCCTTTCTCTCTCTCTCTCTCTCTTCTCTTACTATCTTCTCTCAGCCTCTATCTCTCTCCTTCTTCTTTTTCTTCCCCCACTCTCTCTGTCTCCCACTCTCTCTCTTCTCTCTCTCTTCCTCTCTCTGTCTCCCTCTCTCTCTTCTCTCTCTCTCTCTCTCTCTCCATCTCTCTGTCTCCCTCTCTCTCTTCTCTCTCTCTCCCTCTCTCTGGCTCCCTCTCTCTCTTCTCCCTCTCTCTCTTCTTCTCTCTCTCTTTCTATTTCTTCTCTCTCTCTCTCTCTCTCTCTCTTTCTCTCTCTTTCTCTCTCTCTCCCTCCCTCCATCTCTCTCTTCTCTCTCTCTCCCCCCCCCCTCTCT